>CM074189.1:11982278-12292873 GCA_037179385.1 Holothuria scabra
GATTATTGTTCCACCCATTCAGATACCTTCAAGTACCCCGAAAGTCATCCTCAAGTTTGTTCTACACCCAATACTGGTAAAGGTGCTTCATTGTACAGTGGCCACCTGTATTTGACAATTCAATCTTTAACTTAATGCAATATTCTATGTATTAATTTTAGATTAAATTCAGACTAATTGCATTATTAAATATCTCACAGAGTATTCTGAAGCCTCTAGTAAAACTCCATGTACCCCGAAAGATATCCCCAGGTTTGTTCCCTTACTTCCAAAAATGCTCCATAGTACAGTAGCCTCTAATTAACTTTGGACCATATGTGAGCTCAGCGAAAGAATATAATTGTATCCTGCACTGAAACAGTGGATTTCTTTTGCACTATTTCATTTCATTAATCATGATGGAAACAAACATTTCCCTAGTTTATTAATCATGATGGAAACAAACATTTCCCTAGTTTTCAATCTCAACATTGAAGATAATCATTTTTTAACTGGGAGTACTCTCAAACAGCAAGAGGGACTTATTCAATGCATGTACTTTCTCTTACATGCAAAGTGACATACATTATAAGGCAAATAATTTCCATGTCTTCAGAAGAAAAAACAAATTTCTTTCAATTTGAAGGTATTCCACTAATAATATTCCCCAACGTTCAAGTCACGACATTAAGTTACAATTCATCATGGTGGTATAAGGGGTACAGGGCAGCTTTTAGAATGTCCGCTGTGGTAAAACAACATAATGTTTTACAGGAAAAAAACACAGTTGCAGGTGGGCTACAATATGCCTATGGTATAGTCACCCTCAAGCCCCTAGAATTGATGGACTCAAGTTGTCTGTGCCCACCTCTTTATGTTTTACTCTAATTTTTCGCATAGGGTATTTAAATACTTCCAAGAGTCCCGAAAGGACGTTGTTGCCCCTGTTGACAAAATTGTTTTCCTCCACTGAAAACAAGATCTGTAACATTTAAGTTATTAAATTATTATTTTGTGGACTTTACAATGGAAATGTGAAGTGTGTTACTTTATATCTGTCAGATTATTGTTACACCCATTCAGATACCTTCAAGTACCCCGAAAGTCATCCTCAAGTTTGTTCTACACCCAGTACTGGTAAAGGTGCTTCATTGTACAGTGGCCACCTGTATTTGACAATTCAATCTTTAACTTAATGCAATATTCTATGTATTAATTTTAGATTAAATTCAGACTAATTGCATTATTAAATATCTCACAGAGTATTCTGAAGCCTCTAGTAAAACTCCATGTACCCCGAAAGATATCCCCAGGTTTGTTCCCTTACTTCCAAAAATGCTCCATAGTACAGTAGCCTCTAATTAACTTTGGACCATATGTGAGCTCAGCGAAAGAATATAATTGTATCCTGCACTGAAACAGTGGATTTCTTTTGCACTATTTCATTTCATTAATCATGATGGAAACAAACATTTCCCTAGTTTATTAATCATGATGGAAACAAACATTTCCCTAGTTTTCAATCTCAACATTGAAGATAATCATTTTTTAACTGGGAGTACTCTCAAACAGCAAGAGGGACTTATTCAATGCATGTACTTTCTCTTACATGCAAAGTGACATACATTATAAGGCAAATAATTTCCATGTCTTCAGAAGAAAAAACAAATTTCTTTCAATTTGAAGGTATTCCACTAATAATATTCCCCAACGTTCAAGTCACGACATTAAGTTACAATTCATCATGGTGGTATAAGGGGTACAGGGCAGCTTTTAGAATGTCGGCTGTGGTAAAACAACATAATGTTTTACAGGAAAAAAACACAGTTGCAGGTGGGCTACAATATGCCTATGGTATAGTCACCCTCAGGCCCCTAGAATTGATGGACTCAAGTTGTCTGTGCCCACCTCTTTATGTTTTATTCTAATTTTTCGCATAGGGTATTTAAATACTTCCAAGAGTCCCGAAAGGACGTTGTTGCCCCTGTTGACAAAATTGTTTTCCTCCACTGAAAACAAGATCTGTAACATTTAAGTTATTAAATTATTATTTTGTGGACTTTACAATGGAAATGTGAAGTGTGTTACTTTATATCTGTCAGATTATTGTTCCACCCATTCAGATACCTTCAAGTACCCCGAAAGTCATCCTCAAGTTTGTTCTACACCCAATACTGGTAAAGGTGCTTCATTGTACAGTGGCCACCTGTATTTGACAATTCAATCTTTAACTTAATGCAATATTCTATGTATTAATTTTAGATTAAATTCAGACTAATTGCATTATTAAATATCTCACAGAGTATTCTGAAGCCTCTAGTAAAACTCCATGTACCCCGAAAGATATCCCCAGGTTTGTTCCCTTACTTCCAAAAATGCTCCATAGTACAGTAGCCTCTAATTAACTTTGGACCACATGTGAGCTCAGCGAAAGAATATAATTGTATCCTGCACTGAAACAGTGGATTTCTTTTGCACTATTTCATTTCATTAATCATGATGGAAACAAACATTTCCCTAGTTTATTAATCATGATGGAAACAAATATTTCCCTAGTTTTCAATCTCAACATTGAAGATAATCATTTTTTAACTGGGAGTACTCTCAAACAGCAAGAGGGACTTATTCAATGCATGTACTTTCTCTTACATGCAAAGTGACATACATTATAAGGCAAATAATTTCCATGTCTTCAGAAGAAAAAACAAATTTCTTTCAATTTGAAGGTATTCCACTAATAATATTCCCCAACGTTCAAGTCACGACATTAAGTTACAATTCATCATGGTGGTATAAGGGGTAGAGGGCAGCTTTTAGAATGTCGGCTGTGGTAAAACAACATAATGTTTTACAGGAAAAAACACAGTTGCAGGTGGGCTACAATATGCCTATGGTATAGTCACCCTCAGGCCCCTAGAATTGATGGACTCAAGTTGTCTGTGCCCACCTCTTTATGTTTTACTCTAATTTTTCGCATAGGGTATTTAAATACTTCCAAGAGTCCCGAAAGGACGTTGTTGCCCCTGTTGACAAAATTGTTTTCCTCCACTGAAAACAAGATCTGTAACATTTAAGTTATTAAATTATTATTTTGTGGACTTTACAATGGAAATGTGAAGTGTGTTACTTTATATCTGTCAGATTATTGTTCCACCCATTCAGATACCTTCAAGTACCCCGAAAGTCATCCTCAAGTTTGTTCTACACCCAATACTGGTAAAGGTGCTTCATTGTACAGTGGCCACCTGTATTTGACAATTCAATCTTTAACTTAATGCAATATTCTATGTATTAATTTTAGATTAAATTCAGACTAATTGCATTATTAAATATCTCACAGAGTATTCTGAAGCCTCTAGTAAAACTCCATGTACCCCGAAAGATATCCCCAGGTTTGTTCCCTTACTTCCAAAAATGCTCCATAGTACAGTAGCCTCTAATTAACTTTGGACCATATGTGAGCTCAGCGAAAGAATATAATTGTATCCTGCACTGAAACAGTGGATTTCTTTTGCACTATTTCATTTCATTAATCATGATGGAAACAAACATTTCCCTAGTTTATTAATCATGATGGAAACAAACATTTCCCTAGTTTTCAATCTCAACATTGAGGATAATCATTTTTTAACTGGGGTACTCTCAAACAGCAAGAGGGACTTATTCAATGCATGTACTTTCTCTAACATGCAAAGTGACATACATTATAAGGCAAATAATTTCCATGTCTTCAGAAGAAAAAACAAATTTCTTTCAATTTGAAGGTATTCCACTAATAATATTCCCCAACGTTCAAGT
Source organism: Holothuria scabra (assembly GCA_037179385.1). Classification (NCBI taxonomy): domain Eukaryota; kingdom Metazoa; phylum Echinodermata; class Holothuroidea; order Aspidochirotida; family Holothuriidae; genus Holothuria; species Holothuria scabra. The sequence continues at coordinate 11,986,056 of CM074189.1, forward strand.
CACGACATTAAGTTACAATTCATCATGGTGGTATAAGGGGTACAGGGCAGCTTTTAGAATGTCGGCTGTGGTAAAACAACATAATGTTTTACAGGAAAAAAACACAGTTGCAGGTGGGCTACAATATGCCTATGGTATAGTCACCCTCAAGCCCCTAGAATTGATGGACTCAAGTTGTCTGTGCCCACCTCTTTATGTTTTACTCTAATTTTTCGCATAGGGTATTTAAATACTTCCAAGAGTCCCGAAAGGACGTTGTTGCCCCTGTTGACAAAATTGTTTTCCTCCACTGAAAACAAGATCTGTAACATTTAAACTATTAAATTATTATTTTGTGGACTTTACAATGGAAATGTGAAGTGTGTTACTTTATATCTGTCAGATTATTGTTCCACCCATTCAGATACCTTCAAGTACCCCGAAAGTCATCCTCAAGTTTGTTCTACACCCAATACTGGTAAAGGTGCTTCATTGTACAGTGGCCACCTGTATTTGACAATTCAATCTTTAACTTAATGCAATATTCTATGTATTAATTTTAGATTAAATTCAGACTAATTGCATTATTAAATATCTCACAGAGTATTCTGAAGCCTCTAGTAAAACTCCATGTACCCCGAAAGATATCCCCAGGTTTGTTCCCTTACTTCCAAAAATGCTCCATAGTACAGTAGCCTCTAATTAACTTTGGACCACATGTGAGCTCAGCGAAAGAATATAATTGTATCCTGCACTGAAACAGTGGATTTCTTTTGCACTATTTCATTTCATTAATCATGATGGAAACAAACATTTCCCTAGTTTATTAATCATGATGGAAACAAATATTTCCCTAGTTTTCAATCTCAACATTGAAGATAATCATTTTTTAACTGGGAGTACTCTCAAACAGCAAGAGGGACTTATTCAATGCATGTACTTTCTCTTACATGCAAAGTGACATACATTATAAGGCAAATAATTTCCATGTCTTCAGAAGAAAAAACAAATTTCTTTCAATTTGAAGGTATTCCACTAATAATATTCCCCAACGTTCAAGTCACGACATTAAGTTACAATTCATCATGGTGGTATAAGGGGTAGAGGGCAGCTTTTAGAATGTCGGCTGTGGTAAAACAACATAATGTTTTACAGGAAAAAACACAGTTGCAGGTGGGCTACAATATGCCTATGGTATAGTCACCCTCAGGCCCCTAGAATTGATGGACTCAAGTTGTCTGTGCCCACCTCTTTATGTTTTACTCTAATTTTTCGCATAGGGTATTTAAATACTTCCAAGAGTCCCGAAAGGACGTTGTTGCCCCTGTTGACAAAATTGTTTTCCTCCACTGAAAACAAGATCTGTAACATTTAAGTTATTAAATTATTATTTTGTGGACTTTACAATGGAAATGTGAAGTGTGTTACTTTATATCTGTCAGATTATTGTTCCACCCATTCAGATACCTTCAAGTACCCCGAAAGTCATCCTCAAGTTTGTTCTACACCCAATACTGGTAAAGGTGCTTCATTGTACAGTGGCCACCTGTATTTGACAATTCAATCTTTAACTTAATGCAATATTCTATGTATTAATTTTAGATTAAATTCAGACTAATTGCATTATTAAATATCTCACAGAGTATTCTGAAGCCTCTAGTAAAACTCCATGTACCCCGAAAGATATCCCCAGGTTTGTTCCCTTACTTCCAAAAATGCTCCATAGTACAGTAGCCTCTAATTAACTTTGGACCATATGTGAGCTCAGCGAAAGAATATAATTGTATCCTGCACTGAAACAGTGGATTTCTTTTGCACTATTTCATTTCATTAATCATGATGGAAACAAACATTTCCCTAGTTTATTAATCATGATGGAAACAAACATTTCCCTAGTTTTCAATCTCAACATTGAAGATAATCATTTTTTAACTGGGAGTACTCTCAAACAGCAAGAGGGACTTATTCAATGCATGTACTTTCTCTTACATGCAAAGTGACATACATTATAAGGCAAATAATTTCCATGTCTTCAGAAGAAAAAACAAATTTCTTTCAATTTGAAGGTATTCCACTAATAATATTCCCCAACGTTCAAGTCACGACATTAAGTTACAATTCATCATGGTGGTATAAGGGGTACAGGGCAGCTTTTAGAATGTCGGCTGTGGTAAAACAACATAATGTTTTACAGGAAAAAAACACAGTTGCAGGTGGGCTACAATATGCCTATGGTATAGTCACCCTCAGGCCCCTAGAATTGATGGACTCAAGTTGTCTGTGCCCACCTCTTTATGTTTTACTCTAATTTTTCGCATAGGGTATTTAAATACTTCCAAGAGTCCCGAAAGGACGTTGTTGCCCCTGTTGACAAAATTGTTTTCCTCCACTGAAAACAAGATCTGTAACATTTAAACTATTAAATTATTATTTTGTGGACTTTACAATGGAAATGTGAAGTGTGTTACTTTATATCTGTCAGATTATTGTTACACCCATTCAGATACCTTCAAGTACCCCGAAAGTCATCCTCAAGTTTGTTCTACACCCAATACTGGTAAAGGTGCTTCATTGTACAGTGGCCACCTGTATTTGACAATTCAATCTTTAACTTAATGCAATATTCTATGTATTAATTTTAGATTAAATTCAGACTAATTGCATTATTAAATATCTCACAGAGTATTCTGAAGCCTCTAGTAAAACTCCATGTACCCCGAAAGATATCCCCAGGTTTGTTCCCTTACTTCCAAAAATGCTCCATAGTACAGTAGCCTCTAATTAACTTTGGACCACATGTGAGCTCAGCGAAAGAATATAATTGTATCCTGCACTGAAACAGTGGATTTCTTTTGCACTATTTCATTTCATTAATCATGATGGAAACAAACATTTCCCTAGTTTATTAATCATGATGGAAACAAATATTTCCCTAGTTTTCAATCTCAACATTGAAGATAATCATTTTTTAACTGGGAGTACTCTCAAACAGCAAGAGGGACTTATTCAATGCATGTACTTTCTCTTACATGCAAAGTGACATACATTATAAGGCAAATAATTTCCATGTCTTCAGAAGAAAAAACAAATTTCTTTCAATTTGAAGGTATTCCACTAATAATATTCCCCAACGTTCAAGTCACGACATTAAGTTACAATTCATCATGGTGGTATAAGGGGTAGAGGGCAGCTTTTAGAATGTCGGCTGTGGTAAAACAACATAATGTTTTACAGGAAAAAACACAGTTGCAGGTGGGCTACAATATGCCTATGGTATAGTCACCCTCAGGCCCCTAGAATTGATGGACTCAAGTTGTCTGTGCCCACCTCTTTATGTTTTACTCTAATTTTTCGCATAGGGTATTTAAATACTTCCAAGAGTCCCGAAAGGACGTTGTTGCCCCTGTTGACAAAATTGTTTTCCTCCACTGAAAACAAGATCTGTAACATTTAAGTTATTAAATTATTATTTTGTGGACTTTACAATGGAAATGTGAAGTGTGTTACTTTATATCTGTCAGATTATTGTTCCACCCATTCAGATACCTTCAAGTACCCCGAAAGTCATCCTCAAGTTTGTTCTACACCCAATACTGGTAAAGGTGCTTCATTGTACAGTGGCCACCTGTATTTGACAATTCAATCTTTAACTTAATGCAATATTCTATGTATTAATTTTAGATTAAATTCAGACTAATTGCATTATTAAATATCTCACAGAGTATTCTGAAGCCTCTAGTAAAACTCCATGTACCCCGAAAGATATCCCCAGGTTTGTTCCCTTACTTCCAAAAATGCTCCATAGTACAGTAGCCTCTAATTAACTTTGGACCATATGTGAGCTCAGCGAAAGAATATAATTGTATCCTGCACTGAAACAGTGGATTTCTTTTGCACTATTTCATTTCATTAATCATGATGGAAACAAACATTTCCCTAGTTTATTAATCATGATGGAAACAAATATTTCCCTAGTTTTCAATCTCAACATTGAAGATAATCATTTTTTAACTGGGAGTACTCTCAAACAGCAAGAGGGACTTATTCAATGCATGTACTTTCTCTTACATGCAAAGTGACATACATTATAAGGCAAATAATTTCCATGTCTTCAGAAGAAAAAACAAATTTCTTTCAATTTGAAGGTATTCCACTAATAATATTCCCCAACGTTCAAGTCACGACATTAAGTTACAATTCATCATGGTGGTATAAGGGGTAGAGGGCAGCTTTTAGAATGTCGGCTGTGGTAAAACAACATAATGTTTTACAGGAAAAAAACACAGTTGCAGGTGGGCTACAATATGCCTATGGTATAGTCACCCTCAGGCCCCTAGAATTGATGGACTCAAGTTGTCTGTGCCCACCTCTTTATGTTTTACTCTAATTTTTCGCATAGGGTATTTAAATACTTCCAAGAGTCCCGAAAGGACGTTGTTGCCCCTGTTGACAAAATTGTTTTCCTCCACTGAAAACAAGATCTGTAACATTTAAGTTATTAAATTATTATTTTGTGGACTTTACAATGGAAATGTGAAGTGTGTTACTTTATATCTGTCAGATTATTGTTCCACCCATTCAGATACCTTCAAGTACCCCGAAAGTCATCCTCAAGTTTGTTCTACACCCAATACTGGTAAAGGTGCTTCATTGTACAGTGGCCACCTGTATTTGACAATTCAATCTTTAACTTAATGCAATATTCTATGTATTAATTTTAGATTAAATTCAGACTAATTGCATTATTAAATATCTCACAGAGTATTCTGAAGCCTCTAGTAAAACTCCATGTACCCCGAAAGATATCCCCAGGTTTGTTCCCTTACTTCCAAAAATGCTCCATAGTACAGTAGCCTCTAATTAACTTTGGACCATATGTGAGCTCAGCGAAAGAATATAATTGTATCCTGCACTGAAACAGTGGATTTCTTTTGCACTATTTCATTTCATTAATCATGATGGAAACAAACATTTCCCTAGTTTATTAATCATGATGGAAACAAACATTTCCCTAGTTTTCAATCTCAACATTGAAGATAATCATTTTTTAACTGGGAGTACTCTCAAACAGCAAGAGGGACTTATTCAATGCATGTACTTTCTCTTACATGCAAAGTGACATACATTATAAGGCAAATAATTTCCATGTCTTCAGAAGAAAAAACAAATTTCTTTCAATTTGAAGGTATTCCACTAATAATATTCCCCAACGTTCAAGTCACGACATTAAGTTACAATTCATCATGGTGGTATAAGGGGTACAGGGCAGCTTTTAGAATGTCGGCTGTGGTAAAACAACATAATGTTTTACAGGAAAAAAACACAGTTGCAGGTGGGCTACAATATGCCTATGGTATAGTCACCCTCAGGCCCCTAGAATTGATGGACTCAAGTTGTCTGTGCCCACCTCTTTATGTTTTACTCTAATTTTTCGCATAGGGTATTTAAATACTTCCAAGAGTCCCGAAAGGACGTTGTTGCCCCTGTTGACAAAATTGTTTTCCTCCACTGAAAACAAGATCTGTAACATTTAAGTTATTAAATTATTATTTTGTGGACTTTACAATGGAAATGTGAAGTGTGTTACTTTATATCTGTCAGATTATTGTTCCACCCATTCAGATACCTTCAAGTACCCCGAAAGTCATCCTCAAGTTTGTTCTACACCCAATACTGGTAAAGGTGCTTCATTGTACAGTGGCCACCTGTATTTGACAATTCAATCTTTAACTTAATGCAATATTCTATGTATTAATTTTAGATTAAATTCAGACTAATTGCATTATTAAATATCTCACAGAGTATTCTGAAGCCTCTAGTAAAACTCCATGTACCCCGAAAGATATCCCCAGGTTTGTTCCCTTACTTCCAAAAATGCTCCATAGTACAGTAGCCTCTAATTAACTTTGGACCATATGTGAGCTCAGCGAAAGAATATAATTGTATCCTGCACTGAAACAGTGGATTTCTTTTGCACTATTTCATTTCATTAATCATGATGGAAACAAACATTTCCCTAGTTTATTAATCATGATGGAAACAAATATTTCCCTAGTTTTCAATCTCAACATTGAAGATAATCATTTTTTAACTGGGAGTACTCTCAAACAGCAAGAGGGACTTATTCAATGCATGTACTTTCTCTTACATGCAAAGTGACATACATTATAAGGCAAATAATTTCCATGTCTTCAGAAGAAAAAACAAATTTCTTTCAATTTGAAGGTATTCCACTAATAATATTCCCCAACGTTCAAGTCACGACATTAAGTTACAATTCATCATGGTGGTATAAGGGGTAGAGGGCAGCTTTTAGAATGTCGGCTGTGGTAAAACAACATAATGTTTTACAGGAAAAAAACACAGTTGCAGGTGGGCTACAATATGCCTATGGTATAGTCACCCTCAGGCCCCTAGAATTGATGGACTCAAGTTGTCTGTGCCCACCTCTTTATGTTTTACTCTAATTTTTCGCATAGGGTATTTAAATACTTCCAAGAGTCCCGAAAGGACGTTGTTGCCCCTGTTGACAAAATTGTTTTCCTCCACTGAAAACAAGATCTGTAACATTTAAGTTATTAAATTATTATTTTGTGGACTTTACAATGGAAATGTGAAGTGTGTTACTTTATATCTGTCAGATTATTGTTCCACCCATTCAGATACCTTCAAGTACCCCGAAAGTCATCCTCAAGTTTGTTCTACACCCAATACTGGTAAAGGTGCTTCATTGTACAGTGGCCACCTGTATTTGACAATTCAATCTTTAACTTAATGCAATATTCTATGTATTAATTTTAGATTAAATTCAGACTAATTGCATTATTAAATATCTCACAGAGTATTCTGAAGCCTCTAGTAAAACTCCATGTACCCCGAAAGATATCCCCAGGTTTGTTCCCTTACTTCCAAAAATGCTCCATAGTACAGTAGCCTCTAATTAACTTTGGACCACATGTGAGCTCAGCGAAAGAATATAATTGTATCCTGCACTGAAACAGTGGATTTCTTTTGCACTATTTCATTTCATTAATCATGATGGAAACAAACATTTCCCTAGTTTATTAATCATGATGGAAACAAATATTTCCCTAGTTTTCAATCTCAACATTGAAGATAATCATTTTTTAACTGGGAGTACTCTCAAACAGCAAGAGGGACTTATTCAATGCATGTACTTTCTCTTACATGCAAAGTGACATACATTATAAGGCAAATAATTTCCATGTCTTCAGAAGAAAAAACAAATTTCTTTCAATTTGAAGGTATTCCACTAATAATATTCCCCAACGTTCAAGTCACGACATTAAGTTACAATTCATCATGGTGGTATAAGGGGTAGAGGGCAGCTTTTAGAATGTCGGCTGTGGTAAAACAACATAATGTTTTACAGGAAAAAACACAGTTGCAGGTGGGCTACAATATGCCTATGGTATAGTCACCCTCAGGCCCCTAGAATTGATGGACTCAAGTTGTCTGTGCCCACCTCTTTATGTTTTACTCTAATTTTTCGCATAGGGTATTTAAATACTTCCAAGAGTCCCGAAAGGACGTTGTTGCCCCTGTTGACAAAATTGTTTTCCTCCACTGAAAACAAGATCTGTAACATTTAAGTTATTAAATTATTATTTTGTGGACTTTACAATGGAAATGTGAAGTGTGTTACTTTATATCTGTCAGATTATTGTTCCACCCATTCAGATACCTTCAAGTACCCCGAAAGTCATCCTCAAGTTTGTTCTACACCCAATACTGGTAAAGGTGCTTCATTGTACAGTGGCCACCTGTATTTGACAATTCAATCTTTAACTTAATGCAATATTCTATGTATTAATTTTAGATTAAATTCAGACTAATTGCATTATTAAATATCTCACAGAGTATTCTGAAGCCTCTAGTAAAACTCCATGTACCCCGAAAGATATCCCCAGGTTTGTTCCCTTACTTCCAAAAATGCTCCATAGTACAGTAGCCTCTAATTAACTTTGGACCACATGTGAGCTCAGCGAAAGAATATAATTGTATCCTGCACTGAAACAGTGGATTTCTTTTGCACTATTTCATTTCATTAATCATGATGGAAACAAACATTTCCCTAGTTTATTAATCATGATGGAAACAAATATTTCCCTAGTTTTCAATCTCAACATTGAAGATAATCATTTTTTAACTGGGAGTACTCTCAAACAGCAAGAGGGACTTATTCAATGCATGTACTTTCTCTTACATGCAAAGTGACATACATTATAAGGCAAATAATTTCCATGTCTTCAGAAGAAAAAACAAATTTCTTTCAATTTGAAGGTATTCCACTAATAATATTCCCCAACGTTCAAGTCACGACATTAAGTTACAATTCATCATGGTGGTATAAGGGGTAGAGGGCAGCTTTTAGAATGTCGGCTGTGGTAAAACAACATAATGTTTTACAGGAAAAAAACACAGTTGCAGGTGGGCTACAATATGCCTATGGTATAGTCACCCTCAGGCCCCTAGAATTGATGGACTCAAGTTGTCTGTGCCCACCTCTTTATGTTTTACTCTAATTTTTCGCATAGGGTATTTAAATACTTCCAAGAGTCCCGAAAGGACGTTGTTGCCCCTGTTGACAAAATTGTTTTCCTCCACTGAAAACAAGATCTGTAACATTTAAGTTATTAAATTATTATTTTGTGGACTTTACAATGGAAATGTGAAGTGTGTTACTTTATATCTGTCAGATTATTGTTCCACCCATTCAGATACCTTCAAGTACCCCGAAAGTCATCCTCAAGTTTGTTCTACACCCAATACTGGTAAAGGTGCTTCATTGTACAGTGGCCACCTGTATTTGACAATTCAATCTTTAACTTAATGCAATATTCTATGTATTAATTTTAGATTAAATTCAGACTAATTGCATTATTAAATATCTCACAGAGTATTCTGAAGCCTCTAGTAAAACTCCATGTACCCCGAAAGATATCCCCAGGTTTGTTCCCTTACTTCCAAAAATGCTCCATAGTACAGTAGCCTCTAATTAACTTTGGACCATATGTGAGCTCAGCGAAAGAATATAATTGTATCCTGCACTGAAACAGTGGATTTCTTTTGCACTATTTCATTTCATTAATCATGATGGAAACAAACATTTCCCTAGTTTATTAATCATGATGGAAACAAACATTTCCCTAGTTTTCAATCTCAACATTGAAGATAATCATTTTTTAACTGGGAGTACTCTCAAACAGCAAGAGGGACTTATTCAATGCATGTACTTTCTCTTACATGCAAAGTGACATACATTATAAGGCAAATAATTTCCATGTCTTCAGAAGAAAAAACAAATTTCTTTCAATTTGAAGGTATTCCACTAATAATATTCCCCAACGTTCAAGTCACGACATTAAGTTACAATTCATCATGGTGGTATAAGGGGTACAGGGCAGCTTTTAGAATGTCCGCTGTGGTAAAACAACATAATGTTTTACAGGAAAAAAACACAGTTGCAGGTGGGCTACAATATGCCTATGGTATAGTCACCCTCAGGCCCCTAGAATTGATGGACTCAAGTTGTCTGTGCCCACCTCTTTATGTTTTACTCTAATTTTTCGCATAGGGTATTTAAATACTTCCAAGAGTCCCGAAAGGACGTTGTTGCCCCTGTTGACAAAATTGTTTTCCTCCACTGAAAACAAGATCTGTAACATTTAAGTTATTAAATTATTATTTTGTGGACTTTACAATGGAAATGTGAAGTGTGTTACTTTATATCTGTCAGATTATTGTTCCACCCATTCAGATACCTTCAAGTACCCCGAAAGTCATCCTCAAGTTTGTTCTACACCCAATACTGGTAAAGGTGCTTCATTGTACAGTGGCCACCTGTATTTGACAATTCAATCTTTAACTTAATGCAATATTCTATGTATTAATTTTAGATTAAATTCAGACTAATTGCATTATTAAATATCTCACAGAGTATTCTGAAGCCTCTAGTAAAACTCCATGTACCCCGAAAGATATCCCCAGGTTTGTTCCCTTACTTCCAAAAATGCTCCATAGTACAGTAGCCTCTAATTAACTTTGGACCACATGTGAGCTCAGCGAAAGAATATAATTGTATCCTGCACTGAAACAGTGGATTTCTTTTGCACTATTTCATTTCATTAATCATGATGGAAACAAACATTTCCCTAGTTTATTAATCATGATGGAAACAAATATTTCCCTAGTTTTCAATCTCAACATTGAAGATAATCATTTTTTAACTGGGAGTACTCTCAAACAGCAAGAGGGACTTATTCAATGCATGTACTTTCTCTTACATGCAAAGTGACATACATTATAAGGCAAATAATTTCCATGTCTTCAGAAGAAAAAACAAATTTCTTTCAATTTGAAGGTATTCCACTAATAATATTCCCCAACGTTCAAGTCACGACATTAAGTTACAATTCATCATGGTGGTATAAGGGGTAGAGGGCAGCTTTTAGAATGTCGGCTGTGGTAAAACAACATAATGTTTTACAGGAAAAAAACACAGTTGCAGGTGGGCTACAATATGCCTATGGTATAGTCACCCTCAGGCCCCTAGAATTGATGGACTCAAGTTGTCTGTGCCCACCTCTTTATGTTTTACTCTAATTTTTCGCATAGGGTATTTAAATACTTCCAAGAGTCCCGAAAGGACGTTGTTGCCCCTGTTGACAAAATTGTTTTCCTCCACTGAAAACAAGATCTGTAACATTTAAGTTATTAAATTATTATTTTGTGGACTTTACAATGGAAATGTGAAGTGTGTTACTTTATATCTGTCAGATTATTGTTCCACCCATTCAGATACCTTCAAGTACCCCGAAAGTCATCCTCAAGTTTGTTCTACACCCAATACTGGTAAAGGTGCTTCATTGTACAGTGGCCACCTGTATTTGACAATTCAATCTTTAACTTAATGCAATATTCTATGTATTAATTTTAGATTAAATTCAGACTAATTGCATTATTAAATATCTCACAGAGTATTCTGAAGCCTCTAGTAAAACTCCATGTACCCCGAAAGATATCCCCAGGTTTGTTCCCTTACTTCCAAAAATGCTCCATAGTACAGTAGCCTCTAATTAACTTTGGACCACATGTGAGCTCAGCGAAAGAATATAATTGTATCCTGCACTGAAACAGTGGATTTCTTTTGCACTATTTCATTTCATTAATCATGATGGAAACAAACATTTCCCTAGTTTATTAATCATGATGGAAACAAATATTTCCCTAGTTTTCAATCTCAACATTGAAGATAATCATTTTTTAACTGGGAGTACTCTCAAACAGCAAGAGGGACTTATTCAATGCATGTACTTTCTCTTACATGCAAAGTGACATACATTATAAGGCAAATAATTTCCATGTCTTCAGAAGAAAAAACAAATTTCTTTCAATTTGAAGGTATTCCACTAATAATATTCCCCAACGTTCAAGTCACGACATTAAGTTACAATTCATCATGGTGGTATAAGGGGTAGAGGGCAGCTTTTAGAATGTCGGCTGTGGTAAAACAACATAATGTTTTACAGGAAAAAAACACAGTTGCAGGTGGGCTACAATATGCCTATGGTATAGTCACCCTCAGGCCCCTAGAATTGATGGACTCAAGTTGTCTGTGCCCACCTCTTTATGTTTTACTCTAATTTTTCGCATAGGGTATTTAAATACTTCCAAGAGTCCCGAAAGGACGTTGTTGCCCCTGTTGACAAAATTGTTTTCCTCCACTGAAAACAAGATCTGTAACATTTAAGTTATTAAATTATTATTTTGTGGACTTTACAATGGAAATGTGAAGTGTGTTACTTTATATCTGTCAGATTATTGTTCCACCCATTCAGATACCTTCAAGTACCCCGAAAGTCATCCTCAAGTTTGTTCTACACCCAATACTGGTAAAGGTGCTTCATTGTACAGTGGCCACCTGTATTTGACAATTCAATCTTTAACTTAATGCAATATTCTATGTATTAATTTTAGATTAAATTCAGACTAATTGCATTATTAAATATCTCACAGAGTATTCTGAAGCCTCTAGTAAAACTCCATGTACCCCGAAAGATATCCCCAGGTTTGTTCCCTTACTTCCAAAAATGCTCCATAGTACAGTAGCCTCTAATTAACTTTGGACCACATGTGAGCTCAGCGAAAGAATATAATTGTATCCTGCACTGAAACAGTGGATTTCTTTTGCACTATTTCATTTCATTAATCATGATGGAAACAAACATTTCCCTAGTTTATTAATCATGATGGAAACAAATATTTCCCTAGTTTTCAATCTCAACATTGAAGATAATCATTTTTTAACTGGGAGTACTCTCAAACAGCAAGAGGGACTTATTCAATGCATGTACTTTCTCTTACATGCAAAGTGACATACATTATAAGGCAAATAATTTCCATGTCTTCAGAAGAAAAAACAAATTTCTTTCAATTTGAAGGTATTCCACTAATAATATTCCCCAACGTTCAAGTCACGACATTAAGTTACAATTCATCATGGTGGTATAAGGGGTAGAGGGCAGCTTTTAGAATGTCGGCTGTGGTAAAACAACATAATGTTTTACAGGAAAAAAACACAGTTGCAGGTGGGCTACAATATGCCTATGGTATAGTCACCCTCAGGCCCCTAGAATTGATGGACTCAAGTTGTCTGTGCCCACCTCTTTATGTTTTACTCTAATTTTTCGCATAGGGTATTTAAATACTTCCAAGAGTCCCGAAAGGACGTTGTTGCCCCTGTTGACAAAATTGTTTTCCTCCACTGAAAACAAGATCTGTAACATTTAAGTTATTAAATTATTATTTTGTGGACTTTACAATGGAAATGTGAAGTGTGTTACTTTATATCTGTCAGATTATTGTTCCACCCATTCAGATACCTTCAAGTACCCCGAAAGTCATCCTCAAGTTTGTTCTACACCCAATACTGGTAAAGGTGCTTCATTGTACAGTGGCCACCTGTATTTGACAATTCAATCTTTAACTTAATGCAATATTCTATGTATTAATTTTAGATTAAATTCAGACTAATTGCATTATTAAATATCTCACAGAGTATTCTGAAGCCTCTAGTAAAACTCCATGTACCCCGAAAGATATCCCCAGGTTTGTTCCCTTACTTCCAAAAATGCTCCATAGTACAGTAGCCTCTAATTAACTTTGGACCATATGTGAGCTCAGCGAAAGAATATAATTGTATCCTGCACTGAAACAGTGGATTTCTTTTGCACTATTTCATTTCATTAATCATGATGGAAACAAACATTTCCCTAGTTTATTAATCATGATGGAAACAAATATTTCCCTAGTTTTCAATCTCAACATTGAAGATAATCATTTTTTAACTGGGAGTACTCTCAAACAGCAAGAGGGACTTATTCAATGCATGTACTTTCTCTTACATGCAAAGTGACATACATTATAAGGCAAATAATTTCCATGTCTTCAGAAGAAAAAACAAATTTCTTTCAATTTGAAGGTATTCCACTAATAATATTCCCCAACGTTCAAGTCACGACATTAAGTTACAATTCATCATGGTGGTATAAGGGGTAGAGGGCAGCTTTTAGAATGTCGGCTGTGGTAAAACAACATAATGTTTTACAGGAAAAAAACACAGTTGCAGGTGGGCTACAATATGCCTATGGTATAGTCACCCTCAGGCCCCTAGAATTGATGGACTCAAGTTGTCTGTGCCCACCTCTTTATGTTTTACTCTAATTTTTCGCATAGGGTATTTAAATACTTCCAAGAGTCCCGAAAGGACGTTGTTGCCCCTGTTGACAAAATTGTTTTCCTCCACTGAAAACAAGATCTGTAACATTTAAGTTATTAAATTATTATTTTGTGGACTTTACAATGGAAATGTGAAGTGTGTTACTTTATATCTGTCAGATTATTGTTCCACCCATTCAGATACCTTCAAGTACCCCGAAAGTCATCCTCAAGTTTGTTCTACACCCAATACTGGTAAAGGTGCTTCATTGTACAGTGGCCACCTGTATTTGACAATTCAATCTTTAACTTAATGCAATATTCTATGTATTAATTTTAGATTAAATTCAGACTAATTGCATTATTAAATATCTCACAGAGTATTCTGAAGCCTCTAGTAAAACTCCATGTACCCCGAAAGATATCCCCAGGTTTGTTCCCTTACTTCCAAAAATGCTCCATAGTACAGTAGCCTCTAATTAACTTTGGACCACATGTGAGCTCAGCGAAAGAATATAATTGTATCCTGCACTGAAACAGTGGATTTCTTTTGCACTATTTCATTTCATTAATCATGATGGAAACAAACATTTCCCTAGTTTATTAATCATGATGGAAACAAATATTTCCCTAGTTTTCAATCTCAACATTGAAGATAATCATTTTTTAACTGGGAGTACTCTCAAACAGCAAGAGGGACTTATTCAATGCATGTACTTTCTCTTACATGCAAAGTGACATACATTATAAGGCAAATAATTTCCATGTCTTCAGAAGAAAAAACAAATTTCTTTCAATTTGAAGGTATTCCACTAATAATATTCCCCAACGTTCAAGTCACGACATTAAGTTACAATTCATCATGGTGGTATAAGGGGTAGAGGGCAGCTTTTAGAATGTCGGCTGTGGTAAAACAACATAATGTTTTACAGGAAAAAAACACAGTTGCAGGTGGGCTACAATATGCCTATGGTATAGTCACCCTCAGGCCCCTAGAATTGATGGACTCAAGTTGTCTGTGCCCACCTCTTTATGTTTTACTCTAATTTTTCGCATAGGGTATTTAAATACTTCCAAGAGTCCCGAAAGGACGTTGTTGCCCCTGTTGACAAAATTGTTTTCCTCCACTGAAAACAAGATCTGTAACATTTAAGTTATTAAATTATTATTTTGTGGACTTTACAATGGAAATGTGAAGTGTGTTACTTTATATCTGTCAGATTATTGTTACACCCATTCAGATACCTTCAAGTACCCCGAAAGTCATCCTCAAGTTTGTTCTACACCCACAACTGGTAAAGGTGCTTCATTGTACAGTGGCCACCTGTATTTGACAATTCAATCTTTAACTTAATGCAATATTCTATGTATTAATTTTAGATTAAATTCAGACTAATTGCATTATTAAATATCTCACAGAGTATTCTGAAGCCTCTAGTAAAACTCCATGTACCCCGAAAGATATCCCCAGGTTTGTTCCCTTACTTCCAAAAATGCTCCATAGTACAGTAGCCTCTAATTAACTTTGGACCATATGTGAGCTCAGCGAAAGAATATAATTGTATCCTGCACTGAAACAGTGGATTTCTTTTGCACTATTTCATTTCATTAATCATGATGGAAACAAACATTTCCCTAGTTTATTAATCATGATGGAAACAAATATTTCCCTAGTTTTCAATCTCAACATTGAAGATAATCATTTTTTAACTGGGAGTACTCTCAAACAGCAAGAGGGACTTATTCAATGCATGTACTTTCTCTTACATGCAAAGTGACATACATTATAAGGCAAATAATTTCCATGTCTTCAGAAGAAAAAACAAATTTCTTTCAATTTGAAGGTATTCCACTAATAATATTCCCCAACGTTCAAGTCACGACATTAAGTTACAATTCATCATGGTGGTATAAGGGGTAGAGGGCAGCTTTTAGAATGTCGGCTGTGGTAAAACAACATAATGTTTTACAGGAAAAAAACACAGTTGCAGGTGGGCTACAATATGCCTATGGTATAGTCACCCTCAGGCCCCTAGAATTGATGGACTCAAGTTGTCTGTGCCCACCTCTTTATGTTTTACTCTAATTTTTCGCATAGGGTATTTAAATACTTCCAAGAGTCCCGAAAGGACGTTGTTGCCCCTGTTGACAAAATTGTTTTCCTCCACTGAAAACAAGATCTGTAACATTTAAATTATTAAATTATTATTTTGTGGACTTTACAATGGAAATGTGAAGTGTGTTACTTTATATCTGTCAGATTATTGTTACACCCATTCAGATACCTTCAAGTACCCCGAAAGTCATCCTCAAGTTTGTTCTACACCCAATACTGGTAAAGGTGCTTCATTGTACAGTGGCCACCTGTATTTGACAATTCAATCTTTAACTTTATGCAATATTCTATGTATTACTTTTAGATTAAATTCAGACTAATTGCATTATTAAATATCTCACAGAGTATTCTGAAGCCTCTAGTAAAACTCCATGTACCCCGGAAGATATCCCCAGGTTTGTTCCCTTACTTCCAAAAATGCTCCATAGTACAGTAGCCTCTAATTAACTTTGGACCATATGTGAGCTCAGCGAAAGAATATAATTGTATCCTGCACTGAAACAGTGGATTTCTTTTGCACTATTTCATTTCATTAATCATGATGGAAACAAACATTTCCCTAGTTTATTAATCATGATGGAAACAAATATTTCCCTAGTTTTCAATCTCAACATTGAAGATAATCATTTTTTAACTGGGAGTACTCTCAAACAGCAAGAGGGACTTATTCAATGCATGTACTTTCTCTTACATGCAAAGTGACATACATTATAAGGCAAATAATTTCCATGTCTTCAGAAGAAAAAACAAATTTCTTTCAATTTGAAGGTATTCCACTAATAATATTCCCCAACGTTCAAGTCACGACATTAAGTTACAATTCATCATGGTGGTATAAGGGGTAGAGGGCAGCTTTTAGAATGTCGGCTGTGGTAAAACAACATAATGTTTTACAGGAAAAAAACACAGTTGCAGGTGGGCTACAATATGCCTATGGTATAGTCACCCTCAGGCCCCTAGAATTGATGGACTCAAGTTGTCTGTGCCCACCTCTTTATGTTTTACTCTAATTTTTCGCATAGGGTATTTAAATACTTCCAAGAGTCCCGAAAGGACGTTGTTGCCCCTGTTGACAAAATTGTTTTCCTCCACTGAAAACAAGATCTGTAACATTTAAGTTATTAAATTATTATTTTGTGGACTTTACAATGGAAATGTGAAGTGTGTTACTTTATATCTGTCAGATTATTGTTCCACCCATTCAGATACCTTCAAGTACCCCGAAAGTCATCCTCAAGTTTGTTCTACACCCAATACTGGTAAAGGTGCTTCATTGTACAGTGGCCACCTGTATTTGACAATTCAATCTTTAACTTAATGCAATATTCTATGTATTAATTTTAGATTAAATTCAGACTAATTGCATTATTAAATATCTCACAGAGTATTCTGAAGCCTCTAGTAAAACTCCATGTACCCCGAAAGATATCCCCAGGTTTGTTCCCTTACTTCCAAAAATGCTCCATAGTACAGTAGCCTCTAATTAACTTTGGACCACATGTGAGCTCAGCGAAAGAATATAATTGTATCCTGCACTGAAACAGTGGATTTCTTTTGCACTATTTCATTTCATTAATCATGATGGAAACAAACATTTCCCTAGTTTATTAATCATGATGGAAACAAATATTTCCCTAGTTTTCAATCTCAACATTGAAGATAATCATTTTTTAACTGGGAGTACTCTCAAACAGCAAGAGGGACTTATTCAATGCATGTACTTTCTCTTACATGCAAAGTGACATACATTATAAGGCAAATAATTTCCATGTCTTCAGAAGAAAAAACAAATTTCTTTCAATTTGAAGGTATTCCACTAATAATATTCCCCAACGTTCAAGTCACGACATTAAGTTACAATTCATCATGGTGGTATAAGGGGTAGAGGGCAGCTTTTAGAATGTCGGCTGTGGTAAAACAACATAATGTTTTACAGGAAAAAAACACAGTTGCAGGTGGGCTACAATATGCCTATGGTATAGTCACCCTCAGGCCCCTAGAATTGATGGACTCAAGTTGTCTGTGCCCACCTCTTTATGTTTTACTCTAATTTTTCGCATAGGGTATTTAAATACTTCCAAGAGTCCCGAAAGGACGTTGTTGCCCCTGTTGACAAAATTGTTTTCCTCCACTGAAAACAAGATCTGTAACATTTAAGTTATTAAATTATTATTTTGTGGACTTTACAATGGAAATGTGAAGTGTGTTACTTTATATCTGTCAGATTATTGTTACACCCATTCAGATACCTTCAAGTACCCCGAAAGTCATCCTCAAGTTTGTTCTACGCCCAATACTGGTAAAGGTGCTTCATTGTACAGTGGCCACCTGTATTTGACAATTCAATCTTTAACTTTATGCAATATTCTATGTATTAATTTTAGATTAAATTCAGACTAATTGCATTATTAAATATCTCACAGAGTATTCTGAAGCCTCTAGTAAAACTCCATGTACCCCGAAAGATATCCCCAGGTTTGTTCCCTTACTTCCAAAAATGCTCCATAGTACAGTAGCCTCTAATTAACTTTGGACCACATGTGAGCTCAGCGAAAGAATATAATTGTATCCTGCACTGAAACAGTGGATTTCTTTTGCACTATTTCATTTCATTAATCATGATGGAAACAAACATTTCTCTAGTTTTCAATCTCAAGATTGAAGATTATCATTTTTTAACTGGGAGTACTCTCAAACGGCAAGACACACTTATTTAACCCATGCATGTACTTTCTCTTACGTGCAAAGTGACATACATTATAAGGCAAATAATTTCCATGTCTTCAGAAGAAAAAACAAATTTCTTTCAATTTGAAGGTATTCCACTAATAATATTCCCCAACGTTCAAGTCACGACATTAAGTTACAATTCATCATGGTGGTATAAGGGGTAGAGGGCAGCTTTTAGAATGTCGGCTGTGGTAAAACAACATAATGTTTTACAGGAAAAAAACACAGTTGCAGGTGGGCTACAATATGCCTATGGTATAGTCACCCTCAGGCCCCTAGAATTGATGGACTCAAGTTGTCTGTGCCCACCTCTTTATGTTTTACTCTAATTTTTCGCATAGGGTATTTAAATACTTCCAAGAGTCCCGAAAGGACGTTGTTGCCCCTGTTGACAAAATTGTTTTCCTCCACTGAAAACAAGATCTGTAACATTTAAGTTATTAAATTATTATTTTGTGGACTTTACAATGGAAATGTGAAGTGTGTTACTTTATATCTGTCAGATTATTGTTACACCCATTCAGATACCTTCAAGTACCCCGAAAGTCATCCTCAAGTTTGTTCTACGCCCAATACTGGTAAAGGTGCTTCATTGTACAGTGGCCACCTGTATTTGACAATTCAATCTTTAACTTTATGCAATATTCTATGTATTAATTTTAGATTAAATTCAGACTAATTGCATTATTAAATATCTCACAGAGTATTCTGAAGCCTCTAGTAAAACTCCATGTACCCCGAAAGATATCCCCAGGTTTGTTCCCTTACTTCCAAAAATGCTCCATAGTACAGTAGCCTCTAATTAACTTTGGACCACATGTGAGCTCAGCGAAAGAATATAATTGTATCCTGCACTGAAACAGTGGATTTCTTTTGCACTATTTCATTTCATTAATCATGATGGAAACAAACATTTCCCTAGTTTATTAATCATGATGGAAACAAATATTTCCCTAGTTTTCAATCTCAACATTGAAGATAATCATTTTTTAACTGGGAGTACTCTCAAACAGCAAGAGGGACTTATTCAATGCATGTACTTTCTCTTACATGCAAAGTGACATACATTATAAGGCAAATAATTTCCATGTCTTCAGAAGAAAAAACAAATTTCTTTCAATTTGAAGGTATTCCACTAATAATATTCCCCAACGTTCAAGTCACGACATTAAGTTACAATTCATCATGGTGGTATAAGGGGTAGAGGGCAGCTTTTAGAATGTCGGCTGTGGTAAAACAACATAATGTTTTACAGGAAAAAAACACAGTTGCAGGTGGGCTACAATATGCCTATGGTATAGTCACCCTCAGGCCCCTAGAATTGATGGACTCAAGTTGTCTGTGCCCACCTCTTTATGTTTTACTCTAATTTTTCGCATAGGGTATTTAAATACTTCCAAGAGTCCCGAAAGGACGTTGTTGCCCCTGTTGACAAAATTGTTTTCCTCCACTGAAAACAAGATCTGTAACATTTAAGTTATTAAATTATTATTTTGTGGACTTTACAATGGAAATGTGAAGTGTGTTACTTTATATCTGTCAGATTATTGTTACACCCATTCAGATACCTTCAAGTACCCCGAAAGTCATCCTCAAGTTTGTTCTACACCCAATACTGGTAAAGGTGCTTCATTGTTCAGTGGCCACCTGTATTTGACAATTCAATCTTTAACTTTATGCAATATTCTATGTATTACTTTTAGATTAAATTCAGACTAATTGCATTATTAAATATCTCACAGAGTATTCTGAAGCCTCTAGTAAAACTCCATGTACCCCGAAAGATATCCCCAGGTTTGTTCCCTTACTTCCAAAAATGCTCCATAGTACAGTAGCCTCTAATTAACTTTGGACCACATGTGAGCTCAGCGAAAGAATATAATTGTATCCTGCACTGAAACAGTGGATTTCTTTTGCACTATTTCATTTCATTAATCATGATGGAAACAAACATTTCTCTAGTTTTTAATCTCAAGATTGAAGATTATCATTTTTTAACTGGGAGTACTCTCAAACGGCAAGACACACTTATTTAACCCATGCATGTACTTTCTCTTTCATGCAAAGTGACATACATTATAAGGCAAATAATTTCCATGTCTTCAGAAGAAAAAACAAATTTCTTTCAATTTGAAGGTATTCCACTAATAATATTCCCCAACGTTCAAGTCACGACATTAAGTTACAATTCATCATGGTGGTATAAGGGGTAGAGGGCAGCTTTTAGAATGTCGGCTGTGGTAAAACAACATAATGTTTTAAAGGAAAATAACAGTTGCAGGTGGGCTACAATATGCCTATGGTATAGTCACCCTCAGGCCCCTAGAATTGATGGACTCAAGTTGTCTGTGCCCACCTCTTTATATTTTACTCTAATTTTTCGCATAGGGTATTTAAATACTTCCAAGAGTCCCGAAAGGACGTTGTTGCCCCCGTTGACAAAATTGTTTTCCTCCACAGAAAACAAGATCTGTAACATTTAAATTATTAAATTATTATTTTGTGGACTTTACAATGGAAATGTGAAGTGTGCTACTTTATATCTGACAGATTATTGTTACACCCATTCAGATACCTTCAAGTACCCCGAAAGTCATCCTCAAGTTTGTTCTACACCCAATACTGGTAAAGGTGCTTCATTGTACAGTGGCCACCTGTATTTGACAATTCAATCTTTAACTTTATGCAATATTCTATGTATTCCTTTTAGATTAAATTCAGACTAATTGCATTATTAAATATCTCACAGAGTATTCTGAAGCCTCTAGTAAAACTCCATGTACCCCGAAAGATATCCCCAGGTTTGTTCCCTTACTTCCAAAAATGCTCCATAGTACAGTAGCCTCTAATTAACTTTGGACCATATGTGAGCTCAGCGAAAGAATATAATTGTATCCTGCACTGAAACAGTGGATTTCTTTTGCACTATTTCATTTCATTAATCATGATGGAAACAAACATTTCTCTAGTTTTTAATCTCAAGATTGAAGATTATCATTTTTTAACTGGGAGTACTCTCAAACGGCAAGACACACTTATTTAACCCATGCATGTACTTTCTCTTTCATGCAAAGTGACATACATTATAAGGCAAATAATTTCCATGTCTTCAGAAGAAAAAACAAATTTCTTTCAATTTGAAGGTATTCCACTAATAATATTCCCCAACGTTCAAGTCACGACATTAAGTTACAATTCATCATGGTGGTATAAGGGGTAGAGGGCAGCTTTTAGAATGTCGGCTGTGGTAAAACAACATAATGTTTTACAGGAAAAAAACACAGTTGCAGGTGGGCTACAATATGCCTATGGTATAGTCACCCTCAGGCCCCTAGAATTGATGGACTCAAGTTGTCTGTGCCCACCTCTTTATGTTTTACTCTAATTTTTCGCATAGGGTATTTAAATACTTCCAAGAGTCCCGAAAGGACGTTGTTGCCCCTGTTGACAAAATTGTTTTCCTCCACAGAAAACAAGATCTGTAACATTTAAATTATTAAATTATTATTTTGTGGACTTTACAATGGAAATGTGAAGTGTGCTACTTTATATCTGACAGATTATTGTTACACCCATTCAGATACCTTCAAGTACCCCGAAAGTCATCCTCAAGTTTGTTCTACGCCCAATACTGGTAAAGGTGCTTCATTGTACAGTGGCCACCTGTATTTGACAATTCAATCTTTAACTTTATGCAATATTCTATGTATTCCTTTTAGATTAAATTCAGACTAATTGCATTATTAAATATCTCACAGAGTATTCTGAAGCCTCTAGTAAAACTCCATGTACCCCGAAAGATATCCCCAGGTTTGTTCCCTTACTTCCAAAAATGCTCCATAGTACAGTAGCCTCTAATTAACTTTGGACCACATGTGAGCTCAGCGAAAGAATATAATTGTATCCTGCACTGAAACAGTGGATTTCTTTTGCACTATTTCATTTCATTAATCATGATGGAAACAAACATTTCTCTAGTTTTTAATCTCAAGATTGAAGATTATCATTTTTTAACTGGGAGTACTCTCAAACAGCAAGACACACTTATTTAACCCATGCATGTAATTTCTTTTTCATGCAAAGTGACATACATTATAAGGCAAATAATTTCCATGTCTTCAGAAGAAAAAACAAATTTCTTTCAATTTGAAGGTATTCCACTAATAATATTCCCCAACGTTGAAGTCACGACATTAAGTTACAATTCATCATGGTGGTATAAGGGGTAGAGGGCACCTTTTAGAATGTCTGCTGTGGTAAAACAACATAATGTTTTACAGGAAAAAAACACAGTTGAAGGTGGGCTACAATATGCCTATGGTATAGTCACCCTCAGGCCCCTAGAATTGATGTACTCAAGTCGTCTGTGCCCACCTCTTTATATTTTACTCTAATTTTTCGCATAGGGTATTTAAATACTTCCAAGAGTCCCGAAAGGACGTTGTTGCCCCCGTTGACAAAATTGTTTTCCTCCACAGAAAACAAGATCTGTAACATTTAAATTATTAAATTATTATTTTGTGGACTTTACAATGGAAATGTGAAGTGTGCTACTTTATATCTGACAGATTATTGTTACACCCATTCAGATACCTTCAAGTACCCCGAAAGTCATCCTCAAGTTTGTTCTACGCCCAATACTGGTAAAGGTGCTTCATTGTACAGTGGCCACCTGTATTTGACAATTCAATCTTTAACTTTATGCAATATTCTATGTATTCCTTTTAGATTAAATTCAGACTAATTGCATTATTAAATATCTCACAGAGTATTCTGAAGCCTCTAGTAAAACTCCATGTACCCCGAAAGATATCCCCAGGTTTGTTCCCTTACTTCCAAAAATGCTCCATAGTACAGTAGCCTCTAATTAACTTTGAACCACATGTGAGCTCAGCGAAAGAATATAATTGTATCCTGCACTGAAACAGTGGATTTCTTTTGCACTATTTCATTTCATTAATCATGATGGAAACAAACATTTCTCTAGTTTTTAATCTCAAGATTGAAGATAATCATTTTTTAACTGGGAGTACTCTCAAACAGCAAGACACACTTATTCAATGCATGTACTTTCTCTTTCATGCAAAGTGACATACATTATAAGGCAAATAATTTCCATGTCTTCAGAAGAAAAAACAAATTTCTTTCAATTTGAAGGTATTCCACTAATAATATTCCCCAACGTTCAAGTCACGACATTAAGTTACAATTCATCATGGTGGTATAAGGGGTAGAGGGCAGCTTTTAGAATGTCGGCTGTGGTAAAACAACATAATGTTTTACAGGAAAAAAACACAGTTGCAGGTGGGCTACAATATGCCTATGGTATAGTCACCCTCAGGCCCCTAGAATTGATGGACTCAAGTAGTCTGTGCCCACCTCTTTATATTTTACTCTAATTTTTCGCATAGGGTATTTAAATACTTCCAAGAGTCCCGAAAGGACGTTGTTGCCCCTGTTGACAAAATTGTTTTCCTCCACAGAAAACAAGATCTGTAACATTTAAGTTATTAAATTATTATTTTGTGGACTTTACAATGGAAATGTGAAGTGTGCTATTTTATATCTGACAGATTATTGTTACACCCATTCAGATACCTTCAAGTACCCCGAAAGTCATCCTCAAGTTTGTTCTACGCCCAATACTGGTAAAGGTGCTTCATTGTACAGTGGCCACCTGTATTTGACAATTCAATCTTTAACTTTATGCAATATTCTATGTATTCCTTTTAGATTAAATTCAGACTAATTGCATTATTAAATATCTCACAGAGTATTCTGAAGCCTCTAGTAAAACTCCATGTACCCCGAAAGATATCCCCAGGTTTGTTCCCTTACTTCCAAAAATGCTCCATAGTACAGTAGCCTCTAATTAACTTTGAACCACATGTGAGCTCAGCGAAAGAATATAATTGTATCCTGAACTGAAACAGTGGATTTCTTTTGCACTATTTCCTTTCATTAATCATGATGGAAACAAACATTTCTCTAGTTTTTAATCTTAACATTGAAGATAATCATTTTTTAACTGGGAGTACTCTCAAACAGCAAGAGGGACTTATTCAATGCATGTACTTTCTCTTACATGCAAAGTGACATACATTATAAGGCAAATAATTTCCATGTCTTCAGAAGAAAAAACAAATTTCTTTCAATTTGAAGGTATTCCACTAATAATATTCCCCAACGTTCAAGTCACGACATTAAGTTACAATTCATCATGGTGGTATAAGGGGTAGAGGGCAGCTTTTAGAATGTCGGCTGTGGTAAAACAACATAATGTTTTACAGGAAAAAAACACAGTTGCAGGTGGGCTACAATATGCCTATGGTATAGTCACCCTCAGGCCCCTAGAATTGATGGACTCAAGTTGTCTGTGCCCACCTCTTTATGTTTTACTCTAATTTTTCGCATAGGGTATTTAAATACTTCCAAGAGTCCCGAAAGGACGTTGTTGCCCCTGTTGACAAAATTGTTTTCCTCCACTGAAAACAAGATCTGTAACATTTAAGTTATTAAATTATTATTTTGTGGACTTTACAATGGAAATGTGAAGTGTGCTATTTTATATCTGACAGATTATTGTTACACCATTCAGATACCTTCAAGTACCCCGAAAGTCATCCCCAGGTTTGTTCTACGCCCAATACTGTTAAAGATGCTTCATTGTACAGTGGCCACCTGTCTTTGACAATTCAATCTTTAACTTAATGCAATATTCTATGTATCAATTTTAGATTAAATTCAGACTAATTGCATTATTAAATATCTCACAGAGTATTCTGAAGCCTCTGGTAAAACTCCATGTACCCCGAAAGATATCCCCAGGTTTGTTCCCTTACTTCCAAAAATGCTCCATAGTACAGTAGCCTCTAATTAACTATGGACCATACCTGAGCTCAGCCAAAGAATCTAACTGTATACTGCACTGAAACAGTGGAGTGGATTTCTTTTGCACTATTCCATATCATTAATCATGATGGAAACGAACATTTCTCTAGTTTTTAATCTCAAGATTGAAGATGATCATTTTTTAACTGGGAGTACTCTCAAATGGCAAGACACACTTATTTAACGCATGTATGTACTTTCTCTTACATGCAAAGTGACATACATTATAAGGCAAATAATTTCCATGTCTTCGGAGCAAAAAACAAATTTCTTTCAATTTGAAGGTATTCCACTAATAATTTTCCCCAACGTTCAAGTCACGACATTAAGTTACAATTCATCATGGTGGTATAAGGGGTAGAGGGCAGCTTTTAGAATGTTGGCTGTGGTAAAACAACATGTTTTACAGGAAAAAAACACAGTTGCAGGTGGGCTACAATATGCCTATGGTATAGTCACCCTCACGCCCCCAGAATTGATGGACTCAAGTTGTCTATGCCCACCTCTTTATGTTTAATTCTAATTTTTCGCATAGGGTATTTAAATACTTCCAAGAGTCCCAAAAGGACGTTGTTGCTTCGCTGACAAAATTTTTTTCCTCCACTGGAAACCTGATCTGTAACATTTAAATTATTAAATTATTTTTTTGTGGATTTTACAATGGAAATGTAAAGTGTGTTACTTTATATCTGACAAATTATTGTTACACCATTCAGATACCTTCAAGTACCCCGAAAGTCATCCCCAAGTTTGTTCTATGCCCAATACTTGTTAAGGTGCTTCATTGTACAGTGGCCACCTGTCTCTGACATTTCAATCTTTAACTTGATGGAATTTTTTATCTCAATTGCAGAATTAATTCAGACTAATTGTGTTAATAAATACCTCACAGAGTATTCTGAAGTCTCTGGGAAAAACTTCATGTACCCCCAAAGATATCCCCAGGTTTGTTCCCTTACTTCCAAAAGTGCTCCATATAGTACAGTAGCCTCTACTTAACTATGGACCATACGTGAGCTCAACCAAAGAATCTTGTATCCTGCACTGAAACAGTGGATTTCTTTTGCACTATTTCATTTCATTAATTATGATGGAAACGAAAGAGGAAAGACTCTAAAAATGGAACCTACTGCCTTTGTGCGTGAAGCTCCACATAAGCAATGGAGTAGGGAAAACAAGCCAGTCAGCCAAAACTTGAAATCAAAACTTAAGATGACTGTTTCCTGAAAGGGTATTGTGTTTGCCTGTTTTGAGAAATATTTGAAGTTATGAAAGTGAAGAATAGTTGAGTGTTGCTTTGTTTCTGGGCAGCTACTGAGAAAAAGCAATTTATTGCTTCCAAATACAACAAAAACTTTCCACCTGAGACAACTGTCTATGAAAAATAATGTATTAATCTCCATGAAGCTTTTCTCTACCACACGTCACAAACAACTCTGAAGCAATATCTTTCATGTGACAATTCTCCACGAAGCTGATCTCTATGTTAGTTGAGAATGCAACTGTGATTGTGTGTGACAACTCCATTAAAAGCAGCAATGTACAGTAACAAGCAGTCTATAAAATTTACCATGAAATATAGTGTAAAAACTTTTAGCACTGGCCGAGTGAAAGACCTTTACGATAAAAAGAATTAAAGTACCTACGAAAAATAATGTAATATCTAGGAGCTTTTCTCGGTTGACATCTGACAAACAACACTGAAGCAATACATCCCACTTGTGACAACTTCTCTACAAACCTTACTGTATGTCTATGTTAGTTCACTATGCAACTGTGATTGTGTGTCACAACTGTTTAAAAACAGCAATGTAAGGAAGGGGTTGTCTGTTATATTTATTATTATGCATGAAATCTAGTGTAAGGAGTTTAAGCATGCGCATCCCTAAAAAACCTTTACGGTAAAGGGAGAACTTCTGTAGTGCCCCTTGTCAATAGTCCCTTGTGTCAATAGTCCCCCATGTCATTGCAAGGTGACCTGTGACACTGGTCTCCCATGTCATTGGTCCCCTAACCCTAACCCGGGAACTATTAATATGAGACGGGACCAATGAGACAAGGGACCAATGAGACGAAATAGTAAGTGGGGGACCAATGAGACGAGGGACTACAGAGCGGATCCTGTACTAGGCCTAAGTTACATAGCCTACTGACTAATATTTGGCCGAAATGTTCAGTATTTCTATTTAGGCCTAGGCTAGTATGCTATAGCTACTAATTGTACAGTGCAAGCTTCTTCAGCCATGAATTAGGCTATACTAGGCCTATAGCCCTCAAACAGGGCTGTGTGTGGCCATGTAACAAACACACAGCCCTGTTCGAGGGCTAGACTGCGGCCTAGGCCTACTGTAAATAGGCTAATGGAAGTCTACGTTTTTAACTTTTACGCTATAGGCTTCAAAAACAGTAATATGGGTCAAAACTTGTAGAGTTAGTTTACTGGATATTTTAAAATGTTCTAAATAAAACTCTCTAACTCTTAATTAAACTAATTATAGGTACCTATTGTAACATTACGATATATACTGTTAGGCTACTTGGAAAAGTTACTGTACCAACTTACTACGTACCCTGAAAGTTTTGATGCAACCATTTGTGCAAAGTCCACGCTAGGCGTGAGAGTTCTTGGAAGACAGAATACCACATTTCCACACGGGTTGAATTTGATGATGTGATTATAAAATTGCAGATATGTGGAAGTTATTTAGGCGCTTCCAAAATTTGGGGTCCACAATTTCGATTCACATAGTATTAATATTAATGTTCTAAACTTGGTTGACTTGTTGTCTTAGTGTAATGAATAAGCGAGCATATCTTTTTGGCAGTAAAATTCCTCCCTCTACCAACAAAATAAATGTCACAAATCATCACTTTTGGGCTCATCGACTATAAGGTAAGGTATTTTAAATATAATGTGACAATTCTAAATTCAGCCCCAAAATGTAAGATGCCCAAGCATGTTTAAAATGATGTTGAAGTAGATTACTTATATTTTGAGTACATAATTGTAAGTATAGTATTCTTTACTGTCTTTTGTTTTTTGGGGGTACTTCTAACATTCCAAGTACCACATACCCTAGAACAACTAATAGTAACAACTTCGAGACGCCACAAGAAAGACAACCAAAAATTATCGTCTTCGAGCTTCAATGTACAACTAATCTATCGTTACACGTGCTAGGATAAAAACATATGCGGTTGCAAATATGGCAATAACACGTTTGTAGTCAGTCATTGGCTACCAACTTTGGTATGAGCATGATAGTCACTTTTGCCTTTGCAATCCACAGTCCCCCGCAAGGTTTTGCCTGGAGAGGAATGAGAGCAGCTCTGTAGTTTTCCCTTTTGGGAAACTAAAAGGCCATGGCCTGTCAACATGAACCAATAGGTTGCAAACTAGGCTGTAAAACTCTATCTAACTCAAGGCACTTGTCATTTTTGTAAAGTTAACTCTATGAGTTTATAAAGGTAAGGTGAGGTTCAGTGTAGTAAGCAATTTTTCTCTGAGGGGGAGGACTGGAGGAGGGGGGGGGGGCATGGCCTGCTCGACTTGAACTGATAGCTTGGAGACTATGCTGTAAAACTCTAACTCAAGGTAATTGGCGTTTTTGTAAAGCAAACTTAATGTATGAGTTTAAAAAGGTAAGGTGAGGTTCAGTGAAGTAAGCAATTTTTCTCTGAGGGGCAGGACTGGAGGGGGGGCATGGCCTGCTCGACTTGAAGCGATAGCTTGGAGACTAGGCCATAAAACTCTATCTAACTCAAGGTAATTGGCATTTTTGTAAAGTAAACTTAATGTATGGGTTTAAAAAGGTGAGGTTTAGTGAAGTAGGCAATTTTTCTGTGATGCGGTATGTTGAGTGATTGCCAGTAGGGGGAAGGGTCTAAGGGAGAGGGTTTCCCTTTCCCCTTTGAAAATTCTTGACCTTTTCAAGGAGCTTAAATGAAAAATGGTGCAAGATTTTTAAATTTTTCAGGAACAGTCCTGAGAGTTGAATTGTGGTGGTTAATGGGGGAAAACTGAACATTTTGTGTCTTACATGCAATCAGATGCCAAAGGGTACTGGTACCTATTCAAAGTAAAATTTGTTTTTAAATTTGCATACTTTTAGGAGTCAAATTAAAAAGCATCAGTGATGGGCTTAAGGGCACGGGAGCGCATGTCCGTTTTTTACTTTCATGCACACAAAAGTAATTCTACCATAAATACAATACTATCTAAGTTGAGAGCCTTTATCAGTTGGTGTGGAGAGGAAAGAAAATTTCAAAAAATAGCTATTCCTCAGATGGCCTAAAATTGTATTATCATGCAGCTCTTAAAAGTTTATCTAAATAGTCTCTATTTTTAGCTTTTGCAATAATTAAAAACCATCAACATGCCAAGAGATCAGAAATTTACCACAAAATGTACCATAACATTAGATGAAATGGTAGGCTATATAATCTTCAGCGGGAAACTAGCTACAACGGAATTGAAAATATGCTGTTTCCCTATTGCAACTCTTGGCTAAACTCAAGATCCGCTGAATTGATGCAATTTTGTATGTTACTGTCCGAACTCCCGAGTATAAATGGTTTTACCCCAAACACCTGTTGCATGATAAATGTAAAACTATTGCTCAGCGCACCTGACCATCCTCCACTCCCCTGCCCCTTTCTCCTACATCTTTTCCGGCAGCGGAACAAACCTGAGAGATGCCCCTTACCCTTTGTTATTGTTTGTAAAAGTTGATGTCCTTACATGCAATCTGTTGCCACATATGCTACCTTCTGTGAGGAAAAGGGTTGGGTGGCATTGCCCAATGCCATCCCATGGGTACTTCACTGGTGGGGTAACATAAAATTTATTGGTATCCATCATAAAATAACAATGGACAAAAATCACTCACTTAAAAAGTTACATAAAAGAGTTATCTATGCATCTTACAGTGTACCTAACACTTCAATTTTCTATTTTTAGACAATAATCATCTTACTTACATTAAAAAAAATCCAAGCAAGACCATAGGACAATTTTCAAGACCGCAAGGGTATGAGACTGAGACCACAAGGTATCGAGACCGAGACCGAAACTAGCAAAAACCAATCTCGAGACCGGTTTGAAGAGCTAGACTGGTCTTAAGCACTACAACACTCATCACAGAGTATTCTGAATGGATAATGGAACTATTAAGTGTGTTACTATATATCTGACAGATTATTGTTACACCATTCACATACCTTCAAGTACCCTGAAAGTCATCCCCAAGTTTGTTCTACGCCCAATAAATGTAAAGGTGCTTCATTGAACAGTGGCCACCTGTCTCCGACATTTCAATCTTTAACTTGATGGAACTTATTATGTGAATTTCAGAATTAATTAAGACTAATTTTGCTGAGAAATATCTCTCCGAATATCCTGAAGCAATGGGTAAAACTTCATGTACCCCCAAAGATATCCCCAGGTTTGTTCCCTTATTTCCAAAAGTGCTCCACAGTACAGTACAGGGTTGTTTGATTTTAATCGCCTTGATTAAAATCACTGATATAAGTTGTGATTTTAATCAAATGATTTTTTCAAAAATTCATTGATTTAAATCACTTTATTGGAAAAATTTTATTTATGGTCAGATAAAGTTAATTTTGGATGGTTTATTCACTTGATTCAACTAATTTGAACAAACAACATAGCTTAGAATGATTAAAATCAATGTGCACCCCTAGTAAGAGATGCATCAGTATTGATTCCATAGACTGTCGATAATATTCAAGTGAGGTGTACAGTATTTCATTGGAAAATATCAACCATATTTGTCTTGATCATGAGTCTTTTTCATGAAGTTGGTTGAGGACAGTAGGACCCTCAAATACAAATGTAAGTATTGGACATTATCTCTACTGTCCTGGCCACAAGTTAGAAATATCATATATTTTAGTGATACTGTACCACAGTGTGTTGTAGGGTCTCATTTTAGGGTGATTCAAAGACAGGATGCTTATGAAATTTTTACTCTATGAATCAGGCATGGGATTCAATTATTTTTGTGTTTTTCCACCCTTATATCAGGACCCATACCGTGCCCAATGAGATCTTATTAAGTCAAAGCACTAGAAATATTGAGAATTGATAGATGAATTGATTAATTAATGTACAGTGTACATTGTTACAGTACATTCCATAAACCATTAAGTTTTACATAGTGTAATCAATTGCCAGTACACATGTATCTGCTATGAAATGATTGTGCAGTGAGCTTAGTAACAAGGAGTACAGTTCCCAGTTTCAACCAGGAATCGTTTGGACTCCCTAGTTCAGCATACTATATATACTGTATGCCTATAGCCTACTCAATACTTTTTTCATAGAATTATTGGTGTGTATTGTTCATTTAGCATTTTCTTTTGGGAATATGTAGATATTTTCTCTAAATTTTCTACATTTGAAATCACTGTCTTTGTATGAACAACATTTCCATATAGCACAGTACTTTGGTCATGTGCCCATATTATTAGGAACCAGGAAGGTTGGGTTGTTTTATGTATACACTGCTACAGTGGGCTATACTTATTTTCATTTTTCTATACATTTCATTCATTTCAACAACCCTGGTACAGTATAGACCCTATTTAACTATGGACCATACTTGAGCTCGGCCAGAGAAACTTTTATCCTACAATGAAACAGCTGATCTCTTTGGCACTATTACAGTTCATTAATCGTGACTGATACAAACATTTCTCTAGTTTTCAATCTCGAGATTCAAGATAATTATTTTGTAACTGAGAGAACTCTTAAATGGCAAGACACACTTATTCAATGTATGTACTTTTCTTTACATGCAAAGTAACATACATTATAACGCAAATAATTTCCATGTCTTCAGAAAAGAAAAATTCTTTCAATTGGAAGGTATTTCACTAATGACATTCCCCAACGTTTAAGTCACGACATTAAATTACAATTCATCATGGTACCCTGAAAGACATCCCCAAGTTTGTCCTACACCCGATACTTGAAAAGGTGCTCTATAGTACAGTGGTTACCTGTCTCCAACAATTCAATCTTTAACCGAATGTAATTTTCTATGTATGAATTTTAGATTTAATTCAGACTAATTGTGTTATAAACAATCTCACAAAGTATCCTGAAGCCATCCGTAAATCTCCATGTACCCCCAAAGATATTCCCACGTTTGTTACCTTATTTCCAAAAGTGTTCCATAGTACAGTATTTAACTATGGACCATACTTGAGTTCAGCCAAAGAAACTTTTATCGTACACTGAAACAGTGGATCTGTTTGGCACTATTACAGTTAACTAATCATGACTGATACAATTATTTCCCTAGTTTCCAATCTCAACATTCAAGATAATTATTTTATAAGTGGGTGTACTCTCATGCCAAGACATACTTGTTCAATGCATGTACTTTCCCTTACATATACATTATAATGCAAATAATTTCCAAGTTTTCAGATAAAAAATCTTTCAATTTGAAGGTGTTTAACTAATAATATTCCCCAACTTTCCATGTACCCCCAAAAGTGCTCCACAGAACAGTATAGCCACTATTTAACTATGGACCACACTTGAGCTCAGCCAAAGAAACTTTTATCCTGCAGTGAAACAGTGGATCTCTTTGGCACTATTACAATTCCTTAATCATGATCAA
Source organism: Holothuria scabra (assembly GCA_037179385.1). NCBI lineage: Eukaryota > Metazoa > Echinodermata > Holothuroidea > Aspidochirotida > Holothuriidae > Holothuria > Holothuria scabra. Next base: position 12,019,164 of record CM074189.1, read on the forward strand.
AACAAACATTTCTCTAATTTTTAATCCCAAGATTCAACATAATAATTTTCTAACTGAGACCATGGACTATGGACCATACGTTAGCTCAGCCAAAGAATCTTGTATCCTGCACTGAAACAGTGGATTTCTTTTGCATTATTTCATTTCTTTAATCATGATGGAAACAAACATTTCTCTAGTTTTTAATCTCAAGATCATTTAATCTCATAATCATTTTTTAACTGGTAGTACTCTCAAATGGCAAAACACACTTATTCAAGGCATGTACTTTCTCTTACATGCAAAGAGACATATAAACATGATAAGCCAAATAATTTCCATGTTTTCAGGAAAAAATCTTTCAATTTGAAGGTATTTCACTAATAATATTCCCCAACCTTAAAGTCACGACATTAAATTACAATTTATCATGGTGGTTACGAATATGGGCTGTAGTAAAAACAACATACTGTTTTACAGGAAAAAACCACAGTGGCAGGTGGGCTACCATATGCCTACCTATGGCATAATCACCCTCAGGACCACCCCCACTGCCGGACTCAAACTGTGAGCCCCTCTTTAGGTTTTATTGTAATGTGGCATAGTGTATTTAACTACTCTGAAGAGTCCCAAAAGGACGCTGTTGCCAAGTACCCGAAAGACATCCCCAAGTTTGTTCTATGCCCAATACTTGTAAAAGTGCTTCATTGTACAGTGGCCATCTGTCTCCAACATTTCAATTTTTATTTTAATGAAATTTTTTATGTGAATTTGAGAATTAATTCAGAACAATTGTGTTATTAAATATCTCACAAAATATTCTCTCAAATGGCAAGAGACACTTTTTCAATGCATGTACTCTCTCTTACATGCAAAGTGACATTGTAAAGCAAATAATTTCCATGTCTTCAGAAAATAAATTTTTCTTTCAATGTGAAAGTATGCAACTAATTATATTCCCCAACTTTTAAGTCAGGTACATTAAACTACAATTCATCATGATGGTAAAGGGGTTAGAGCACAGCTTTCAGATTATGGGCTGTTGTAAAAACAAAATAATGTTTTACAGGAAGTAAGTCAGTGGCCAGCTCAATTTGAACCAATAGTTGGAAACTGCAGTGCCCTAAAATTCTATGTAAGTAACTAACCAACTACAGGAAATAAAAACAGTGGCAGGGCTACTATATGCCTACAGTATAGGCGCCTGCCTGCCCCCATTTTTGGACTCAAATTGTCCGTGAGTGCCTCTTTAGGTTTTATTGTAATGAGGCATAGGGTATTAAACTACTTTGAAGAGTCCCTAAAGGACTCTGCTGCCCCTGCCGACAGAATTTTCTTCCTTCACCACTGGATAAGAAACCAGGTCTGTAACATTTCAATTACTAAATTGTTTTTTTAATGTTAATTTAAGAATAGAAATAGTAAGTGTATAACTTTATATCTGACAGATTATTGTGAAACAAATCAGAAATCTGTAAGTACCCTGAAAGCGATCCCAAAGTTTGTTCTACGCCCAATACTTGTGAAAAGGTGCTCCATTGTTCAGTGGCCACCTGTCTCTGACAATTCAATCTTTAACTTAATGAAATTCTCTATGTGTGAATTTTAGAAATAATTCAGACTAATTGTGTTATTAAATATCTCACAGAGTATTCTGAAGCCTCTGGTAAAACTTCATGTACCCCCAAAGATATCCCCAGGTTTGTTCCCTTATTTCCAAAAGTGCTCCATAGTATGGTAGCCTCTAATTGACTATGGACCATACCTGGGCTCAGCCAGAGAAACTTTTGTTCTTGCACTGAAACAGTGGATTTCTTTGGTACTATTACATTTCATTAATCATGATGGAAACGAACGTTTCTTTAATTTTCAATCTCAGGATTCAAGATAATCATTTAATAACTGGTAGTGCTCTCAAATGGAAAGACAAACTTACTCAATGCATGTACTTTCTCTCACATTCAAAGTGACGTACATACTAAAGCAAATAATTTCCATGTCTTCAGAAGAAAAAAAAATTCCTTCAATTTAAAGGAATGCCACTAATAATATTCCCCAACTTTTAAGTCAGGTACATTAAATTACAATTCATCATGATGGTTGAGGGGGTAGAGCACAGATTTTAGGATGTGGGCTGTAGTAAAAACAACATAATGTTTTACAGGAAATAAAAAAGAAGGCAGGGCTACGTTCCATATGCCAATGTACAGTCGCCCTCCCTCAGCCCATTGATGGACTACTATTTTTCTGTGAGTGCCTCTTTAGGTTTTACTGTTATGAGGCACAGTACAGCACAGTACTACTTTGAAGAGTCCCTTAAGGACGTTGTTACCCCTGATGACAGCAATTTCTTCCTTCGCCACTGGATAAAAACCATGTCTGTAACAGTTTAATTATTAAATTAATATTTTATGTGAATTTTACAATAGAATTATTAAGTGTGTTACTTTATATCTGACGGATTATTGTTACACCATTCAGATATCACTAAGTACCCCGAAAGACATCCCCAAGTTTGTTCTACAATCAATACTTGTAAAGGTGCTTCATTGTACAGTGGCCAACTGTCTCCGACATTTCAATCTTTAATTTGATGTAATTTTTTTGTGAATTTTAGAATCAATTAAGACTAAAGTGTTACTAAATATATCACAGAGAATTCTCAAATCATTGGTAAAATGTCATGTACCCCCAAAGATATTCCCAGGTTTGTTTCCTCATTTGCAAAAGTGCTCCATAGTAAGGTAGTATCTAATTAACTGTGGACTTTACTCAGGCTCAGCAAAAGAAATGTATATCCTGAACTGGAACAGTGGATCTCTTTGGCACTATTACATTTCATTTATCAGACTGAAACAAAAATTTTTGCCAAAAACCAGGTGTCTAACCTTCTAATTATTAAATTGTTATTTTTTTCTTAAGTTTACAATAGAAATATTAAGTGTGTTACTTTACATCTGACAGATTATTGTGAAACCATTCAGAAATCTTCAAGTACCCCGAAAGACATCCCCAAGTTTGTTCTAGGCCCATTACTTGTAAAGGTGCTTTATTGTACAGTGGCCACCTGTCTCAGACATTTCAATCTTTAATTTAATGTAATTTATCATGTGAATTTAAGAGTCAATTCCGACTTATTGTGTTATTAAATATCTCACAGAGTTTCGTGAAACCATGGATTAAAGGTCATGTACCCCAAAAAAGATATCAGCAGGTTTGTTCCCTTTCTTGAAAAAATGCCCCATTGTATGGCAGCCTGTAATTTACTATGGACTACACTTCAGCTCAGCCAATTTAAATAATTTTCTGCACTTAAAACTGTCTCTTTAGCAATATTACATTTCATTATTTATCAATGGAACAAAAATTTCTCAAATTTTAAATATGAAGATTCAAGATAATCATTACATAACTGGGAGAACTCTCAAATGGCAAGACACACTTTATACTTGTAGGCACATTCTCTCATCTGCAAAGTGACTTACATAACAAAGCAAATGTTTTCCATGTCTTCAGAAAGCAGTTTTTGTTTCAATTTCTGGGTATCCAACTAAATTCCCCAACTTTTAAATAAGGTACTTTAAACTACAGTTCATCATAATGTTAGAGTGTATACCAAGCACAGCTTTGTGACTGTGGGCTGTAGTAACAACAACATAGTGATTTAAAGGAAATAAAAACCAGGTCTTCAACACTATTCTCATTTTGTATGTGAATTTTAGAAAAGAAATGTTTAGAATGTTACTTTATACATGACAGATTATTGTGAAACCATCTAGGAAACTTCAAGTACCCCGAAAGACATCCCCAAGTTTTTCCCATGCCCATTACTTGTAGAGGTGGGTCAATGTACAGTGGCACCTGTCTCCAACATTTCCATCTTCAATTTTATTGTAAATTCCTTTGCAAATTTTACAGATGTGAGATATAACTGTGTTACTTTATATCTGACAGGGTATTGTGAAATCATGGCAAAACTCCCCAGAGTGGTGGGGAGGTAAAGATACACAAAAGTATAGGGATCAAGGTGAATAACTTATATTGCCAAGGCATCGAGTCCCCTTTGGTAGCAAGCTCTGGGTATTACAACTCTTTGAACATCAAACTTAGGCTTTTGCAGGCCTACTGTTTTTTGAAACTCAGTCCAGAAGCTTTCATTAGGTGTACTCTCTGCATTGGCAGGCAACAGAGACAACTTTTCATCAATTAATACAGCCAAAAGAATGTTACTGCTAAGACAAAACAGAGGAAATGTCGCACAGTTAAGTGCCACAAGCTTCCAAAAAACCTGCCGATTATTTGTTTTCGCATGGTATAATGCAACGTTGATTTACTTCCCTCTACTTGAAATTTTAGAACATTATGATCTGGGAAGAAAAGCATCTTCCTTTTTGAGAAAAGTGTTTTGGTACCAAAGGAAAGGTTAAGCACGGATTATTTAAACATGACCATGGTATTTAAAAAACAATTAGTAAATATTGTAAAAAACGTTTATTTTAACCTTTAAATGAATGACAGAAATTGATATTCACACATTTATGACATTTAGGCAAAGACAGGAGAGACAAACAGAACTCATCATACATACAACTGAATATACAAATGGGTTCAAAATATCTCAATACATCAAGAAAGTTATACAACACATATCTGAAAAGATATGGTGACCCAAATAGCTCCTAAAATTTCTTACAGCATCATTTTTATTCTCAGTGACAGCAATATATATATACCAATCTGTGTGGGTTGAGGGTTGAGGGAAAAACTGGGCAAGTGAGAAATAACTACTAAAAATGAACAGTCTAGGCAGTTGGGCCATATGCTAAACTTACACTGCACTACCATCCTCAGGTCAATGGTCATATCTCATGAAAGACACAAGAAAAGATTAACTAGGTTGAGCAAAATGAGAAGAAATTCATGACATCTACATAAATCCAGGTATTACTTATTAGGTTTCTTGAAACTGTGGAAAGGATTTGTACTATATTAAGCTGTAAGTAACAGATCTGAACTGAGAAAGAGTGCATGACAAAGCATACCAAAGTTGTAGCTTTTAAAAGCTTTTGAAAGCTAAAATCAGTAAAACATAAGGTGGAGACAGAAATTTCCCAACAAGCTGGCATGCCACCTCCAAAGTTCTGAATTCCCTATATGTTTAGAGGGGAGGGTTAGAAGGTGATATGAAGGAGCTGTAACTACTACATGCCATTAAGTTCATGCGAGGGATAATTTTCAATAATTCACTTAATATTTAAAGGCAGTTGAGTTGCTGACCGATAGTGTCTTTTGGATTCTGAACCATGAAATTGCAAAGCAAGCGAAGCACGCAAAATTGTTGGTAGGTTTACCCAAAAGCATATGTAATCAGTAAGAACTCTAGGGGTTGTAGACCATATTAGTCATAACATACATTGTATCTAAACTACCTTGACTACCCGATATGCTCTGGGAGTTGCTCTCTAGCAGACAATATGCCACATGACACATGTACATGTGAAAAACAACTAGGCTTTGTGATAAAGGATGAAATTTTTTGACCTCTATATTAATTGTGAACTCCACCTGAATGTATGTGGTCAAAATGGACTTGTGATACTAGCAAAAAAAGAAAAAAAAAACAGGTTAACTGTCGGTTTTGGGGACCGCATACTTAATTGTATCCACTAAACTCCCGACAAAAATGTGAAATCCCCCAATGGATTGCCAGCCCCCATGGCACCACCACTGCTGTTGACTTATGTAAGAATTACCACCTACACCACTAATTCAAAGGGAAACCCAGTGGAGTATATTATCCAACAAATTTAATGCCATGACATGAGGGGTAGCTTATGTTTTTTGAAAACTTCTACAAGGTTCCAAGAGCAACCAAATACTAACCCAAAATTATTGTATAACTCAATGATTATTGGGTGCTACCAGCAGTGATGCTGCAATTGTACCTTCAAAAATATGCTACCCAAGCCACAAAAACTTCTGCTTTCAAAGCAACAAATAGTCTTCCAAGGATATTCACTCCCTCATATAGGGCCTATATGGGACCTTGGACCACAAATTCCTGAGGACCCTGTATCCCCCATTTCCTGAGGAATATTGCATCCAATTTTAAACGAATCCATGAAAGCATGGGGAGGAGAGGCATTTTGAACAAGTGTTAACAGACTGACAGATAGATAGATGCCCTGTGCTGATGAAAACACTAGCTTTGCTGTATGAGCTAATAATCCCATTTTTGACATTTTTCAACTGAGTTTATAGTAGCAGTTCAAGTTTCAAGACCTTTTAAGGACTTTTCAAGACCTCCAACCAAATATTCAAGAATTTCTTTTAATGGGAGTGCATGCATGTAATGATCTCTGCCTTGCCAGTTAGGTAACAATCCTTTTTATGTAAACATCAAATGTTGTGAGCAGGATTTTTTGTCTTCTTTTCCAGAGCATTTTCTTCGCAACTGCTGCTGGGCCATCTATGTAGAAAAAAAAGAAACAGAAAAATTCCATTAAATTTTTAACTCCACAGATTTACAGTTTGAAGATATCTTAATATAAAAACAATTTTAGAACTACTTATGCTGAAAAGACCGTCTGTCTACCCATGTTGAAGAAATTTAATGATATTCAACTTTGTGGAAAGAAGACACTGATCACATTTGTTAGCTCCAAATTGATATTTTGAATTAAACAAATACAAGTTATTTCATTTGACTAAAATGAATCCTTGATGAACTCAAACTGGTTGAAGCAACAAATAACCAATCATCATAGGTACAGACCACAGAATTTTTTAAAAGAAATGCAAATGTAGGTTTTATCTTCATACAGTATCATGTCCCAACTGCCATATGTCCACTCAAAGGTGGAAGATCAAACAAGAACTGGTTTGAGAAATCTGGTGATCATGGGTGTTTGAGAGCCAAATCGGAACCCAGAATTTGCAGGAAACAATGGTGAAGACTAGCAAAAACATGCAAAAGAAAAATCACTGTTTTCTATGATGGTGCATTGCTACTTGTGGTATTCTAACAATTTTATGACCTCATGATCAAAATTCTTGGCACTAAATGTTATTACATTTGTATATGAATCTCTAACCTAAGTCTTTCAACAGCTCCAATGGCCTCCATTGGTTTTGGTGCAAAAACCTAAAACACAGTAAATTACACATGCAGTAACCTTTCAAATTTATGCAAAATTCCAGGAGCCTATTGTTGCCTAGGTCTAATCTTCCAAGTTTCAATTTCAAATTAACTACACACTATCAAGTTCATAATTTATTTTTTTACCCTTTTTGTCTTCTACATTTGAAGTTCTTCATTTCCACAATAAAATAATAATAATGATAATAATAATCATAATAATAATAGCAAATTATAAAGTGCAAAATGCTAAGGCCTCTGGGTGCTGCAGTCAAAGTTAAAAGAATTGAAAGCAGAAAAAAGCCAGTGCATAAAAAAAAACAAACAATAAATAGCCATTACAACATATAGAAAATATAATAAAACTTTCATAAAGGAAAGTTTTTCAAGGTCGAGCCACATACCTTGCACAATTAAGAACACAAAATATGACAATTTCCATCACTTTACATTACACCAACACTCAATGGACCAGGTGCCTCTGTTTGTATACAATTTGCAAAAAAGATAATGCTGCTCCCCCCTCCCTCCCAATTTGAAGTTGTTTATCCAGTCACACTGGTTCAGAAATGGCTCCTATCAATCATCTGACAACATTTTTGTTACTAATTTCTAAAATTAATGTGCAGTATCTCCTGAGTTTACTTTGTATATTCAATGATTTTATATGGAACATTGACACCCTTGATCATGAAATTTTGATTGAGTATTATGGAGTTAGAGACTTGTCCCTCAGCTGGTTTAGAAGTTGCTTTTCTGATAGACAACAATATGTAACAATTAGTAATGCAAATTCTGACCTTAAGCCTATTACTTAGGGTGTCCCACAAGGTTCAATTTTAGGTCTGCCCCTTCATTATCTATGTCAATGACCTGTATAAAGCCCGTAATAAGCTACACATTATTTCTTATGCTGATGATATAACCTCTTCTTTTTCAAGTCCTGAACAATTTAAATTGTTAGAAACTGTTCAAAATGAATTTGAAAAAGTTTGCGGTTTTGTGTAAACAAACTATAGCTTAATGCCACGAAGCCCACCTCTGTAATTTTTCGATCCCCCTCTAAGCCTTTTCATACTGGTATCAAACACATTGAACTCTGTGGCGTAAATATTATGGTTTCAGGTAAATCCAAGTTCCTTGGAGTAGTTATTGACCAACATCTTACATGGAATGATCATATTCTTTATGTAAGTAATAAAGTATCTAAGGGGTTGGTATTCTAAGCCGTTTGCGTCATCTTCTATCTAGACATATTCTCCTCACGCTGTATAATACACTGATCCGTCCTTGCTTATCCTATTGCAACATTGTTTGGGGCGGTGCTTTACCAACTAGGATCCAGCCACTCTTTTTACTTCAGTAAAGATGCGTTCGCATTATTTCTAAGGAGTGGCCGCCTGCAGTGCATCATACCGCCCCTTTGTTTGCTAATCTCAAAATTCTTTCTATTTATAACCTTAATCGTTACTGCAATAGTATGTTCATATACAGATGCATTCATGGTACTTGCCCAGTAATATTTAATAAGTATTTTCACTTCTGCAGCGTGGCTCATGCCTACCATACATGCTCTGCAAGTAATATTTCTGTCCCATTGTTTAGACTAAAATCCTCTCAGTTCAGCATTAGATACCTAGGTTTTAAATTATAGAACTCCCTCCCCAACAATATAAGAAACTGTATTGTGTTAACACTTTCAAAAGGACACTTAAATATCATCCCCTTCATATATAGCAATAACTCTTAAGATACATTTTCTTTCCTGCTTGTTGTATTTTTGTTTATCTTTGTATGTGTTTGTGTCTGGGTGATTACCCCTATAGGCTTTCCAAGCTTCTTGTAATCACTCCTCAGGCTCTTCCTATTCTTTTTTTTTGCATTTCTTTACATTTGTCTGTCTATAAATGTGAATGAGTCTGAAATAAAGTTTTGTGAAATTAAACTAAAAACTAAGTCCATATGACAGACACCAGTACACATACCTGTACAGGGTGAAAAGAGAACTTTTTGACCCTACAGGTATTTGATGTTTAGTAGCTGAATGTGTGGTTCTTACAGCCTGAGGGAGATGTTATCTGGAAGGAGATGCAACCGAAATTTGAATTTATGCTAATTCTTTAAAGAGGAAGTTTAAGTAAAAAATTAATTTTCACATGTGAGAGAAGAACCAAATCTACACAGCTTGGTGAAATTTCCATTTAAATTGGACATTATTCTTGAGATATCAGCAAATGAAGTTACTAGATGGGCTTGAGGGCAGCAGAGATTAAATCACTTCCTCACATTGACAAGGAATGCTGTGTTTCTCTCTGTCAGTTTTTTCAGACTGTTGTGTTACCTCGATGTTAATAGGAATAGGACCTTCCCATGGGGATTGCAAAGTTTGAAAAGTTCTCATGCCACTATATGCAATCACATTTTGAACATGGGACTGTTAAGGAGAAAGTAAGCTGTCAAGTTTAAAGAAAAACAAAAGATTGTCCATTATAATATGGGGATATGATGTTATATGTGCTTGCTTCAAATACACTGTTTGTTGAAAATGTGACAACTTTACTTGCTCATACCTTGAGAACCACACATTGGAGTTCAATGCAAATTTCACCAAAATGCCTAAAATAAGTACCTATCTAACATATTTAAAACTTGATATGACCTTAAACCCTTCTTTTAAGACCTACTTACAGAGTTCAATTGATGAAGGGCATATTTAAGGGCAGACCAATTGGCACTTAGTCGCATGGACACAATTTGGCAATTGAACTTTGAAGGTACAGATCCCATTATAAAATTTACAGAATATGGTATTAAATATTGATTATTTTTTTACTGTATTTGTTTACCCCACAGAAAAATGTGTGCATAGGCTATACATTTACAGTGTCGAAATGTTTATATCCACAATGTCCCTGATGGAATTCAGAAGGATAATGGGTGTTTAAAGTCCAAGGCAGTGACACATATCCTCAAATTTGCAAGGAGGCATGACTTTGTTTTTTACTGTTCTGGGTATTTGAGACTGATTTATAACGTATCCAAATTTTTGGAGACCGCCCCTTTTTTCTTCTTCTTTTCCAGCAAATTTTTCACTTCCAGTATTGTTCATGTCTAGTCTACTGTAAAAAAAGGCCTTCTGCACTGGATTTGAAACCAACTTTCCAGAGCTCAAAACACAGACTTTTGATTTTCACTGGGGCATCACCCCCCCCCCTCACTGTATTTACACCCTTGGTCCCAGGTGCACAGTTTAGCCTTGTGCCCTCATGATGCTAGATTTTACTGGCAGTTCAGCCACTGACTACCCTTCCCAGAAATCCCATTAACAATTCACAGTAAAATAGACACATTCAAAGTAAACAGTAGAGACTGAGAAGCAATGTATGGCAGGTTGATGTCACATATCATCCATCACAAACTTCTCCAGACAAAGCCCAGTTTTCAGTATCCAGAGGAACAGGTCATTTGTGGTTTGGTCAACCACGAGTTAATAACTTGCTTGTGTAAGGAATGTGGGTATATTTCCCAGCTGCACTGTGATTGTACTGTACATACTTGTATTGGTGAAGAGCTTATCATATGCATCTGCATTGTCTGCATATAGATCATTTTTAGTACCACTACAGTGTAACCAATTTCCATAGTACAACTATGTAGGAATAGGCAACTTGGAAGTGTTAGTGAGTGCATATAAAAAGTACCAAAAGAGTTCCATGACCTATTTAAAATTCTATAATGGAGACCTGGAAAGGAGATGAGAACAGGTCAAGACCTGTCAAAAATATCACAAACTAGCCCCGATTTTACAGATTTGCTCTTATATGTTACCAGCTATAATGAAGGGGTCAGACATGCTCACATGGTCAGGAAAGTCAGGGGCGGATCCAGGGGGGCACTTCTACGACCTCAGCCCTCCTTTTTTCACCATATGAACAGTACCAAATACACAAAAATTAGCATTGTTTCTCTATGAGAATATTCAAGGGAGTTTTTCAGGCTCACCATTCCTTTCTTCACAAAGGAATACCATAAACACACTTATATGTATTTTGGGGTCAACATTGAAGTTGAAAATTTGCATGTGACTACTGTAAATATATCTGCTTGAATGCACTGTGTTCAGCTGTCTATTCAAATTAGTTTTTAATAATAGTATTGTAAAAAATCTTAGTACCCCTATGAAATAGCTGGACAAGCTAATGTACTGCAAGTTTGAACATGTTTTACAATTTTTACAAAATATGCTCTGAAATTACTGTTTCTTTAATATTCAATTTGTTTTGGAAATTTGCATGTGATTAGTTACAAAAGCCAACTATTAACATGCCAATTTTCAAGTTCCTGAGAAAAAAAATTTATTAGAAATCCTCTCCCAATCATAGTGTAACCTTACTGTAATGTAGCGCTGATTGTCTTAACAACATATTTTCCGAGATGCTTACTACATTTCGGGTAAATGTTGTCTAACTACTGTTGGAAACTGTTCATGAACTTGAAAATTTGCATGTGACTAGATATATTCACTTCAGTTTTGAACTTGTTTACAAAATTTACAGGAAAAGCTCGGAAATTAGTGTTTCCTTTATTAAATTATCTTGGAAATTTGCAGGTGATTTGTTACATTATTTATCTATTAACATGCAAATTTTTAAGTTCTTTAATTAAAAATCAATGCCCAAACATAATGTACCCTTAACACAATGAACAGAAGATTGTCTTAATAAGATATTTTTCAAGAATTTTACTACATTGCTGGGTCAACACTCTCTAATTACTGTAAGGAGAAGACCATGAGCTTTAAAATTTGCATGTGACTATATATATTCATTATCTGTTGGCATGCAAATGGTCAGTTGTCTATTCAAAGAAGTCTTCAAATAATAGTATTGTAAAAAACCTTAGTAACTCTACAAAATAGCTGGGCAAGCCTAATGTACTGCAATTTTGAACAGCAGGTTGAAGAGCAGATTGTCTTAACAACCTAAAATTAAGGAATTTAACTACATTTCTTTATCTAATTATTGTTGGAAACAGTTCATGAACTTGAAAATTTGCATGTGACTACATATTTTCACTATCTCCTTCCATGCAAACTTTCAGCTGTCTCTGCAAAGTAGTTTCAAAGAAATAGTACTGTAAAACATAGTACCCCTAAAAATAGAATCAAAAGGCAGTGTTTATTTTTCAGTTTTGAAAATGTTTAAATAAAATGTTTCACTAAAAGTAAAATGCTTCACTAAAAGTGAAATGCTCTCAAATTAGTGTTTCCTTTATTCAATTCCTTTAGAAATTTTTCTTTTATTTGTTATATTATTTATCTATTAACATGCAAATTTTTAAGTTCCTTAATTAGAAATCACAACCCAAACATAGTGTACCCTAACTGCAATGTACAGCAAATTGTCTTAACAATGTATCTTTCAAGAATTTTACTACATTTCGGGTCAACGTTGTCTAATAACTGTAAGGAACAGTGCATTAACTTGAATATTTGGATGTGACTATTAATATACATTATCTCCTACCATGGAACTTTCAGCTGTCTCTTCAAAGTAGTTTTTAAGAAATAGTACTGTCAAACCTTAGTACCCCTTAGAAATAGTGTTAAAAGCTGGTGTTCACATTTCGTTTTTAAAATGTTTTACTACATTTTAGTAAAATGCTCTGAAATTAGGCATTGCTTTTATTCAATTCTTTTGGAAATTTGCATGTGATTTGGTACATTATTTATCTATTCACAGGCAACTTTTTAAGATCCTCAGTAAGTATTAGAAATCACCGCCCAAACATAGTGTACCCTTAACATAATGAATGACAGATTGTCTTAACAAAATTTTTTTCAAAAGTTTTACTACATTTCTGGATCGATGCTCTCTAATTACTGTTGGAAACGATGCATGATGTTGAAAAATTGCATGTGACTAGATATATTCATTATCTGCTGGCATGCAAACTTTCAGCTGTCTATTCAAAGTAGGTTTTAAGGAATAGTACTGTAAAACTGTAATACCCCTTAGATGTAGCTTTAAAAGCTGGTCAGTCCTGCAATTTTGAAGGTTTTACTACATTTACAGCAGATGCTCTGAAAAAAGTGTTTCCTATATTCAAATCTTTTGGAAATTTGCATGTTATTAGGTATTTTTATCTATTTACATGCAAATCTTCAAGTTTCTGAGTAAAATAATTTATCAGAAATCACAACTTTAACATAGTGTATTTCTACTGCAATGTCCATCAGATTCTCTCAACATATTTTTCAAGATTTTTGCTATGTTTCCGGGTCAACACTCTCTCATTACTGTTAGAAACAGACCATGAATTTGAAAATGTGCATTTGACTAGATATGATCATTATCTACTGGCATAAAAAATTCAGCTGTCTGTTCTAAGTAGTTAAAAAGTTATAGCATTGTAAATAACCATAGTACCTCTACGCTAGCTAGCAGGGCAAGCTAGTGTACTGGTTTTTTGAACATGTTTTTCCACATTTACAACATAGGCTCTGAAATTAGTGTTTCTTTATTCAATTCTTTTGGGAATTTGCATGTGATAAGTTACAAAACTTGGCCAATTTCCAAGTTCCTTTGTAAAATAATTTATAAGAAATCCTCGCCAATCATAGTGTACCCTTACTGTAATGTAGAGCAGATTGTCTTAACAAAATATTTTTCAAGAATTTTACTACTTTTTGGCCTTTTGGGTCAACGTACTCTAATTACTGTTGGGAACAGACCATGAACTTGAAAATTTGAATGTGACTACATATTTTCATTGGTTCCATGAAAACTTTCAGCTGTCTCTTCCAAGTTGTTTTTGAGAAATGGTACTGCAAACCTGAAAATGCATTAAAAGCTGTTGATTCCCCTTCAGTTTTGAACATGTTTTACTACATTCAAGTAAAATGTTTGGAAATTGTTTGCTTAAAATTCAATTCTTTTGGAAATTTGCATGTGATTAGTTACAAAACATGGTGATTAAAATATCAATTTCCAAGTTACTGAGGAAAAAGATTTATTAGAAATTCCTGCCCAAACATAGTGCACCCTTACTATAATGTAGAGCAGATTGTCTTAACAACATATTTTTCAAGGATTTTACTACATTTCTAGTCAACGTTGCCTAATTACTGTTGGGAACAGTGCATGAACTTCAAAATTTGCATGTGACTAGATATTTTCATTATCTCCTTCCATGCAACTTGAGTGTCTCTTCATAGTATTTTTTAAGAAATAGTACTGTAAAACCTTAGTAGCAATAAGAAATGGCGTTAAAAGTCAGAGTTTACACTTCAGTTTTGAATACGTTTTACTACATTTAAGTAGAATGCCCTGAATTTAGTGTTTCCTTAATTCAATTGTTTTTGATATTTGTATGTGATATGTCATGTTATTTATCTATTAACATGTAAATTTTTAAGTTCCTGACTTTCAATTCAAAGTAGTTTTTTAAGAAATAGTACTGTAAAACCTAAGAGCACTAAGAAAGAGTGTTAAAAGCCAGAATTCACCCTTCAGTTGTGAACATGTTTTACTACATTTAAGTAAAATGCTCTGAAATTAATGTTTCCTTTATTCAATTATTTTTGATATACTTGCAATTGATTTGCTATATTATTTATCAATTAATATGCAAATTTTTAAGTTCCTGAATTAGAAATCAATGCCCAAACATAGTGTACACTTAACCAGTAAACAGAAGATTGTCTTAACAACATATTCTTTAAAAATTTTACTACATTTTCGAGTCAACGCATTCTAATTAATGTGGGGAAAGGTCCATGAACTTGAAAATTTGCATGTGACTAGATATATTCATTATCTGATTGCATGCAAATGTTGAACTCTCTATTCAAAGTAGTTTTTAAGTAATAGTACTGTAAAAAACCTCAGTACCTCTACAAAATAACAGGGCAAGAATTAATGTACTGCAATTTTGAACATGTTTTAACCCAATTATAAAATAGGCTCTGAAGTTAGTGTTTCTTAATCAATTCTTTTGGAAACTTACATGTGTTTAGTAACCAAAGTCAGCTATTTAATATCCTTGCCCAAACATAGTGCACCCTTAGTGTAATGTAGGGCAGATGGTCTTAACAACATATTTTTCAAGAATATTAATACATTTCCAGTCAATGTTGTCTAATTACTGTTGGGAACAGTGCATGAACTTGAGAATTTGCATGTGACTAGATATTTTTATTATCTCCTTCCATGCAACTTTCAACTATCTCTTCAAAGTAGTTTTTAATAAATAGTGCTGTAAAACCTTAGAAGCCCTATTAAATAGTGTTAAAAGTCAGAGTTTACACTTCACTTTTGAACACGTATTACTGCATTTAAGTTAAATGCCCTGAATTTAGTGTTTCCCTTTATTCAATTGTTTTTGATATTTGTATGTGATTTGTCATATTATTTATCTATTAACATGTAGATTTGTAAGTTCCTGAATTAGAAATCAACACCCACACATACTGTATCCTTAACACAATGAACAGAAGATTACCTTAACAACATATTCTTCCAGAATTAAACTACATTTCTCTGTCAGTGCTCTCTAATTACTGTTGGGAAAAGTCCATGAACTTGAAAATTTGCATGTGACTAGATATATTCATTATCTGCTTGCATGCATGCAAGCTTTCAGCTGTTTATTCAAAGTAGTTTTTAATAATAGTATTGTAAAAAACCTCAGTACCTCTTAGAAATATGGGGATCAGCTAATGTACTATAATTTTGAACACATTTTGCCCCACTAACTAAAAATATCTGAAATTAGTTTTCCTTAAACGAATTCTTTTGGCAATTCGCTTGTGATTAGTTACAAACGTCCACAACTAACATGCCAATTTCCAAGTTCCTAAGAAAAATAATTTATTAAAAATCCCCACCCAAACATAGTGTACCCTTACTGTAATATAAAATGGATTGTCTTAAAAACATACTTTGAAAGAAGTTTACTTCATTTCGGGTCAATGTTGTCTAATTAGTGTTGGAAACAGGTCATGAACTTGATCTCCTTCCATGCAAACTTTCAGCTGTCAATTCAAAGTAGTTTTTAAGGAATAGTTCTGTAAAACCTAGTACCCCTAAGATATAGCATTAAAAGCCAGTGTTTACACTTCAGTTGCGAACATGTTATACTACATTTAAGTAAAATGCTCTGAAATTAGTGTTTCCTTTATTCAATTATTTTGGAAATTTGTATGCAATTTTACAGTAGTAATATAAAACCCAGCTGTTGACATGCTAATTTCTAAGTTCCTATGTAAAATAATTTATTAGAAATCCTCACACAATCATAGTTTACCCTAATACTGCAATGTAGCATGGACTGTCTTTACAACAAATTTTTCAAGAAGGTTACTACATTTTGGGTTAATATTGTCTATAAATTACTGTTGGAAACAGTTCATTAACTTGAAAATTTGTATGTGACTACATATACTCATTATCTGATGGCATGCAAGTGTTCAGCTGTCTATTTAAAGTAGTTTTTAAGAAATAGTATTGTAAAAAACCTCAGTACCTCTACAAAATAGCAGGGCAAGCTAATGTACTACAATTTTGAACATGTTTTACCCCAATTATGAAATAGGCTCTGAAATAAGTGTTTCTTTATTCAGTTTATTTTGGGAAACTTACATGTGTTTAGTAACAAAAGTCAGCTATCTACATGCCAATTTCCAAATTCCTTTGTAAAATAATTTATTTGAAATCCTTGCCCGAACATAGTGCACCCTTACTGTAATGTAGAGCAGATTGTCTTGTCAAACTATAAATAATGTATTTAACTACATTTCGGGTCAACGTTGTCCAATTACCTTTTGGAACAGTGCCTGAACTTGAAAATTTGCATGTGACTAGTTAAGTTCATTATCTCCTTCCATGCAAACTTTCAGCTGTCAATTCAAAGTAGTTTTAAAGGATTAGTTCTGTAAAACCTAGTACCCCTAAGATACAGCATTAAAAGCCAGTGTTTACACTTCAGTTGTGAACATGTTATACTACATTTAAGTAAAATGCTCTGAAATGAGTGTTTCCTTTATTCAATTATTTTGGAAATTTGTATGGGATAAGTAATACAAAACCCAGCTATTAACATGCTAATTTCTTAGTTCCTATGTAAAATAATTTATTAGAAACCCTCACACAATCACAGTGAACCCTTACTGCAATGTAGCATAGACTGTCTTTACAACAAATTTTTCAAGAAGGTTACGTTTTGGGTAAATATTTTCTATAAATTACTGTTGGAAACAGTTCATGAACTTGATCTCCTTCCATGCAAACTTTCAGCTGTTAATTCAAAGTAGTTTTAAAGGAATAGTTCTGTAAAACCTAGTACCCCTAAGATATAGCATTAAAAGCCAGTGTTTACACTTCAGTTGTGACATGTTATACTACATTTAAGTAAAATTGTCTGAAGTAAGTGTTTCCTTTATTCAATTATTTTGGAAATTTGTATGTGATTACAGTAGTAATACAAAACCCAACTGTTGACATGCTAATTTCTAAGTTCCTATGTAAAATAATTTATTAGAAATCCTCACACAATCATAGTTTATCCTAATACCGCAATGTAACATGGACTGTCTTTACAACAAATTTTTCAAGAAGGTTACTACATTTTGGGTTAATATTGTCTATAAATTACTGTTGGAAACAGTTCATGAACTTGAAAATTTGTATGTGACTAGATATATTCATTATCTGATGGCATGCAAATGTTCAGCTGTCTATTTAAAGTAGTTTTTAAGTAATAGTATTGTAAAAACCTCAGTACCTCTACAAAATAGCAGGGCAAGCTAATGTACTACAATTTTGAACATGTTTTACCCCAATTATGAAATAGGCTCTGAAATAAGTGTTTCTTTATTCAGTTTTTTGGGGGGGGGGGAACTTACATGTGTTTAGTAACAAAAGTCAGCTATCTACATGCCAATTTCCAAATTCCTTTGTAAAATAATTTATTTGAAATCCTTGCCCGAACATAGTGCACCCTTACTGTAATGTAGAGCAGATTGTCTTGTCAAACTATAAATAATGTATTTAACTACATTTCGGGTCAACGTTGTCCAATTACCTTTTGGAACAGTGCCTGAACTTGAAAATTTGCATGTGACTAGGTAAGTTCATTATCTCCTTCCATGCAAACTTTCAGCTGTCAATTCAAAGTAGTTTTAAAGGATTAGTTCTGTAAAACCTAGTACCCCTAAGATATAGCATTAAAAGCCAGTGTTTACACTTCAGTTTCGAACATGTTTTACTACATTTAAGTAAAATGCTCTGAAATTAGTGTTTCCTTTATTCAATATATTTGCATTTGATTTGTTATATTATTTATCAATTAACATGCAAATTTTTAAGTTCCTGAATTAGAAATCAACACCCAAACATAGTGTACCCTTAACCAGTAAACAGAAGATTGTCTTAACAACATATTCTTGAAAAATTTTACTACATTTTTGAGTCAACGCATTCTAATTAATGTTGAGAAAGGTCTATGAACTTGAAAATTTGCATGTGACTAGATATATTCATTATCTGATTCCATGCAAATGTTGAGCTCTCTAATCAAAGTAGTTTTTAAGTAATAGTGTTGTAAAAAACCTCAGTACCTCTACAAAATAGCAGGTCAAGAATTAATATACTGCAATTCTGAACATGTTTACCCCAATTATAAAATAGGCTCTGAAATAAGTGTTACTTTATTCAATTCTTTTGGAAAGTTACATGTGTTTAGTAACCAAAGTCAGCTATTTGATGTCCTTGCCCAGACATAGTGCACCCTTACTGTAATGTAGGGCAGATTGTCTAAACAACATATTTTTCTAGAATTTTAATACATTTCCAGTCAACGTTGTCTAATTACTGTTGGGAACAGTGCATGAACTCGAGAATTTGCATGTGACTAGATTTATTCATTATCTGCTTCCATGCAACTTTCAGCTGTCTCTTCAAAGTTAGTTTTTAAGGATTAGTTGCTGTAAAACCTTAGTAAGTACCCTATTAAATAGTGTTAAAAGCCAGTGTTTACACTTCACTTTTGAACATGTAATACTACATTTAAGTAAAATAATCTGAAATTTAGTGTTTCCTTTATTCAATTGTTTTTGAAATTTGTATGTGATTTGTCATATTATTTATCTATTAACATGTAAATTTGCAAGTTCCTGAATGTAGAAATCAACACCCACAATGATACTGTATCCTTAACACAATGAACAGAAGACTTGCCTTAACAACAATATTCTTCAAGAATTTTACTACATTTCTCTGTCAATGCTCTCTAATTACTGTTGGGAAAAGTCCATGAACTTGAAAATTTGCATGTGACTAGATATATTCATTATCTGATGGCATGCAAAGCTTTCAGCTGTTTATTCAAAGTAGTTTTTAATAATAGTATTGTGAAAAACCTCAGTACCTCTAGAAATATGGGGGTCAGCTAATGTACTATAATTTTGAACATGTTTTACCCCATTAACTAAAAATAGGCTCTGAAATTAGTTTTCCTTTAAACAGTTCTTTTGGCAATTTGCATGTGATAAGTTACAAAAAGTCACTATCTAACATGCCAATTTCTAAAGTTCCTTTGTAAAATAATTTATTAAAAATCCCCACCCAAACATAGTGTACCCTTACTGTAATATAAAATGGATTGTCTTAACAACATATTTTGCAAGAAGTTTACTTCATTTCGGGTCAATGTTGTCTAATTAGTGTTGGAAACAGGTCATGAACTTGATCTCCTTCCATCCAAACTTTCAGCTGTCAATTCAGAGTAGTTTTTAAGGAATAGTTCTGTAAAACCTAGTACCCCTAAGATATAGCATTAAAAGCCAGTGTTTGCACTTCAGTTGTCAACATGTTATACTACATTTAAGTAAAATGCTTTGAAATTAGTGTTTCCCTTATTCAATTATTTTCGAAATTTGTATGTGATTAGTAATACAAAACCCAGCTGTTGACATGCTAATTTCTAAGTTCCTATGTAAAATAATTTATTGGAAATCCTCACACAATGATAGTGTACCCTTACTGTAATGTAGCGTGGACTGTCTTTACAACAAATTTTTCAAGGAGGTTACTACATTTAAGGTTAACACTATCTAATTACTGTTGGAAACAGTTCATGAACTTGAAAATTTGCATGTGACTAGATACATTCATTATTTGATGGCATGCAAACGTTCAGTTGTCTATATCAAGTAGTTTTTAAGTAATAGTATTGTAAAAAACCTCAGTACCTCTACAAAATAGCAGGGCAAGCTAATGTACTACAATTTTGAACATGTTTTACCCCAATTATGAAATAGGCTCTGAAATAAGTGTTTCTTTATTCAGTTTTTTTTTTTCGGGGAAACTTACATGTGTTTAGTAACAAAAGTCAGCTACCTACATGCCAATTTCCAAATTCCTTTGTAAAATAATTTATTTGAAATCCTTGCCCAAACATAGTGCACCCTTACTGTAATGTAGAGCAGATTGTCTTGTCAAGCTATAAATAATGTATTTAACTACATTTCGGGTCAACGTTGTCCAATTACCTTTTGGAACAGTGCCTGAACTTGAAAATTTGCATGTGACTAGGTAAGTTCATTATCTCCTTCCATGCAAACTTTCAGCTGTCAATTCAAAGTAGTTTTAAAGGATTAGTTCTGTAAAACCTAGTACCCCTAAGATACAGCATTAAAAGCCAGTGTTTACACTTCAGTTGTGAACATGTTATACTACATTTAAGTAAAATGCTCTGAAATGAGTGTTTCCTTTATTCAATTATTTTGGAAATTTGTATGTGATAAGTAATACAAAACCCAGCTATTAACATGCTAATTTCTTAGTTCCTATGTAAAATAATTTATTAGAAACCCTCGCACAATCATAGTGTACCCTTACTGCAATGTAGCGTAGACTGTCTTTACAACAAATTTTTCAAGAAGGTTACATTTTGGGTAAATATTGTCTATAAATTACTGTTGGAAACAGTTCATGAACTTGATCTCCTTCCATGCAAACTTTCAGCTGTTAATTCAAAGTAGTTTTAAAGGAATAGTTCTGTAAAACCTAGTACCCCTAAGATATAGCATTAAAAGCCAGTGTTTACACTTCAGTTGTGAACATGTTATACTACATTTAAGTAAAATGCTCTGAAATTAGTGTTTCCTTTATTCAATTATTTTGGAAATTTGTATGTGATTAGTAATACAAAACCCAGCTATTAACATGCTAATTTCTAAGTTCCTATGTAAAATAATTTATTAGAAACCCTCGCACAATGATAGTGTACCCTTACTGCAAAGGAGAGTGGACTGTCTTAACAACAAATTTTTCAAGAAGGTTACTACATTTCGGGTTAATTTTGTCTAATTACTGTTGGAAACAGTTCATGAACTTGAAAATTTGCATGTAACTAGATACATTCATTATCTGATGGCAGGCAAACGTTCAGCTGTCTATTTCAAGTAGTTTTTAAGTAATAGTATTGAGAAACATCAGCACCTCTACAAAATAGCAGGGCAAGCAAATGTACTAAAGTTTTGAACATGTTTTACCCCAATTATGAAATAGGCTCTCAAATAAGTGTTTCTTTATTCAGTTTTTTTTTTTTTTTGAAATTTACATGTGTTTAGTAAAAAAAGTCAGCTATCTACATGCCAATTTCTAAATTCCTTTGTAAAATAATTTGTTTGAAATCCTTGCCCGAACATACAGTAGTGCACCCTTACTGTAATGTAGAGCAGATTGTCTTGTCAAACGGAAAATAATGTATTTAACTACATTTCGGGTCAACGTTGTCCAATTACTTTTTGGAACAGTGGCTGAACTTGAAAATTTGCATGTGACTAGGTAAGTTCATTACCTCCCTCCATGCAAACTTTCAGCTGTCAATTCAAAGTAGTTTTTAAGGATTAGTTCTGTAAAACCTAGTACTGTACCCCTAAGATATAGCATTAAAAGCCAGTGTTTACACTTCAGTTGTGAACATGTAATACTACATTTAAGTAAAATGCTTTGAAATTAGTGTTTCCTTTATTCAATTATTTTGGAAATTTGCATGTGATTAGTAATACAAAACCCAGCTATTGACATGCTAATTTCTAAGTTCCTATGTAAAATAATTAACTAGAAACCCTCGCACAATGATAGTGTACCCTTACTGCAATGTAGCGTGGACTGTCTTTACAACAACTTTTTCAAGAAGGTTACAACATTTCGGGTTAATATTGTCTAATTACTGTTGGAAACAGTGCATGAACTTGAAAATTTGCATGTAACTAGATACATTCATTATCTGATGGCAGGCAAACGATCAGCTGTCTATTTCAAGTAGTTTTTAAGTAATAGTATTCTGAAAAACCTCAGTACCTCTACAAGATAGCAGGACAAGCAAATGTACTAAAGTTTTGAACATGTTTTACCCCAATTATGAAATAGGCTCTGAAATAAGTGTTTCTTTATTCAGTTTTTTTTTTTTTTTTTGAAATTTACATGTGTTTAGTAAAAAAAGTCAGCTATCTACATGCCAATTTCTAAATTCCTTTGTAAAATAATTTATTTGAAATCCTTGCCCGAACATACAGTAGTGCACCCTTACTGTAATGTTGAGCAGATTGTCTTGTCAAACTATAAAAAAAGTATAACTACATTTCTGGTCAACATTGTCTAATTACATTTTGGAACAGTGCCTGAACTTAAAAATTTGCATGTGACTAGGTAAGTTCATTATCTCCTTCCATGCAAACTTTCAGCTGTCAATTCAAAGTATTTTTTAAGGATTAGTTCTGCAAAACCTAGTACTGTACCCCTAAGATATAGCATTAAAAGCCAGGGTTTACATTTCAGTTGTGAACATGTTATACTACATTTAAGTAAAATAATCTGAAATTAGTGTTTCTTTTATTCAATTATTTTGGAAATTTGCATGTGATTAGCAATTCAAAACCCAGCTATTAACATGTTAATTTCTAAGTTCCTATGTAAAATAATTAACTAGAAACCCTCGCACAATGATAGTGTACCCTTACTGCAATGTAGCGTGGACTGTCTTTACAACAACAAATTTTTCAAGAAGGTTACTACATTTAAGGTTAATATTGTCTAATTACTGTTTGAAACAGTTCATGAGCTTGAAAATTTGTATGTGACTAGATATATTCATTATCTGATGGCATGCAAATGTTCAGCTGTCTATTTAAAGTAGTTTTTAAGTAATAGTATTGTGAAAAACCTTAGTACCTCTACAAAATAGCAGGGCAAGCTAATGTACTACAATTTTGAACATGTTTTACCCCAATCATGATATAGGCTCTGAAATACGTGTTTCTTTATTCAGTGTTTTTTTTTTGAAACTTACATGTGTTTAGTAAAAAAAGTCAGCTATCTACATGCCAATTTCTAAATTCCTTTGTAAAATAATTTATTTGAAATCCTTGGGCGAACATTCAGTAGTGCTCCCTTACTGTAATGTAGAGCAGATTGTCTTGTGAAACTGAAAATAATGTATTTAACTACATTTGGGGTCAACGTTGTCCAATTACTTTTTGGAACAGTGGCTGAACTTGAAAATTTGCATGTGACTAGGTAAGTTCATTATCTCCTTCCATGCAAACTTTCAGCTGTCAATTCAAAGTAGTTTTTAAGGATTAGTTCTGTAAAACCTAGTACTGTACCCCTAAGATATAGCATTAAAAGCCAGTGTTTACACTTCAGTTGTGAACATGTAATACTACATTTAAGTAAAATAATCTGAAATTAGTGTTTCCTTTATTCAATTATTTTGGAAATTTGTATGTGATTAGTAATACAAAACCCAGCTATTGACATGCTAATTTCTAAGTTCCTATGTAAAATAATTTATTAGAAACCCTCGCACAATGATAGTGTACCCTTACTGCAAAGGAGAGTGGACTGTCTTAACAACAAATTTTTTCAAGAAGGTTACTACATTTCGGGTTAATTTTGTCTAATTACTGTTGGAAACAGTTCATGAACTTGAAAATTTGTATGTTACTAGATATATTCATTATCTGATGGCATGCAAATGTTCAGCTGTCTATTTCAAGTAGTTTTTAAGTAATAGTATTGAGAAACATCAGCACCTCTACAAAATAGCAGGGCAAGCTAATGTATTACAATTTTGAACATGTTTTACCCCAATTATGAAATAGGCTCTCAAATAAGTGTTTCTTTATTCAGTTTTTTGGAGGGGAAACTTACATGTGTTTAGTAAAAAAAGTCAGCTATCTACATGCCAATTTCTAAATTCCTTTGTAAAATAATTTATTTGAAATCCTTGCCCGAACATACAGTAGTGCTCCCTTACTGTAATGTAGAGCAGATTGTCTTGTCAAACTGAAAATAATGTATTTAACTACATTTTGGGTCAACGTTGTCCAATTACTTTTTGGAACAGTGGCTGAACTTGAAAATTTGCATGTGACTAGGTAAGTTCATTATCTCCCTCCATGCAAACTTTCAGCTGTCAATTTTAAGTAGTTTTTAAGGATTAGTTCTGTAAAACCTAGTACTGTACCCCTAAGATATAGCATTAAAAGCCAGTGTTTACACTTCAGTTGTGAACATGTAATACTACATTTAAGTAAAATGCTCTGAAATTAGTGTTTCCTTTATTCAATTATTTTGGAAATTTGCATGTGATTAGTAATACAAAACCCAGCTATTGACATGCTAATTTCTAAGTTCCTATGTAAAATAATTAACTAGAAACCATCGCACAATGATAGTGTACCCTTACTGCAATGTAGCGTGGCCTGTCTTTACAACAACTTTTTCAAGAAGGTTACAACATTTCGGGTTAATTTGGTCTAATTACTGTTGGAAACAGTGCATGAACTTGAAAATTTGCATGTAACTAGATACATTCATTATCTGATGGCAGGCAAACGATCAGCTGTCTATTTCAAGTAGTTTTTAAGTAATAGTATTCTGAAAAACCTCAGTACCTCTACAAAATAGCAGGACAAGCAAATGTACTAAAGTTTTGAACATGTTTTACCCCAATTATGAAATAGGCTGTGAAATAAGTGTTTCTTTATTCAGTTTTTTTTTTTGAAATTTACATGTGTTTAGTAAAAAAAGTCAGCTATCTACATGCCAATTTCTAAATTCCTTTGTAAAATAATTTATTTGAAATCCTTGCCCGAACATACAGTAGTGCACCCTTACTGTAATGTTGAGCAGATTGTCTTGTCAAACTATAAAAAAAGTATAACTACATTTCTGGTCAACATTGTCTAATTACATTTTGGAACAGTGCCTGAACTTAAAAATTTGCATGTGACTAGGTAAGTTCATTATCTCCTTCCATGCAAACTTTCAGCTGTCAATTCAAAGTAGTTTTTAAGGATTAGTTCTGCAAAACCTAGTACTGTACCCCTAAGATATAGCATTAAAAGCCAGTGTTTACATTTCAGTTGTGAACATGTTATACTACATTTAAGTAAAATGCTCTGAAATTAGTGTTTCTTTTATTCAATTATTTTGGAAATTTGCATGTGATTAGCAATTCAAAACCCAGCTATTAACATGTTAATTTCTAAGTTCCTATGTAAAATAATTAACTAGAAACCCTCGCACAATGATAGTGTACCCTTACTGCAATGTAGCGTGGACTGTCTTTACAACAACAAATTTTTCAAGAAGGTTACTACATTTAAGGTTAATATTGTCTAATTACTGTTTGAAACAGTTCATGAGCTTGAAAATTTGTATGTGACTAGATATATTCATTATCTGATGGCATGCAAATGTTCAGCTGTCTATTTAAAGTAGTTTTTAAGTAATAGTATTGTGAAAAACCTTAGTACCTCTACAAAATAGCAGGGCAAGCTAATGTACTACAATTTTGAACATGTTTTACCCCAATCATGATATAGGCTCTGAAATACGTGTTTCTTTATTCAGTGTTTTTTTTTTAAACTTACATGTGTTTAGTAAAAAAAGTCAGCTATCTACATGCCAATTTCTAAATTCCTTTGTAAAATAATTTATTTGAAATCCTTGGGCGAACATTCAGTAGTGCTCCCTTACTGTAATGTTGAGCAGATTGTCTTGTGAAACTGAAAATAATGTATTTAACTACATTTTGGGTCAACGTTGTCCAATTACTTTTTGGAACAGTAGCTGAACTTGAAAATTTGCATGTGACTAGGTAAGTTCATTATCTCCTTCCATGCAAACTTTCAGCTGTCAATTCTAAGTAGTTTTTAAGGATTAGTTCTGTAAAACCTAGTACTGTACCCCTAAGATATAGCATTAAAAGCCAGTGTTTACACTTCAGTTGTGAACATGTTATACTACGTTTAAGTAAAATGCTCTGAAATTAGTGTTTCCTTTATTCAATTAGTTTGGAAATTTGTATGTGACTAATAATACAAAACCCAGCTATTAACATGCTAATTTCTAAGTTCCTATGTAAAATAATTTATTAGAAACCCTCGCACAATGATAGTGTACCCTTACTGCAATGTAGTGTGGACTGTCTTAACAACAAATTTTTCAAGAAGGTTACTACATTTCGGATTAATATTGTCTAATTACTGTTGGAAACAGTTCATGAACTTGAAAATTTGTATGTGACTAGATATGTTCATTATCTGATGGCATGCAAATGTTGAGCTCTCTATTCAAAGTAGTTTTTAAGTAACAGTTTTGTAAAAAACCTCAGTACCTCTACAAAATAACAGGGCAAGAAATAATGTACTGCAATTTTGAATATATTTTACCCCAATTATATTAAAATAGGCTCTGAAATAAGTGTTTGTTTATTCAATTCCTTTGGAAACTTACATGTGTTTAGTAACCAAAGTCAGCTTTTTGATATCCTTGCCCAAACATAGTGCACCCTTACTGTAATGTAGGGCACAATGGTCTTAACAACATTTTTTTCAACAATTTTAATACATTTCCAGTCAACGTTGTCTAATTACTGTTAGGAACAGTGCATGAACTCGAGAATTTGCATGTGACTAGATATTTTTGCTATCTCCTTCCATGCAACTTTCAACTGTCTCTTTGAAGTAGTTTTTAAGAAATACTATTGTAAAACCTTAGTAGCCCTAAGAAATGGTGTTAAAAGTTAAAGTTTTGAACATGTTTCACTACATTTAAGTAAAATGCCCTGAATTTAGTGTTTCCCTTTATTCAGTTGTTTTTGATATTTGTATGTGAGTCATGTTATTTATCTATTTACCTGTAAAATCTTAAATTCCTGAATTAGAAATCAATGCCCAAACATAGTGTACCTTTAACACAATGAACAGAAGATGGCCTTAACAACATATTCTTCAAGAATTTTACAACATTTCTGTGTTAATGCTCTCTAATTACTGTTGGGAAAAGTCCATGAACTTGGAAATTTGCATGTGACTAGATATATTCATTATCTGCTTGCATGCATGTAAGCTTTCAGCTGTTTATTCAAAGTAGTTTTTAATAATAGTATTGTAAAAAACCTTAGTACCTCTTAGAAATAAGGGGGTCAGCTCATGTACTATAATTTTGAACACGTTTTGCCCCATTAACTAGAAACCTCTGAAATAAGATTTTCTTAAACAAATTCTTTTGACAATTTGCATGTGATTAGTTACAAAACTCCCCTATTAACATGCCAATTTCCGAGTTCCTGAGGAAAATAATTTATTAAAAATCCCCACCCAAACATAGTGTACCCTTACTGTAATATAAAATGGATTGTCTTAACAACATATTTTGCAAGAAGTTTACTTCATTTCGGATCAATGTTGTCTAATTAGTGTTGGAAACAGGTCATGAACCTGATCTCCTTCCATGCAAACTTTCAGCTGTCAATTCTGAGTAGTTTTGAAGGAATAGTTCTGTAAAACCTAGTGTTTACTGTTTACACTTCAGTTGTGAACATGTTATACTACATTTAAGCAAAATGCTCTGAAATTATTGTTTCCTTAATTCAATTATTTTGGAAATTTTAATGTGATTAGTTACAAAACCCAGCTACTAACAAGCTAATTTCCAAGTTCCTGAGTAAAATAATTTATTAGAGACCCTCGCACAATCATAGTGTACCCTTACTGCAATGTTGCGCGGACAGTCTCAACAACAAGTTTTTCAAGAAGTTTACTACATTTCTGGTTAATGTTGTGTAATTACTGGAAATAGTACTGGAAAACCTTAGTAGTCCTAAGAAATAGTGTTAAAAGCTGGAGTTTACACTTCAGTTTCGAACATGTTTTACTACATTTAAGTAAAATGCTTTGAAATTAGTGTTTCCTTCATTCAATTAATTTTGATATACTTGCAATTGATTTGTTATATTATTTATCTATTAACATGCAAATTTTTAAGTTCCTGAATTAGAAATCAATGCCCAAACACAGTGTACCCTTAACACAATGAATAGAAGATTGGCTTAACAACATATTCTTCAAGAATTTTACTACATTTTCGAGTCAACGCATTGTAATTAATGTTGGAAAAGGTCCATGAACTTGAAAATTTGCATGTGACAAGATATATTCAATATCTGCTACTAAGCAAACTGTCAGCTGTCTATAGAAAGCAGTTTTCAAGATATACTACTACTTGGTGTTAAAAGGTGGTGTTTATACACTTCAGTTTTGAACATGTCTTACTACATTTACATCAAATGCTGTCAAATTAGTGTTCCCTTTATTCAATTCTTTTGGAAATTTGAATGTGTTTTTTTTTTTTCATTATTTGCCTTTTAACACGCAAATTTTCATGTTCCTGGATATAGTAATTTTTTAAAAATCCACATCAAATATAGTGTACCCTAACTGCAATGTAGAGCAAATTGTCTTAACAATGTATCTTTCAATAATTTTACTACATTTCTGAGTCAATGCATTCTCATTAATGTTGGGAATAGTCCATGAACTTGAAAATTTGCATGTGATTAGATATATACATCATTGGCTCCCATGCAAACTTTCAGCTGTCTGTTAAAAGTACTCACTGTAAAACATTTATACCCCTAAGAAATGGGGTTCAAAGCCAGTGTGTACAGCACTTTTGAACATGTATTACTACATTTAAAAAATTGCTCTGAAATAAGTGTTTCCTATAGTCAATTCTTTTGAAAATATGTATGTGATCAGTTACATTAATTACCTATTAACATGCAAAGTTCCTGAGTAAATTAATTCATGAGAAATCACCACTCAAACGAAGTGTACCCTTACTGCAATGTACAGCAGATTTTCTCAACAACATTTTTCCATGTCAATGCTCTCTAATCAATGTTGGGAACGGTCCATGAACTTAAAAATTTGTATGTGACCATAAATATTCATTATTTGCTTGCATGCAAACTTTCTGCTGTCTCTTCAAAGTAGTTATTTTAAGAAATAGTACTGTCAAATCTTAGTACCCCTAAGAAAAAGTGTTAAAAGCTGGTGCTAACACTTCAGTTTGGAACATGTTTTACTACATTTACGTAAAATGCTCTCAAATTACTGTCTACCTTATTTAATTCTTTTGGAGATTTGCATCTGATATTTGTTACATTATCCACCTATAAACATGCAAATTTTCATGTTCCTGAATAAAATGTATTATTAGAAATTCCCACCAAACATAGTGTACCCTTACTGAAATGTATGGAACTATTGTCTTAACTATGAATCTGCCAAGAATTTTTCTAAATTTCCACATCAATGCATTCCAATTAATGTTTGGAACTTTCCATGAACTTGAAAATTTGCATGTGACTAAATATATTCAATATCCCCATGAATATGACACCTGTACAGTAAATTTAAGAAAAATCCACTGGCAACTACAGGGGCTGACACCTTTTAAAAAGTGAGACACACTTTTTTGTGATACAGAACATTTCTCCTGCAGTAAAACATAAGCTCTACCCACACTATGTGGATTGAGCTAAAGTGAAGATAGGATAAAAATGTGTGTGATAAATTGGCAGCCTGATAGTTTATCAGTACTAACACAATCCAATTACCTCCTATATCATAAATTTTGATACAGTTGCACTGTTTATTAAAAGGACAAAAAACTTATACAATGGTGTACTGTGGAAAAATAAAGTACAGTATATGTCAAAAGAAAAATAGTGGCCTGTCAAGCACCATGCAACTTGGCACTTGCAGACTGCACAATGCAAATACCCACTTCCGATTTACTGTCCTCTGAAGGTCTGCTTAGTGTCCCTAGAAGTCTGACACTATATACTGTACCTGTCCTTAAGTGACCTCACTGTATATGCTGATAGAAATTGACAGATTTATGGCTAAATTCATGGTGATCTAATTACAAAAAGGCATACTAGATTAAAGGTATGAAGGCTACAAAATCAATTATCCTAATTCTTTACAAATATACACAAAAAGAGATGACTGTTGACTACCCCAACATACCAAGCACTGGAAATCATTCATTTGCCCCGCCCCTCCCCTTAATGAATGGTAGTCTTTTTCAGTAGTCGTGATATCAAGATTGGTCTCAACTTGTAAAACCAAATCAGAGCTGTGTCTTTTTAATACTTTCATTTTATCTATTTTGTCTATACACATACATACATACACACATACATACATACATAATTTACAAAGATATAATGCATTATGATGGAAACAGGACACTAGAAAATCAATAAAATGTTAAACTCAGGTAGTGACCTTAAAAATGAGAAAAACATACTGAAGCACCCCATTCCCACCTGCCAAGCCAGTCCCAAGAAGAACAAACCAAAACAACCACATTTATGCAGTAGGATGGAAAGTAGAATGACATATTTCATCTAGAGGACTTTTGAATTAAATAATAATAATAGTCATGCACTCACCAACTTGCTGGCTGTAGTAACACAACATAATGTTTTACAGGAAAAAAACACAGTTGCAGGTGGGCTACAATATGCCTATGGTATAGTCACCCTCAGGCTGCCAGAATTGATGGACTCAAGTTGTCTATGGGTGCTTCCTTATGTTTTATTGTTATGTGTAATAGTGTATTTAACTACTTTAATTGGTCAATCCAGGACTTTGTTGCCCCTGCTGAGAGAATTTTCTACCTCCCGAAAAATCCAGGTCTGTAACATTTTAATTATTAAATTGTTATTTTATGTGAATTTTACAATAGAAATATTAAGTGTGTTACTTTATATCTGACAAATTATTGTGAAACCATTCAGAAATCTTCAAGTAGCCCGAAAGACATCCCCAAGTTTGTTCTATGCATAATACTTGGAAAGGTGCTTCATTGTACAGTGGCCACCTGTCTCTGACATTTCAGTCTTTAACTTGATGGAATTTATTATATGAATTTCAGAATTAATTTAAAATAGTTGTGTTATTAAATATCTCACAGAGTATCCTGAAGCAATGGATAAAACTCCATGTACCCCCAACGATATCCCCAGGTTTGTTTCCTTATTTCTAAAAATGCTCCACAGTACACTATAACCCCTATTCAACTATGGAACATACTTGAGCTCAGCTGAAGAAACTTTTATCCTACAATGAAACAGTGGATTACTTTGGCACCTATTACATTTCATAAATCATGATCGAAACAAACATTTCTCTAGTTTTTAATCTCGAGAATCAAGATAATCATTTTTTAACTGGTAGTACTCTCAAATGGCATGACACACTTATTCAATGAGTGTACTTTCTTTTACATGCAAACTTTGCAAAGTGACATATTATAAGGCAAACAATATCTATGTTTTTATTAAAAATGTCTTTATCAAAAAAAAAATTCTTTCAATTTGGAGGTATTCCACAAATAATGTTTCCCAAGTTTTAGGTCACAACATTAAATTACAATTCATCATGGTGGTATAGGGGGTAGCTGACAGCTTTCAGAATGTGAGCTACAGTAAAACAATGTTTTACAGGAAACAAAACACAGTTGCAGGTGGGCTACCATATGCCCATGGTACAGTCACCCTCAGACCCCAGATTTGATGGACTTTTAAGTCACGACATTAAATTTCAATCCATCATGGTGGTATAGGGGGTAGAGGGCTGCTTTTAGAATGTCGGCTGTAGTAAAAACACAATTGTTTCAAAGGGAAAAACACAGTGGCAAGTGGGCTACCATATGCCTACGGTATAGACAACCTCAAGCCCCCCCCCCCCCACTTCCATTGATGGACTCGAATTGTCTGAGGGCGCCTCTTTATGTTTAATTGCAATGTGGCATAGGGTATTAAACTACTTCCAAGAGTCCCTAAGTTTGTTCTACGCCCAATACTTGTAAAGGTGCTTCATTGTACAGTGGCCACCTGTCTCTGACATTTCATTCTTTAACTTGATGGAATTTATTATATGAATTTCAGAATTAATTTGGACTAGTTGTGTTATTAAATATCTCACAGGGTATCCTGAAGCGGTGGGTAAAACTTCATGTACCCCGAAAGATATCTCCAGGTTTGTTCCCCTACTTCTAAAAATGCTCCACAGTACACTATAACCCCTATTTAACTATGGAACATACTGGAGCTCAGCCGAAGAAACTTTTATCCTACGATGAAACAAACACAGTTGCAGGTGGGCTACCATATGCCTATGGTATAGTCACCGTCAGGCACCCAGAATTGATGGACTCAAATTGTCTGTGCCCGCCTTTTTATGTTTTATTGTAATGAGACATAGGGTATTTAACTACTTTGAAGAGTCTCTAAAGGATTTTTTCGTCCCTGCTGACAGAATTTTCTTCCTCCCCCAAAAACCAGATCTGTAACATTTTAATTATTAAATTGTTATTTTATGTGAATTTTACAATAGAAATATTAGGTGTGTTACTCTATATCTGACAGATTATTGTGAAACCATTCAGAAATCTTCAAGTACCCGGAAAGTCATCCCCAAGTTTGTTTTACGCCCAATACTTGTAGAGGTGGTTCATTGTACAGTGGCCACTTGTCTCCGACATTTCAATCTTTAACTTGATGGAACTTTTTATGTGAATTTCAGAATTAATTAAGACTAATTTTGCTGAGAAAAATCTCTCCAAATATCCTGAAGCAATTGGTAAAACTTCATGTACCCCCAAAGATATCCCCAGGTTTGTTCCCTTTTTTTTCTAAAAGTGTTCCACAGTAGAGTATAGCCCCGACTTAACTATGGACCATACTTGAGTTCAGCCAAAGAAACTTTTATCCTACAATGAAACAGTAGATCTTTTTGGCACTATTACCTTTCATTAATCATGATCAAAACAAACATTTCTCTAGTTATTTAATCTTAAGATAATTTTCACGTCTAATAATATTCCCCAACTTTTAAGTCACAACATTAAATTTCAATCCATCATGGTGGTATAGGGGGTAGAGGGCTGCTTTTAGAATGTCGGCTGTAGTAAAAACACAATTGTTTCAAAGGGAAAAACACAGTGGCAAGTGGGCTACCATATGCCTACGGTATAGACAACCTCAAGCCCCCCCCCCCCTTCCATTAATGGACTCGAATTGTCTGGGCGCGCCTCTTTATGTTTAATTGCAATGTGGCATAAGGTATTAAGCTACTTCCAAGAGTCCCTAAAGGACTTTGTTGCCCCTGTTGACAAATTTTTTTTCCGCCGCTGAAAACAGATCTGTAACATTTTAATTATTAAATTATTTTTTTGTGAATTTTACAATGGAAATTTGAAGTGTGTTACTATATATCTGACAGATTATTGTGAAACCATTCAGATACCTTCAAGTACCCCGAAAGTCATCCCCAAGTTTGTTCTACGCCCAATACTTGTAAAGGTGCTTCATTGTACAGTGGCCACCTGTCTCTGACATTTCATTCTTTAACTTGATGGAATTAATTATATGAATTTCAGAATTAATTTGGACTAGTGGTGTTATTAAATATCTCACAGAGTATCCTGAAGCGGTAGGTAAAACTTCTTGTACCCCGAAAGATATCTCCAGGTTTGTTCCCTTATTTCTAAAATGCTCCACAGTACACTATAACCCCTATTTAACTATGGAACATACTTGAGCTCAGCCGAAGAAACTTTTATTATACAATGAAACAGTGGATTTCTTTGGCACTATTACAGTTCATTAATCATGATGAAACAAACATTTCTCTAATTTTCAATCTCAAGATTCAAGATAGTTATTTTATAACTGGGGGTACTCTCAAATGGCAAGACACACTATTCAATGCATGTACTTTCCCTCACATGCAAAGTGGCATACATTATAACGCAAATAATTTCCATGTCTTTAGAAAAGAAAATTTGCCTTCTGTATGACACATACTAGAAAAACAGCGACTACTTTGGATGAAATTTACAACCTCTACATAACGTGTGGCAGTATGGTGTTAACTTAATATGGGTGATAGGGCTAATGCTATCTAGCTATGTGGAATTAGGTTTACCAGACATCTGGATTTACCCAGACATGTCCTCTGACATCCTGGTTGATTTTTTAAATTGCCTAAGATATCCGGATTTCATGTGTTTCTCATATGATCTGATGGGTTTTTATTTAATTTTTCTTTACAGACTAGATATTTGAAAGTTTTACAGGTCGAACTGTATGCCTGACCAATGCAAATTTGCCAATGCTGTAAATACAATATCCAGGGGCATATATTCTTAAATATGCAGGGGGTGTGAACTCTTGGACCGAATACATTTCTTGGAGACCGACTCCCATTGTCATAGTTGTACGATCTGAAATTCTGAAGACCCTATTTTTGCCTTTGCCTTTTGAGGAATCTGAAACACTTTTGATTTTCATGTTAACATATTGTACAATCTGAATTTTTTTTTTTGCTTTTCAGGCAAACTTTCCACTTCAAATATTGTTCATGTCTGGTTATACTGTTACTGAACTGGATTTGAGCCCAACTCTTTAGAGCTTTGAGACCGACTTCTGATTTTCAACAGGGCATGTCACACCTTCAGACACCCAGTATTATTTACGCCCTGACAGTATATTACTTCGAATTTCTTCACAAATACGAGGACTATATATAGATTCCTTGTCCCCATGTTGCACATATGTAAGTTGTACTACTTCACTCATAGCAAATGCAAAATACATTGCACTGGCCTTCCTACTGTTGAAGGCCAACAATGGGTAGGCCAACACCTTCTGCTACCTATACTACACAGGACGGTCTGACAGCCACTTTAGTGATACGAAACTTTGAAAATCAAAACATACTTCATTCAAGTTAAAGAAATTGTGCTTAAAGCAAACAATGGTATCGTTCTGAGTCTAGCGTATCCTTCTAGTGCATCATTCCTAGGATGAAGAACCATGTCTTCTTTCCACAAAATAATTACTGTAACCCTATGTGGAATGGAACTGTTGAACAAACCAATGTGACCTACAGTGAGCGTAGCATGCCGAAAATTTTGGGCTCTACTAAGGTTCTACAGAACTATTACTTAAAAACTACTTTGTACAGACAGCTGAAAGTTTGCATGGAAGGAGATAATGAAAATATCTAGTCACATGATCGCTATTTGGCCTTTTGGCTAAGGTCATGTGTAGTATCTGTTCTTTTCAGCCAGTCTAGAATGGAGCCATAGACCAAAAATGTAAATGGTCTGAAGGCCTTGAGGTTGGTCAAGTTTTGTCCTTTAGTGGTCATAATAGCTTCTTCGGGAAGCAGTTTAAGTTTGATTTCGCTGAATGACCTTTGCTAAAGGGTCAGGAGGACTTTGGAAAAAGTATGAATAGTCACATGCTAACTTTCAAATTCATTGACCACTCCCAACAGTAGTTAGGGAGCTTTGACCCAGAAATGTAGTAAAATTCTTGAAAAGTATGTTGCTATTACAAAAATTGTCCTCTTGACAGCTTACCGGAGCAATGACAGGTAAACCATCAAAAAGACTATTCTACCCAGCCCAAGTGAATCTATACAATCTGAAAAGATCAGCAAATGTACCGACAGACAATCCCTGGAAGCCAAGAGGGGAGGTGAACACCTCCCCTGTCCCCCCTTCAGTTATGCTAGAACAGCGAGTGTATGGCTATAATGCTAGATGGATTATGCATGAACATCACACACCAATGGTTCCTGTAGTATAATGTATGCCATACCATTGTGTACATTACATCGATACCATAACATATTGATCAATCTCTTTCAGTAATTCCATAATTTACAGGGAACCCCCCCCCCTTCCCCCATTGCACCTCATCTGTTACCATCCCTGATCTGGTGTATATTGACAAGACCTCAAAATTTCATACTATACATGTAACAATACAAAGTAACAACCTGTCACATATTATTAACATTCTTTTCATCTGTGACTTACATAGAAGGCCTCAACCATTACAAATATGAAGTAAGATGAATCCTGATCAAAATGCCTGTCATTACATATAAGAAAACTATACTTTGCAATGAGGGATAGTAAAAATAATACTTACAGTTTGGTGCTGTAGGCATCTTGTCGGCACACCTAGTGCCATATTCTGAAAGAATCTGACTGGCCCCTTTGAAATAATCCTGTAACGTAGATGCATATATATTAAATAAAAAAGAACATTTGAATGAAAACTAAAAGAAAAGAGGTAAAAACTGCTCAAGAAATTTCTCTTGGAAGAGGGACAATGTGGTCCAAATCTTTTCAATTAAACTGGATTTAAACAATTTCATGAGTCATGAACAAAGTGAAATAAATGTAAATACAAATACATACACAATGATTGTTAATGTTAGAACTACTTAACAGTTCTCACCTCAACATGTCGTCAATAATCAGCTATGAAATCTGTGAATGGGCAGTAGTGGCCTTATCTTTACCTATGTAGCAGTCAAAGCAGGATGAGCTTTATGAAGAACAATTTGAAATCTCATGTTATAAAAACGAAATGTTTCTGAAACATAAGATTTTGACAAATGATACAATGATTATCATTTTGCAGAACATCTCACGATTCTAAAATTTAAAACCAGAAACTCCCTAAGAACCTAAAGAAGCAGCAGTTGTGTGGTTTGTTTGTCAATATTGTGCAGAGCCTTATTTCAAATTATCAGCAGCACTTGTAATGGAAGGAAGTTGAGCCTCAAAATCTTAATGTTTCACTTGTAAAAACACATAACATATCAACATTAGTGTTACTTGCATTTTTAACACAACACTTTTAAGGTGCAGGTTAAAAACTGACCATTTAAAGATCTGATGACACAATTTAATGGGTACTTAAATATATTTATTATTTAAAATGTCAGCTATCTTTTTTGGTTTTTTAAGGATCTATTAGAAGTCCAAAGAACATTGAGGGATCCTGAAACTCAGGTGTTTTGTAGAACAGTTTATGAATTTTCAGAGTAAATAAGCTCAACTTTTATTCCCCTTAATAGTACTCAGGGGTGTATATACTTGAATTTAGTTTGCAAGAAGGGTTTGAACTTTTGGGACCAACCATGTTTCTTGGAGACTCCTATTGCAATAGTTGTATGATCCAAAATTCTGAAGACCTTTTTTTATTAGACTTTCAGCCAATTTGAGACCAACTTTTTGGACTTTTGGTTAACATGTTGACAGAGTTACCAAATCTGAAGTTCTAAAGACATTTTTTTTTTTTTTTTTGCTTTTGGGCAAACTTTTCACTTCAAATGTTGTACATGTCTGGTCTACAGGCATAATGAACTAGATTTGCAACTAACTTTTTCGAGCTCAAAGATGGACTTTTGATTTTTCACGCGGGGCCAGTGGTGTCACCCCCACAGCCCCCTATTTAGGCCCAATACTACTGCATCTAAGTTTCAGTGTAACCTGTATTAAATGAAACAAATGATTTGTCTACCTTAGGACACCCATAAGTTATGCACTGCTGCTAAGCTTAAGAAATCTCTTAACCTAAACAAACTTAGACAATGCACTTGGCATTCTTTCATTGTATAACTGATGCAAACATTTTCACTGACAGAGTATAGGATAATCATTTGCTTTATTTTGGATGTGTCCTCCTAAGCAACCACAAACTTGTTCTACCATCTGCAATCAGTGAAATGGTTCATTTGTACAAGTTTCACGATAAGTAAACAACTGTAGTACCTATCCTGGAGTAATATAGCTTCATGTATTTTAGTGTTTTAATATTTTGTTTTAGTATCTGTTATCTAATTTGATCCTTTTTTGAGAATCAAGTAGCAGTCTAAACAACATTGAGGGTACCCTGCTTCAGTAATCTTTATTAAAAAAGAGACTAAAACTGTCATGAAACTCTGGTTTTTGTAAGAACAGTCTTGTAGGCCTTTTTGAAATAATTTAGTCTAATACTACTATTGAACAAGTTCTGCATCTAAATTTTCAGTGTGACCTGTAGGCCTAGATAAAAAACAAGAAATGGTATGTGCACCTTACGACAGTTCTTTTTTTTTAAAAAAAATAAAAGACATCCCTATATGCTTGCCAAACTTTTAACTACACTAAAATACAGTGAAAGGTAAGTATATCACAAATATTAAACTGTTTCCTGGAATAAAAGCAATGACTTACATTTAAAGGTAATGTCCCCCAATATTTCAAATGTGGAATTCAATTGTCATGTGAATTCATAGTTGCAACATTAACAATGTTATTTTCAGTCTGTGAAGGTATCACTGGCTAAACAACATTTAACTCTATGAAAGAAAGCTTGTTTTAACAGTAGCTTGTGGTATTTGTGAAGGTGCCGCACTTATTGCTAGGTGTGGAATACAAATTATTCACACCTTTGCTAAGTTAAAATAATATCTTCACTTAGTGTACTTGGCATTCTTTCATTCTACAATGACCCCAAAATTTCTCCATTTTTAATCACAGTAATCATTGCTAAAACTAGAATAAAAGCACTCACATGAGATGGAAAAAATAACTTCCCCCAATTTTTCAACATGTTGATTTTAATTGTTATGTGATTTTAATAAATGCAACATTAACTGCATCTTTTTTAATCTGAGAACGGATTGTGTAATTCTGGCACTGGCAACACTTCATTTAACCCTAAAAAAGACAATGGCTTATGTGCAATGTGTTATTCATAAAAGTGTTGCACTGGTAGGTAAGGCCCATCGTTACCTTGATTCTAAACACTGGCCTCTGGAGAAATCTGTCCCCCAGTCCTTTTTATTTATTTTTGTATTTTTTTGAGTACAAATTATTTATTTTCCCTGTGCTCTTTCTGGGCCATACTGTATTTCATACTGTAAACCATGTAGTGTGTTCTTGTTTAGCCTGCTTTTTATAGAGCATCAAGAAGTAACACTCACTCGGCATCTGATGTATGAAACATTTGAATGTGGGAATTGGTCAGAGTGTATAATTTGGGGCAATGTATTTTATTTAAACTCTTTCAGGAATGATGGCAGAGACCGAGAGATCAATTTTATCATTAAAAACAACATGGAAATGATGATGTCATCATGGGAGTGTTTAATATTTAGATAAAAATTAAAAACTCCAACCGGTGTCCAAAATAGACCGGAAAATCAACTTATTTCTATGGGGATTTAACATTTGGGGAGCTGCCACTTTTTTTTTTTTGAACGGTATCGATACTTGCATTTCAGGTTGGCCTAAGCCAGTGCACTGCATCTGACAGATTTTTATTGTATGAAACTAGAATTTGAACTTATATACAAACATGAACATATCACCAGCTGCTGCCCCCCTCCCCCCCGGCCCCATAACAAAAATTTTTATGCCACCTAAAAGTGTCACTTTGAACATGAGAAACAAATGGGCAGTTTGACATACTCATGTAAGTTTCAAGTCTTGAAATTTTGCATAGGAATAAAGAGTTAGTCTTGTTTTAGCAGAATGCGGAGGGGGGGGGGGAGGATTTGAAATGTTGAGATTAACCAACCTACAAAATGCAATTTGGTACAATGGCTTCAATTGTGTTAAGTACCCTAGCATAAAACGCATAAAGAGAAGGTTTTAAGCAGACTCTATTGTTACTTTTGCCAAAAATTAACAATCCATGTTAATTATTCCATTGTATACATTTATTATGTATTCACCACCATAATTTTAGTGGAAAATTTAAAAGTCTCCAAATGCTTATTACTGGTCACTGTATTGTGCATGAATTTTTGGGGAAAAGTTCCCCGAAATACTCTCATTACCAAATTTCACCTTAAGACTGTATGTTATACAGTTGTCTGACCCCTCTTGACAGTCACAGTGATTTGTCATAGTTTCACAATCTGCCAATAAGGAAAAGGATTCTCTATAGCCTATCCACCAAAATACTGAGAATATCATGTTCAGATCAGGAGATTACTTGTGGAAGTTTGGAAGGGTGATTTCCTGTGATCTTGGGAGTAATCTCGTGATGGTCAGGCTAATTCCCATAGTTCTCACACCCCCTCCCCTCCAGTACAAAATTCTGGGTGTGCCATTGACACAGACAACAAATGTTAGCTGACCGAGTTACCCATTAAAGTCACCCATATATGTAACTTGTGTGTTCAAGTACAGCCATATGGTGTGGCTAGTAAAAATGATAATTCAAATAGTTACACCTCGATAATAATATCACCTGAAAATCTAGATAAAGTGGTATATTCTGATTTTTTTTTTGAAAGACATATTTCCCTTTGTTATGATGGAAAACAATCTTGAAAACCTACAAAAAGCTATTTTGTTTCCATTAAAAACCTGTCTTTTCATTTTTAACCTAAATTTAAGATTAGTGGTGCTGTGAGGCCTGTATTTTCTAGCCTGAATATTGGTCACTTCCTTTTCTCTTGTCATCCCTTCCTGCCTAGATCTTAATAAAAAATGAGATAAGGATGGTTTTCCTTTGTTTGTTTGTTGTTTGTTGCTTAAGTCAGTCTTGTGACAATTCTGTCCCCCAAAATTGACCACAACCACAAGGAAACAATAACACATCTGTAGATCACAAGTGACCTTTACCCCATACTGCAAACTTGGAAGCCCTAGCTATCCTTATACTGTAAACCAATGTTACATATGCCTTTAGGCCAAGCCAATATCCTATCAAGTTCACTGCTCTGCAAACATTTGTGAGAGTGGAAAACTACTGTATGGCACATGGTGACAAACTATTCAGTGAAAAACAGAAGAAAATAAACATGTGCAAAAGTAAAAACTACAGACATCATCAAATAGGTTGATAATATTCACATTTGTTACTAACTTCATTAAAAAGTTCAACACTAAAGATTCAACTTAAAAATCTTTTAAAGACTTACTTCCATAGGTTTTAACAAAGTAAAGCACCGGGAATACCTAAACATGAACTCCTAATAAAAACCTTCATTGCTTCAACATACTTGGACACAACAGTTAATATTTGCTTATATCAGTTATTCGTTCCAAGAATCAAGAAAAACTTAAACAAAACAATCCTTAATCAGACCCTACAATAAAATGAGGGAATAAAATAATATAGGGCAAAACCGCCACCCTATTAATATACAGTAAACCAGCACTTCTCAACTTTTTTTAACTTAAGAACTACTTTGGCTCTGGGAATTTTTCTGAGGCCCACCTTACAAAAGGTTTATGATATATTATAAGTTAATGATATGACTACTATTAGTTACTAACTTCATTATTAAGTTCAACAATAAAGACTCAACTTAAAAAAAACTTCAAAAGATTTACTTCCATAGGTATAACAAAGTAAAACACAGGGAATTCCAATAAATGAACTACTAAAAAACCTTCATTACCTCTTCAATACAATTGGACACAATTGTTTAATTTGTTTGTATCAGTTATTCTGTCCTAGTCAAGTATCAAGAAAGAACAAAACAATCCTTAGTCAGACCCTACGGTGAATGAATAAAATAAAATAGGGTAAAATGTCACTTAGTGTGTTAAGATGTGAGACAGAGGAAAAATTTAAGGTGTCCATCAGAAAAAATTACAATATACTAACCTTTGCATGGTTTTCTTTGAATCTTCTTATGTGTATTTCTTCATTTCCTGCCTCATCATTGCTAGTTTTGCTTTCAGTCACAATAACGCATTGAAAAGCCCCTCTAAAGGAAGGGTATACATATACCAAAAATTGGAGGGGGCTGGGGGTGATTAAGGCAAGAGAGTGGGACACTACAAAAGAAGGTTGGCCACATACAATGCTTCAGAAATGTGTTCAAGTCAGTGCTGCAAATGTGCATTCATTTTCATGGTCTTCACACTAAATGGCATACAGTTCACTGCCACTCAATTCCCCTTCCCCTTAAATGACAAAAAGTGGTTTTCAACCACAATGTATTATTACACGATTACAGCCAAATTTTCCTACCCCTCTCTTCAATACAAGTTACTTATTTGTATAACACTTCAATAAAAAGTTTAATTTCAGGCAAGTTGTATTTTTTTTTTCATTTCCCCTTCTACTCAGCCACTACATAATCTCCCCATACCATGCCCTAGCTTACTTCATGTCACCCCCTCCATGCCCAGCTCCACAAGTGATCTGTGCATATAGTCAGGTGTGACCACTGTCACTTCACTTCAGTGAAGTAGTTTTCTGTATTGCTTTTAATTTTTTACAGTCATTACTAGTGTATCTCTATGCAAGAACTGTGATTCTGCCCATGAGATCTGTTGTTCTTTAAAACCAAGCAATGATCACTCAACCATGACAATCACTCATCCATGACAATGACCTTGACAAATCCTTCATGGCATTCAATGGGTTAAGCAGTCAAACTGTGCACTATTTTCAAAGCCATCCTGTGATAAACCCATTGCTCCCAGCATACAATTTGTATATGCTAGTAAAGAGGGCAGCAGATAGAAATGTCACAATACCCGTTCATGCGTGAAAATGAAATCTAGTAATTTGTGTGAGCATCAGCTACAAACACATCTTGTCCCACAAAGGTTTTCAACTGATGCTGCCATTGAATTAGTACAGTGTCTTTTCGGGGTACCAAAAATGTACCCCGAAAAGAATGTGTACCCCGAAAGTAATGCTGAGGTTCGTTTAGTACCCCGAAACATATCAAACACAAACACATACATACACACGACATCACCATCGCATAGATTCCTTGCCTGCCTTTGGCAAGGAATCAAAAATGGTGTACAAAACTTCTGGCTGCGTGGAGTCTTTAAATTAAGCTTAGTACAAAGCAAAGTTGCTCGATTTCTCAAAGTCGGCGTGACGAACAACCAAACATGACGAAACATTTTTATTCCCCTGTCAACAGCGTTTTTTTAAAATGCCCGAATTCGTCTTTCCTAAATCGATAAAAATTGCAAGGCTGTTTTAAACGTTATCTCCGTTGCATTTGCGCGGTAGGATCGCAATGCATCGTGGGAGAAATTTCAAAATGGCGCCATCCATGGCAAAATTAATCCCCGATCGGGTGAAAATTGATTTCCCCCGAAAGAGGTTATCTCTCGAACTGCAATACCGTTTCAAAGTTTCCCCTTAAAGAAACATGACCATTACCTGTAATTGTAGCAGAACCCTTTATCTGATAATTTTCTCATCACTTAACCGGTTGTTCTTTTTATATTGAAGGGAAACTTTCATTCTAAAGAAAAGCTCAAAATGACGACTACTCCATATATAGTTACAAGCCTGGGGAATGCCATTTTAGGCTGTGTCAGGGGTTAGATTTTTAAACAATTATCTGTACGTTCCGCGAATTTATGGCGGCGCTCCGCTTAGATAGTGGTTTGTCGAACAAATTAGTTAGTAACGGAACATTACATGTCGTTTTGGGGCAGTATTTCAAAGTGAAAAATTTATTGCGAAAGAAAGCTCAAAATAATAACTGCTGTGTTTGTAGTTACCAGTCCGGGAAATTCCTTTCCCTGATGTCGGGTGATTCTCAATTTTTCAAAAATTTCTGTACGCTCAACTTAGACAGTCTTTTGAGCAGCAGTAAATTTTTCGAACAAAAGAAAAAGAAATTTCGTTCCCTCCCAAACTGAAACGCTCCCGTACGCCTATTTCAGTATGAATAAAACTTCAAATGTATTGGAAGCCAAAATTTTTCCTCGGGAAAGTTTTCCAATATGGTCCGAGGGCCTTAAATCTGCCTGATGATATTCAGTAACCGCAACAAAACTACAGATCATCCCCTATTTGGTTTTTCTTATGAGGAGGTAAAATTCTGCCATAAAAAACCCCCAAACTGTCAGAAAGTTACAATCTCCAACTGTCCAATATAAGGTTCAGATTTTTAAAATTGGCAAAAATATTTTGATGGATGCTCAGTACAACAAATATATTTATTTATTTGTTTCATAACATTACATATTACAATATGATGTGAAAGGAAGTCATCCAGAAAACCAAAATTGGCTTAACCAGGTGACTCCCTACAACAAACAAAGAAAAAAGATAACAAAAACGAAAAACATACATACATAACTATGATATGTCTCCGTTTGGAAAAAAATATCAGCAACAAGGCAACTCTGTTAATAACCAGACTACTCTTTAATCCCCCGACGTTGTACCTACTGTAATTTTGCTCTTGAAAGGCATATCACTTAATAAAGAATCAAATTTTATAATAACCTTACCAAAAACCTTATATTCTTATATCAAATTCTAACATTTCTGCATAATAAGTTCTTAACTTTGAAATTTTCGTTAAAAAGGGGGGAAAAACTTGGGTTAACTT
The DNA here is from genome assembly GCA_037179385.1 of Holothuria scabra. Lineage (NCBI taxonomy): Eukaryota > Metazoa > Echinodermata > Holothuroidea > Aspidochirotida > Holothuriidae > Holothuria > Holothuria scabra. Next base: position 12,063,848 of record CM074189.1, read on the forward strand.
TTAGTCTCGTCTTGAGACCTTAGTACGGGGGACTAGAACAATTAACCCCAACAGAATTTCAGCTGTCGCGTATAAAACGTTTTTTGAATTTGCCGTAGGATGGATTCTTCAATAAAGACGCCAGCTTTTTAATGGTTACAAAAGTCAACTTTTTTAAACATTTAATTTTCTTCTTCAAAATAAACTAAAAAATTGAGGTATTTGTTAAAAAAAAAAAAGCCAAAAATTTCGGCGCGCTTCAAGTTCTGTTAAGTTACGTCCCACCGGAACTTACTCATCACCTTTGTAGGGGCCTTGAAATGCTGGCCCCTTGCCGGGCACATCCTGACGCCACCCCTGAGGCGTAATGTGATCTCGAACCCTTACCTGCATTTTATTGTTCTGTGGCATTAACATTCGATATCATTCGTGGGTCTGTGAATTCTTTTTGATCTCTGGCACTCTAACGTCCTCGCATTAACTTTAAAAAGGAAATCAAAAGGCTTAGAAGCTTCCAGAAGCCTAAAAGCGTATTTTGTACTCACAATACAGCACATTTTGACTTGCTTTCATATCTTGGGAATAACAGCTCGTGGGGTTAGGGATGCAAAAAGTGGTTTCTGATTTAGATTGGAGCGACCTTTAAAAAAATTTCTAGCGGTGTTTTTATCCCGCATTAGGGGCGGCTTTTTCGATGCAGAAAATTGAAGTTTGGGTTGAAATTCTTTAATATTTGAAAAAAAATAACCTTCTTTGAAAGGATATACACCGTGTTAGAAGGGGCTAAGACAACGATCGAGATCAATGATGAAGAGGAATGAGGGAGTTTGGTTGGCCAGTTAGCTGTTGCCTATAGTGACAAAACTTCCTTCGGAAACAGAATCCCTTCGGGAGAATTGAATAGTAGAACGGGTATTCGTCAGATGGTTGTCAGGAGGAATGTAAAGATAGATCATTTTGCGTACACACAAAAATTTAATGTCCCCACTCAAAGCATCGTTCAGAGCACGTTAAAAAAGACTGCAACCTATTCTTTTATGGGTTTACATCGGGTCTGTTGTTTTGATTTCCCCATGTGTACCATCGATGACGTCGGATGCAAAACTGATTACAGAAGTTTACGAGAGACTATAACGGTGCTAATCTAAAGGCGAAACCATATTCTGTTTGGTACGAAATAACTCTTTAATTGAGTTGAAAGCTTAACTGTCGAAATTTAGACAGGTATTTGTGAGAGCGTTGTTCGTTTGGGGATGTAGGTTGGTTAACTCTTTATGATAAAATTCGCATTCAGGGTTAATGCCACTTGAAATATTTGTATCATTTGAACATCGTTGAAGAAGTGACAGCGCTTATAATTTTTATCCTGAATTTCGGTCACAAGTACTTTCTAACACCTCCGAAATTACTCCCCAACTCGGCGAAATATATGTTTGTCATAATATACACCCCCAAAGGATGCTTATTTTTAGAAAAATAAAGCATAAATTTATCTACACGGTGGGCCTATCTGTTTTGTAAAAGTCGATATTCCGCACTCACACCCATAGATGCCTTACATATAAACTCAAACTAAAAAATCCGTTTTTGTAATTTTGAGATTTAGTGGGCGTTTAACATGCTACGATCTTGAAATTTCAGTTATGATGAATATTAAAATGTCTTATTACTGGTGAGATTATGGAACCTTTTCACTGAGTGGTTATTACACATGAACCGATTAAAATTGATTTTGCAAAGATATTCAGGAACATGGTTTCGGTTTTACTTTAAACTTCTTATGTCAGAAATAGCTTTAGCCTTTAAGAGACAATAATATTCTTTGCAACGGTACCTTGTGAAGAGTGTCTTCAGAAGTGAAGATGTGAACGTCTAAATAGTGGAACATGGAAAAAGGCCAACTGGACTGTGGACTCTCGATGTTAAAGTGACCCATTGTGGATTGGAGTTCATGAGTAATCGGCCTTTAAAGTCCAGGGATAATGTATGTGATGGTTTGATTCCATTTCAACATACCTAGCTTAATTTAAGTCAGAAAAAATCAGTTATTACAAGGTAATAGAGTAAACAAGTTATTTAAGTGAACTTAAGGGGAAAGCTGGTCACCGAAAAGTTCTTTTTCGGCGGTGTTTCGCTCGTATCAAAAAAGTAAACAAAAACGGATTCGAAAATAGGGCCATGGATTTACTTGATTTTATTTGATATGATATTTTCAATGTCACTGTGGATAGTCCAAATTTTTATACCATATCTGCTTTTCGGATCAAATTTCATATTTATTCCAGCAACATGAAATTGATGTCTTTGAGTTGATTTTTTTGCGAATCCCCTGATGGTATTTTCAAGGTTATCGGACACTCACACAGTTTCTTAGACTTTTTTCTGTAGTTGATTCAAAACAAAGTTGGACATTTTTTTCCACTGGCAATCTTATTATTAAAAGGTTGGGGGATTAGTTCTTTAACCAGAAATTCCCTAACTGACTGATGATAGCCCACATTCCCAACCATACCCCAAACCCTAACAAAGAATACACAATTCAATGACAACAGCCACTTCAAAAACACATTTTTAAACAGTGGGCATCTACACAAATAGTAACCAGGCCTAATGCTAACCAGGGGTGTGGAAACTAAAGAGAAAGCTTTGAATTTCAGAATGATACGGAACTGAAATTTACGGAGGTCATTGAAAAGGCCTGAAGGTTTCACCTCGTGAAATTTCGCAGTTTTTAGCTGAATTTTAAAAGTTAACACAGATTTGACATGCCCTTGACCTGCCATTTCGGAAAGCTTTACCTGATTCGAAAAGTCCAGTTCGCTTTGCACTATCTCCTTACACAACCTGCGGCCGATGTTTGAGATTTAATTGGAATTTAGCAAAATTGCACCTTTAAAACGCCGTAACTGCTCGGTTTTGAATGCTGGATACACTTTCAACATAATACAGACATATGCTATAAAAAGTGAATCCCAACTAAAGTCGCATTAAAGGAAACGGCTTTTCTCTAAGACCTGCTGTCTAAAATCATGGTGTTGCCAGCGGGAGGTTAGACCAGCGTCGGCCCTGTGGGTTCATTTCCCCCAGTTAAAGTTGTTTCCTCGTATACCCCACTCGAAGGCTAGATTCGGTTTGGCTTCTCCAGCATATTCAAGAGACTTCACCTCTTTACATCGTTCACACTCCGGGAATATTCGAAGCCCTTCAGTGTGCCTTATGATACTAAAACAGCTGTGAACAGTACGCACCTGAAGTCTTGATTGAAACTTTCTAAACACCTGCTTGTACGTGAACGTTATGGATCAAATATCCTGTTTTAAAGGCTAGAACCCTGAAAGCGAATTTCATAGAGAGAGATCCAGACATTCGTGAGAGAGAAAGATTGTGAGAGAGAAAGAATATCAGAGAGATTATCACATTCGCAACGATTCACTAGACAGTTCTTAAATTAGTGTGTTCTGGAATTAATCTGCACGTGCATTTCGCGTTACAGTGAACTGTGTTGAGTTGTTTACAGGGGTACGTGTGTTTGTTGGGGGGGGGGGGATTGGACCACTCCCTTACTGACGCCAGTTTTAACATACTAAACAGACATACTTTATTAACATAAATCTTACTTCAAAAGGTAACATATATTCCACCTTGCATGTAAAAACACCTAATTACTCAAAAACTTTCCAAGAGAGTGATTGCCTTTTCATTGCCCACTCACTGATGCCAATCGTATTTGTAGTTCAGACTCAATCCAATCTAGGTTCCGCTCCACCCTGCTAACCCCTTCAAACCCTCTCAATTCTTACTAGAGATGCCCCCCAACCATTGTGGGGAAATTATTCAAAGAAAAAGCTGCTAGAACCCGATTCAGGAACGTAGATGCCCGTCCAAGAAATTCTGGGAATACCGCTGATAAAAATGTATTTAAATCCGGCTATATTTGCATTAAAAATGTTAATTCAAAGAATATTCGCAATTTGTCAACATCCACTTTTTAGTTTCGTTATCCTCTCAACAGCAAATGCAAATTTGGTTTCAGATTCTCTCAAAACAAACATTCTCCTTTCTGATTCCTCCATGTTCCTTCCTTTTGTGAATTTATAGAGTGCTGCATGGTCAGTGGTGGAGCGGTCATATGGTAGGGGAGGAGAGTGCGAGGCCGCCATTATTGGCCAAAATCTCCAGCCAGCACCTTTTTATTCAGCAGTTATCTTGCCTTCCTCCGAATAACACGACGAATGTGTGTTGTTCTAAGTCCCGCATATAAATGCTCAAACAGCTGACATTATTTATAACATCTGTGCGTTAAATCTGATGATATAAGCTCATGCTCCTCAAACTTATCTTCATTTAATAAAGCCACTTATGTATGGAGTAGCTTTGCTAGATTACTTGCAAACTTCCAAACCATATGTGTTTTTAAGTTTACAAAATACAGACTCCTTTAAATTACCACTCGCAGTCACGTGGAAGATGTAGCGAAGGGCACAGCCTAAAGTAATTGTTGAGAAATCATACTTGCCCTGTTTCCGTCGGGGAAGAAATGTGACCTTTGTACCAACTCTCTCACGCAAAGTTCTACTTTTCATAGTTGTGCCACTTAGAAAACTTACGCTATTAAGAGTTTTGTTTCCTGTACAAGTGCTTGCGTAATTTATGTAGCGACTTGTTTTAAATGTAATTTGCAATATGTTGGGTCTACCTCTACGGAATTTAAAGTAAGGTTTAGAAATCACAAATCCGATCTTCTCAATAATCGGGGTGGATTTGAATTAGCAGTCTGTTATAACGCTTCTCCCCATCAGCTGTCGGACATTAAGTTCATAATTATTGAGCAGACTTACAGTGAATCTAATATTGATACCGTCCTCACCAAAAGCGAGGGTTATTGGCTTGCCCAATTGAATACCTTATTTCCATTGGGTCTCAATAAAAGAAAGGAATTTAACTTATCTAAAAGAATCAGCTACCTACGGTAAAGCCCAGATTCAATTTTTCCTGTTGTTTCCATGTTTAATGATCTTGCCTTTTTATCTTGCCCCTTTTATCTACAATCAGTTTTTACCTTTCTAGTGGATTCTCACTGCTCCTGTGCAGCAATTTTACAGCTGGTGTTACGCTTCTTATCATTTTTTTTTATCTTTTTACTTTTTGTTGTTTATCCTCCAGCGATTTTGAGCTTTATTCTTAACAGGGCTAAGTTTGTGTTGGTTGCTTTTATCCTTTGTTCGTTTTGCTTGTCTCTTAGTAATTTTATTTAAACGCATTTTATTTCGCTTCATTCGAGCCGAGGAAGGCTGAATAAAATAGCCGAAAGCTTCTCGAATCACGGTGTCTTTTTATCATTGTATGTGCAGTTGCAATTCTAGTTTTAACTTTCATTTTTGATTTTATATATATATATATATATATATATATATATATATATATATATATATATATATATATATATATATATATATTGAGATATATTATTCCAACCTTAGAACCTTAAGGGGAAATTGTTATACCTGCTTGTACACAGGGCGAAAAAAAAGCAATAACAAACATAAGAAAAAGAATTCTCCCTAACGTCTAAACACTTAGCTAACGTCAATTCAATGCCCATTCATCCGTTCGTGTTTGAAAAGTTTGTGGAAACGTTTAGGTTAAACTAATACTTCGGCCCCAAATTGTTTTTCCTCTAAGGTCGACTTTTCAACAACAACCATCTCTCTAAGTGCCATATATATATATATATATATATATATATATATATATATATATATATATATATATATATATATATATATATATATATAACCGTAATAGTAAAAATTAATTAGTAATGTCAACCAGGCAATGGTGAAGTGCTCAACCCTGTGGAAGGAGCTGTAATATTGAAAAGGTTGCAATAAGTTCTTACAACATAGCTTTACAGAACTGTTTCGTAAGGGCAAATAATGTAGGTCCTCACTTATCAGAAGTAGAATCTACTTCAGGCTTCTGAGGAGTGAGGACCTACATTATTTGCCCTTACGAAACAGTTCTGTAAAGCTATGTTGTAAGAACTTATTGCAACCTTTTCAATATATATATATATATACTATTTATATATATATATATATATATATATATATATATATATATATATATATATATATATATATATATATATATATATATATATATATATATATATATATATATATATATATATATATATATATATATATATATATATATATATATATATATATATACTGTCTATTTTCCTCCAATATCTTCTTTCATTTTTTTACCCCACAGAGAATGTCACAATATGTCCCGATAGATTAAAAATAGAGAAGGGCACAACATTCTACATACCGTGCACAACAGACGAAAGCACCGTTGCTTTCTATTGGTATATAGAAAGCGTTGAAGAAAGAAATCTTATTGGAAAGTTTGAAAATGGATTTTTCACAATCACTAAGCAATACATAGCCAGATATAGTATGGATCAGTCGGGCAGTCTTGAAATTCGACATGCTGGAGTATTGCATGAACTTCTTTACATCCTTTTAACGTTTGATTCAGATGGCATACAGGAAGAAGAACGGGTTTATCTGAGGATTAAAGGTGAGTAGGGTCGTATCTTATCCAAATATTTGACATGCTAGTTGTGAGCACTCATTTTAGCATGCATAGGGCAAATTGCGCCCACCTTTCTAACATGACCAGCTTTTTACTGTCTGGAAGAAGTTGTCGTCGACAACATAGTGCCTTTGTTTAGAATTTTTCTGAAATGCCTTCGGGTAGTTGGACATACAGTAAAAGAGTATTTTTGGGGTAGTTGGACATACAGTAAAAGAGTATTTTTGGGGTGGTTGGACATACAGTAAAAGAGTATTATTGGGGTAGTTGGACGTACAGTAAAAGAGTATTTTAATGACAAGAAAACAAATTTGTTATTTATAGAATATATTTGTTACCGACATCATTGTACTCTTACTAATAATTAGATGTGGAGGAGGTCTAAAAGAATCTTTAAATCCTTATCAAGCAAACCCCACTAACAAGTTCATTACATTTATGGTATTAAAAATGGACAAGTTATAAACACAGCCAATCTCTTGGCGCGGAGAGAACAGAAAAATTTGATAAGTCACGACCCCCCAGACAGCCGCCAGAAATGCCATTATCAACCGACTTGTACGTAGAATCCAAGCAATTATTAATTTGAGCTTTATATAAAAATTTATATGCTAATAAAAAAGGACTAAATTGTAAATGATCACAAAATAACCATACAAAATTTACCTCTTCCATTGGATAAAATGGTAATGTAAAGAAATTAATTTTTGGAGCTGGGTATGGGCATTCTATACAACTATTTGACTACCTCGCAGCATTAGATCATGATCAGTACCGAATTTAACATTGGAGCAACTTCATTGACCGGCAAAAAATAAATCCATTCTCAACTACAAAGGAGGGAGGCAATGCATAATATGCCGGCTACCTATAGCCTTCAAAAATTTCATCGAACTTTACAAGGAGACCATTTTTTCAACAGCCTGATTAGCTCAGTCGCAGAGGTTTACATGCCCAAGGTTACCTGAGTGGGCAATTGCTTGAGAATAAATGACTCTTGCAAAAACTACCTAATTTTCCCTCATTTACAGTGCAAGAGGGAAACCGGTATATAAATAACTATATGTATCCCACACAAACAATACATCATATTATTTCCTACCCAACAACCAACCAGTCCTTAACAGTTTTTGCACACTTGATCTTTACAAACCGCATACATCGAATAAAAACATACCGATGCGCGACGAAATAAAAATTTAAAATTAACGATTAGCCCAATTCTCCGCTGTCAGCGCCAACATCTACAAGGGCTTCAACTCTTACGTTTAGCATCATAATTGACACTTAGAACATAGGTCATACTTGGAAATTGTAAGATGCGTTTTGTGTTTCCCCGACATGATTGTTTTTGATCGCCGTCACACTATACCATGGGTGTGCATGGGAGTATTTGCACATTGGTCAATCTAACGGGAAAGGATGGGGGGCAAGGGGTAATGGTAAGACGCCATATAGTATACACCTATATATGGTCCACCGAGGCCACCCAGATGGCCACAGCAACATAATTTGATCCAAACTTTTACACACCTGCTCTAAATAATAAAGAACCGCCTTTGGGAAACTGAGACAAGACTAATGTGCCGACCGTTCAGAGCCACCACATTGTAAACGTGTGCTGACGTGCGAATGTGTGAACATAAAGTTTGTTCAATTTAGTGGCTCGGGCCAGCTCAACTAGCTCAGCCAGCGTTCGATCATTCGTAAAAGTCATCTTAATGTCCTCAAAGCGTTACAACTTCAGCCGGCCAAAATGACCAACCCACCGAGGTGGTCTAGGTGAGCCGTAAGACGTATGTACGTCACGTGTCGACCAGAGAAAAACCAGTTCAGCCTAGTGAGCTGGCTCTAGTCGCTACAGTTCAGTCGGTATCGCTCATAACCTGCTGTCATATCGGCCGGCACCTATTACCATTATTCAAATCTTACTGTTGTGGCAATGGAGTTGAAGCTGCCTGTTGTAGCGAAGGCGAGGCGGCAGAAGAGTAACTAAATAGCTTAATTACCCGGCATGAATATCATTCTAGTTCTAGGTGAGGAAAGCGATGGGCCTGAAATAGCCCCCTTGAATATTCTCTCATAGATGAACATTATGCTCATTTTAGGGTATTTGTTATTGTTGATGTGACGAAAAAGGGGAAGGGGCGGCTGGAACCGTAGACGTTCCCCCACCTTTGATCCACGCCAGGAAACAACAGTTTGCTAAAAAAAAAATAAAAAAATAAAAAATAAATAAATAATAAATATAAAAAATAAAAAATAATAATAAAAAAAAACACTTTTGTAATAATCATCCACTTTTGAAATGAAATTCATTGCTGCTTTTATTTTTAAAGTCACCACTTTTGTTACTTTCGTTGACTACTTTTGTTATAATAGTCTCTCAAAAACACCTTTGTTGCCATCTGCTATCCATGTTTGTTATTACTTAAAATGGGATTCTACATGTCTAATCTATGTATACATCTGGAATCAACTGGAGTACATGCGCGCTTCTGGACATCTTTAAGAAGACTTTTCAACTTTTTTTGGTTTTCAAAAAGGTTTTTTTCCCTGCTTTCTCAGCTGCGGTTGTTCGTTACTGGCTCAAATGGCTTTTTCTTAGTTATAGAGGCTCAACTAGAATTATTGACTGGGATGTTTTTCAACTGAGTCCAGCTTTTTTCAGAGCTGATAATTGCTCGGTTATTATTGCCTACTTCAATACTATTAAACTAACATCAGTGTAGAAGCCTTACGTAACGTCTTTTGGACAGGCAGGAGGAATATCAATGAAAGCTGAGAATAGTAAAGAACGTAGTTGGGTTTTCATCTTAAAAATTCACAGGTTCAAGCAAAGATAGTTACAAGCAGATATTACTTGCGTTTACTCAGCTACATACAACTTGTGAGCTTATACCATGAAAATGGAGTAAAGTGCAACTTTTCATTAGAGAAAAAGCTCTTTAGGAGTCCACAAATCACACAGAATGTACTGCCTGATTGTTTTTACTGTTCTATGCAATAGGAGGTTTCCACGCTTCCTCAAAAAAGTATATTTTTGATGAAGTTAAATTGACTTTAGGTTTCATAAATGCAACAAGTCATTTAACCATGAGCTATCGACTTTCTAGATTAACAATTTCTTGTCAAAGAGGGAAAATAACCAGGCCTCATTGCTCATTGCTCCAGGTCTAGAATCAATAGCTATTCCCTGTACCCTTGAGAGTAATTCTGGATCAACTATCGTTCTCAAGCTCTAGATTTAACTTTTGCGCACTTCATTTCTGGCAATTATATGTACAGTAGTTAAAAGTCCACTGTAAATTTCTATGTAAATGAAGAAAACAACGATGTATGCCTCAATTGTGTCAGCTATAACAAACCTTTTTATCCTAGCACTTTTCAAAATGCAAAACAAATCAAATTGAGGGGTACATCTTTACTCTACAAACCCGCCTAAACAACAGCAGTTTCTCGAAATTTACCTTCTATTAAAATGTCCAGGACGTAGTCATGTACAAGTGTTATAGTTTATTATGACGCAAAGCACTCATGAAAAACACATGAGATATGAGATGTAGGGGACGGAATAGCGCACTCGAAAACCTAAAAACCAAATGAGCTGATAGCCGGAATCCGTTTTCTTGATCTGTTAAACTTTGCCTGAAAAAGTATGTATGTATGTATGTATGTATGTATGTATGTAGGTAGGTAGGTAGGTAGGTAGGTAGGTAGGTAGGTAGGTAGGTAGGTAGGTAGGTAGGTAGGTAGGTAGGTAGGTAGGTAGGTAGGTAGGTAGGTAGGTAGGTAGGTAGGTAGGTAGGTAGGTAGGTGGGTGGGCGGGCGGGCGGGCGGGCGGGCGTCCGGGCGGGCGGGCGGGCGGGCGGGCAGGCAGGCAGGTAGGTAGGTAAGTAGGTGTATATATGTATGTATGTATGTATGTATGTATGTGCATACATGCATGTATGTAAACATTTGGTTTTTTCATGCGATATCTCCAGACATGAGTGTCTGACATCTTTTAAACGTAGTTTAAAGATGCCTCATATTTAGAGGAAGAACCCGATGGTGTTTGGATGTAGGTCAAAGATCGTCTGGGGTCAGCAGGGCTCGAAGTGTGAAGGCTTTGCTAATGTGATATTTCAAGGACACTTGGATAGCTTCCATACTTCGTATGTGTATGCGTTAGGATCTGAGGATAGTCCCTTTGGCTGTTGTTGTAGGTCAAAGGTCACCTAAAAACACAGGGGCAAAGTCTATGAATACGTTTAAAGTGCTATCTCAAGATAGGAAACTTGCATAGAATTAATATTTGGCTTGTGGATACATTATGGTCAGGTGATGGAGTCTCCTCTTTTTGAAGGAGGTCAAAGGTCTTCTGGGGTCACCAGGTGTCAAAAGACTGGATATCTTGTTATCGTAACATCTCAAGATAGGAATTAACTTGGATAGAGTTCATATTTGGTATGTGAAAGCACAATGGTCAGAAGATTAACCCTTTTGTTTTTGGTCGAGGTCAACGGTTATCTGGGATTACCGGGGGTCAGTTTATCTTGTTAGTGCCATTTTTGAAGATTGGAAACTCCAATGGATTTAATTTTTGTTATATGTATGCGTTATGCTCAGCAGATGGTCCCTATCGTTTTTGGTGGAGATCGAGGGTTATCTGGGGTCACCAGGGGCCAAAATCATAAATTCTTGTTAACGCAATGTCTCAAGATAAGATATAAGATAGGAAACTTCTTTGGGATCATAGGTTAGATTCACTCAATCATTTCATTGCTTTTCTGAATGCTGAATGCCCTACCCTCAGGTTTACCCATACCTGCTCCCCCCTGAGTGTGGATTTTCTGGATCTTACCGTAACCTAAAATCCTGACCTCTCTATTTCTACGGATCTTTTTGTAAAGAATACTGATACTCACCAATACCTTCATAACAGTAGTTGCCATCCCCATCATATTAAACGCTCGATTGCATTTAGTCAAGCCTTGCGCATTACGCGTATCTGCAGTAATCCTGTGAGGACTAGAGGGCGCTGCGAAGAACTTTGTCATTGGCTGGTCCGCAGGGGTTTTAGCAAACGCAAAGTTATGACTCAGATCAACAAAGCTCTTAGTCGTCCTGCTCGTCGGGAGACCCTTAATGTTTCCCCTGATAGGCGCAAGGTGCCTTCAGTACTCTCGTACCACCCAGGATTACCCGACATTGGTGCGATTTTGCACAAATTTGAGCCTATTCTGTTGCATACGTCCATAGCCCAAAAGCTTCAATTGCAACCTTTTTTGGCTTTTCGTCAACCGCCTTATTTTGAATTCCGCCTGGTCCGCGCCTGTTTAAGCAGCCAGAGGCCTTCTTCCTTTCTTAAAGCTTCTGACCCGTCTCCATCCCCTTGCGGTGATAAACGTTGCAACCTGTGTTTTGTTTATATCACTGATACTTTTATTAGGAGTAGGGAGATTGGAAATCAGTATAAATGTATTAATGCAGGAGCCTCTTGTAAGAGTTGTTGGTGTGTTTATGTCATTTCATGAGAATCGCGTGGTTGCCAATACACCGGCTGCACTAACAACCTCAGGCTTCGCATGAAAAATCACAAGTCAGCTCTGCAGGGATATCAAGCCGGCAAATTTACTCAGAATTGTAACCAACTATATGAACATCTTAGTTCTTGTGGGAGCGGCTTTAAATTTCAAGTAGTTCAAGTTTTTAAAGAGGTTTCACTGCAGCGCTAGGCTGACAAGCGTGGCTTTAACGATCTTTTCGCTTTACTACGCCTTTACGAAATGGATTGGATGTGTCGATTAGATACGCTAATACCCAGGGGACTTAATGTGGACGATAGGACTTATTCCTAGAGTCGTTCGATTCGTTTCAAAAGAAAGTGATGATCTTCTAAGATTCTTGCTTTTTCTTTTGTTAACTCTTGCTCTGGCTATTTTTGATAGGGTAGCTCGTGTTTTTATACTTTCGTTATCGTGTACTTTACCTTGCCTTGTACTGTTGTTTGTGGGTTTATGCTGTGGTTTCCTAAGTGATCAAGGATATATATATGTATAAATTTATATATATATTTACATATATATACACATATATATATATATATATATATGTATATATATATATAAATAAACCAAATGGAAAAGCACCACACCAGTAAAAACATAAAACAAATAGTAAAAACTGGTAAAACAAGAGCATATATTCTTCATATATTCTGGTATGGAAGTTGGTAGACCGAAGTTAGAATATGCTCTTGTTTTACCAGTTTTTACTATTTGTTATATATATATATATATATATATATATATATTGACGATTGTCAACACCTTTTAAAGCTTCCAAAATTTCTCACTCCCTGTCATTCTCTGACCAAGCATTGATAAAGAGGTAGTATTCCTCGAAAGCTCTACTTCAAACCTTTTGGCTGTTTAATTATCTAAATTCTAGCCTTTCGCTAGTTGTACCTCCTCGGTGATCCAGCCTTGCAATTCTGTAGCACCGTTGTTTTACCGTTTCTCCGTCACGTTTATATATATATATATAGAGATAGATAGATATATATATGTATATATATATATATATATATATATATATATATATATATATATATATATATATATATATATATATATATATATATATATATATATATATATATATATATATATATATATATATATATACATAAGTTGGTATGGAAGTTGGTAGATCGAAGTTAGAATGTGTTGTAGTGATAAATTCGATCGTGAATTTTATACCGTATAAACTCTTATCAAAGAAGGAACGGTTGAAGAAAAGCACAAGAGAGAAAAATTGAGCCGCACGGTGGACCGAACCCACCATCCTCCGCTTTCCGGGCAGAGTCTATGACCATTATGCTAGAACAGGTCGTGATTCACAGGAGCGACAACAGGCTATAAATACCCCGCGTGAATCAATTTTCTCTCTTTGTTACCATGGTACTCGGAAGCGGGATGAATAATCAGTAGGTCGAAGATGGTAGACCGAAGTTAGAATGTGTATTTCGAAAGTGTTGTAGTGATAAATTCGACCATGAATATTATACCGATCCAAGAGAGAGTATAAACTCTTATCAAAGAAGGAACGGTTGAAGAAAAATACCAGAGAGAAAAATTGAGCCGCACGGGGGACCGAACCCACCGTCCTCCGCTTTCCGGGTAGGGTCTTCGACCACTACGCTAGAACAGCTCGTGATTCAAAGAAGCGACAACAGGCTATAAATACCCCGCTTGTATCAATTTTCTCTCTTTGTTACCATGGTACTCCAAAGCGGGATGAATAACTCATGATCGAATCTATCACTACAACACTTTCGACCTATATATATATATATATATATATATATATATATATATATATATATATATATATATATATATATATATATATATATATATATATATATATATATATATATATATATATATATATATATATATATATATATATATCCAGCGTTGCAATTCTGTAGCACCGTTGTTTTACAGTTTCTCCGTCACGTCTATATATGTATATATATATATATATATATATATATATATATATATATATATATATATTTATAAATATATATATTTATATATATATTTCACTAATTCGGCACTTAGGGGGAAAGTTGTTGTTGAAAAGTCGACCTTAAGGGGAAAAATTTTTTGGGGCGAAATATAAGTTTCGCCGTAACGTTTCTACACACTTTTTCTATAGGAATACGTGAACGGACACGGGCGCCCTCCTAGATTTACAAAGTAGATGCAATTACTTCAAAGTTGTCAAATTTACGGACACCTAGCTGTTAACACGAACGGATGGCTGGCCATTGAAATAACGTTGTTTATATTTTTGGACGTTAGGGCGAACACTTTTTCTTATGTATTTCATTGTTATTTTTTCGCCCTAAGTACGCGCAGATATAACAATTTCCCCCTAAGGTGGGAATTAGCGTTATATATATATCTATATATATATATATATATATATATATATATATATATATATATATAAACAATTGTGTTCAGCTGGATAGCATCAACTTTGATCTTGCTTGGGCTTGCGTCAAACGAGACTAGTGCTGTTTCAAAAAATGAGGCGCCTGCTCAGGAGGTGAATTGCGAGTTGCTTCATCTGTCATTTGAACAAAGGCCAAACCAACTCGGCTCCATGGCTCAGTGGTTAGAGCGTCCGCACTAGAAAGCGGGAGGTCCCGAGTTCGAATCCCGGTGGAATCAACATCGTTTTTTCATCCAGCCTTGCAATTCTGTAGCACCGTTGTTTTACAGTTTCTCCGTCACGTTTATATATATATATATATATATATATATATCTATCTAAATATATATATATATATATATATTATATGTATAAATATATATATATATATATATATATATATATATATATATATATATATATATATATATATATATATATATATATATATATATATATTGTCCTTTTTTGAAAAACGCCAGTACCCTGCCAAAATCCTCTCTAATGACCTACGCAGAATTCAAGGAACCAACAGAGAGGAAGCCTTAGAGAAAAAGAGCAAATCTGGTACCAATCTATGTATTCCTTGAGTTATTTCTTATCACCCTTCGGTCCGTCCTATTTTACACGCTATCTACAAAACTGTTGCGTTGCTCCGACAAGACCCCTCAACCCATGATGTTTTCCCGGAACGCCCCATCACTGCTTTTAGAGTTGAGAAAAATTTAGCCAACCATTTAGTTCGGGCTTCCCACCCACATACTTCTTTCGACGACACGGCTGGTACCTTTCCATGTAACCGTCCGAGGTGTAATACATGTCCAGTTGACGTTGTTGGCAAACACGACCTCGTCAACATTTCAGGCCCCTACGGCAATAGCTTTATTGTCAAACAAAGATTCTCCTGCATTTCCTCTAATGTAGCTTATATTTTAGCATGTAGGAGATGTAACTAATTGTATGTGGGAGAGACCAAGCGCTGCCTCGCGGATCGAGTCACCGAGCACCTTAGGTCCATCAAACGGAATCTCCTGAAGTTGAGGTCTTCCTTAAGAACGTCCGGGCGGACATACTAGACCCTCAAAACACCAGAACCCCCAAAGACAATCTAACCAGAGAGGGGAGGAAAGCGATCACTAAACTCAAAGAGGATGATAGAATTATTAGAATCCAAGATAAAGGCTCATGGTTCGTCATCATGGACAAGGTTGATTACCAACACAAGATAGAACAACAGCTTACTAACCCCTTGCATTATAACACAATGACGGAAGATCCCTCCATAAAATTTCAAAAAGAAGTTACCCATTGGGCCCAGAAGTGGTTAAGAAGAAAACAAATTAGTAACGAAATTTTTAATTGGATAACCGAAGTGAAACCTAAGCCAGGTGTTGCGTATGGTAATGTAAAAACTCACAAAGACGGTAATCCCTTAAGGCTAATCACTTCTTGTTGTGGAACTGCCATCGAACGTTTATCAGCTTTCACTGAGTTTTATCTGAAACCGCTTGCCCAACGTTTACCTTCGTTTCTCAAAGATACCTCTGACCTTCTCAACAAAATTAAGGAGATAAACAAATGTGGACCTTTACCTGCTAACACTATTCTTGTATCATGGGATGTGGTAGCCATGTTCCCCAATATCGACAACAATTTAGGCATTCGCGCTGTCTCTAAATACCTCAACACCAGGGAGAACCAATTCCCTTCCACTGATTGTATTGTTGAGGCTGTGACTCTCTGCCTAACGTCCAACAACAGCCACTTTAATTTTTGTTAGAATCTGTTCTATGAACGAAACCCTTACCGAGAGATTTAAAGAGTATAAACATTACCTCCTTTGTCAAAATTATAACCCTAAACTTATCGACAAACAATTTCGTCGTGCTTCTAATCTTACTCAAGACGATCTACTCAAACACAAACCCAAAACCACCAGAAAGGTATATCCCTTCGTGCTCGATTTTAACCCCATCCTCCCTAATATTTCCAAAATACTTCGGAGACACAGAAAGTTACTTTCTACCCATCCTACCCTTAGAGAAATTTTCCGAGATGATTCCATTCTACCAGCGTATAGAAGAACTAAAAACTTAAAAGAATTAGTGGCGCCCTCTAAATTCAAGACTGGTGGTTCTTTGACTAATCTTCCATCCCCTGGCTTTTTCACTTGCAGAAAGAAGTGTGACCTTTGTTAAAACTATTCTTCAAGTTCTCGCACTTTTTTCTGCACCGCCACCGGGCGTACTTATTCAATTAAGCAGAACATGTCTTGTATTACTAAGAACGTTATTTATTTGTTAACTTGTACGAGATGTAATGTTCTACCTCTACCCAATTTAAGGTAAGATTCCGTAACCATAAATCTCACATGCTAACTAATAAGCAAACTTTCGTTGTAGCTACCCATTACAATCAAAGTCCCTATCAATTGACCGATTTTGCCTTCCTTCCCATTGAAAGCATCACTGATACCATGGGAACCAACAAAAAACTCCTCATCCGTGAAATCTACTGGACTGCTCAATTACGCACCTAGCTGTCAAGACGAACGGATGGCTGGCCATTGAAATAACGTTGTTTATATTTTTAGACGTTAGGGCGAACACTTTTTGTTATGTATTTCATTGTTATTTTTCGCCCTATGTACGCGCAGATATAACAATTTCCTCTTAAGGTGGGAATTAGCGTTATATATATATATATATATATATATATATATATATATATATATATATATATATATATATATATATATATATATATATATATATATATATATATATATATATATATATATATATATATATATATATACCACTAGATTGAAAATTTGAGGGAAATTTGTTTTTCTTGATACGTTTAGGCGAAATTAAAAACAATAAATTGCATAACTGTATATTTCGCCTCGAAGGAAAAATATACATATATATATATATATATATATACGTAAATTCCATAGTCCATTAGTTGTACGTGTTAATAGATAGACATACGTAATTTGTTCAGCATTGAAGTAATTAGGTCTATTGCGTTCATTTTATGTTTTTTACTATACACTTACATATTCCCATTGAAACAGTGTGTGAAAACGAAAAGGGGGAAGTTATTTTTACCCCTAACGGTAAGTTCCCCTTAACGTTGATATTTTGCCCCAAAATGTCCTCTTATTCCACAATTAGGTATCTATAGATATATTAATTAGCCAGATGTTATGTTGTGATTTGGACAATCTTCTGCAAAGTAACAATGTTAATTAGTTAGTTTCAAATTCATGTTTTTCTTCCAATAAACCGTGGAAGAGTTTGTGCCAAGTACAAACCCTGAAAAAATGTAAACTCCAAAAACATAATTATCTTTCACTTGATGATGACATTTGTTGCTTAATTAAGAAAAAAAAAAAAATTGGTGCTGGCAGAGGTATATGGAAACGTGTGATCAGGAGAAGTATCTTGTCTTAACTTGACTTTAAAATCAAGTTGAAAATTTAATAAGAAAGGCCAAGATAGCAATGGAAAAGGAAATCACTAAACATATCAAAAGTAATACAAAAACGATTCGGGCAGTATGAAAATTTGGAACGTAAAATTAAAATGAGTACGCAAGATAAAAAGGTGAGACAAACCAATGATGAGGCTATTATATAAATGATGAAGATATATATAAGGCTGAGATTCTTGCTAAACTTTTTAGGAGTGTTCTTACAACTGAGTCTCTAAAGAGTCCAGCTCCTTTTTTTCAATTCTGTTCAAATTGTTAGTTCTTCTTTCGATAAGATAGTAAATTAGTAAGAATTTATTTATTTACTCATCGATTTAAAAGTAAATAAATCACCGGGTTTTGATGGGCTACATCGGAAGGAATTAAGGATACTAACACAAATTTCAAAGCGTTTGACTAAAATATTTAACTTATCTTTTTCCAATTTCAAATTTCCAGATGCTTGGAAAATTGGCAATATTACTTTCTGTTCAAGAAAGGTGACAAGGCTCTCCAAGGAAATTACAGACCAGTCAATTTGTCAAGTGTACTGTATAAATTACTTGAGAAAATAAATCGTTCATTCATGGTTGACCACATAAGAAGGAATATTTGTTTACTAATAAGCAGCTTGGCTCTATTTCTGGAAGATCGACAACACTACAATCATCTCTCTTTCTCTTTTTCCCTCCTTTCTTTTCCTCTTCTGCTCCCCTTTCCATCTGCTATGCTTAGTTTGTTTATGTTTACTGTATATAATGTTTGTTAGTGTAATAATTTTTCCTAAGTTGAGTCACTAGCTTAGAAAACAGGTCTTTCCTGTTTCTAGTGTCCTTCATGTGTTTGCTTTCATTTTTATTAATAATTTGACAAAGTGCGGATGGAACAGCCTACTTGTTTGCTGATGATACAAAATATTCAATTAAATTAGAAGCTGGAATGATATAGAGTATCTGCAGAATGAACTGGATCTACTCCAGAGATGTTCAGATAATTGGCTTCTTAAGTTCCATCCTGCTCAGTGTTTCTCCAAATAGGTACCATGATTCTCCCCTTCGGAAGTATCATTTTTACGTTGATAGCGGAGATGAAGTGGTTTGACAAAATCGATTTGTGAGAAGGATTATGGTGCTCTTGTAGACACAAGTCTCGGCTTTTCGGGGCACATTCACCATCAATTTAGCAGGACGAATGGTATCATGGAACTTTTTAGGGGAAAGTGCCATCTAGTCAAAAGCCTGATTTCAATATTGGTATTAACGATCATGATCCCCATGCTGCTTCAAGTCTTAACTTTGTAGGATTTCTTATCGATTCTAAGCTTACCTGGAACGACCATATTTCATATCTCTGTTGACACATCCTTTCTAAAAATGCTCTTTGTTTATTTTGTCTTTAGTATATCCCTATGTTTTTATTGTAGATATTCCTGGTCTAGCCTAAGTACTACTTCATTGAATAAGCTTAGCCTACTGGAAAAGAAAGCCATCATGTGCATTTCTTTTGCTGCCCCACGTGATCACACGAGCGTATTATTCAAGTCACTGATATTGTTAAAATTAAATGACATGATCAAGGTAAACACAAAAACTTTCACTTATCTCTTCGTTAATAAATCCCTTCCATGCAGGATGTTCTCACCTTTTCAATCAAACCAGTTTAGTTGAAAACTACAATACTCGACAGAGAAATTGCCTTTTTCTTCCATATTACCAGAGAAAGTTCTCTGAGAACAGTTTATGGTTTCGTGCTCTCAACATTTGTGGTTCCTTACCTCGTACTCTAACAACTAAGTGCTCTGAATCCTCTTTAAGATATTACTTCAGCAAATTTCTTCAATATTAATCTGATATAACCACAGCAATTGTTCGTTTTTAGGTTTAATTGCGACCGCCTTATAACCCTTCCCGTTGGATCGTTCACCTTGAAGAGCTTTGGGGTGGAGGTGGGAAATGTAATGTGTGGGAAGGGTAGGGTGGGTTACACGTACGGTATGTGAGACAAGAGTGAGGTAGGATGGGTGATAACTAGGGAGGGATCTAGGGTGTGATACCGACATTCATTTATGGTCGATTGTGTTTTCTCTTTGTTTTGATATCACTTGTCCTCATGTACTTTTTCAGTTTGTACTATACTATTTTTTCTCTTTCTCGTTCTCTTTTTGGGAGCACCTTACGAGACAATGACTATGGTTTTTTTAAAGCGCTTCCTTAACAATAAAATTAATATCATGTTACATTCTTCTTTTATCTTTGTACATTTTACCAATCACTTTCAATATTATGGGAAAATATATCAAATAAATAAGGTGACATATAAATTGTTGAGTGAGCAAATCTCTCAGTCATTATTCGGGGCGCTTTTAGGCCACATTTGAAATATTTTGCTCATGGTTGGTCACATCATTACCAACGTGGCATTGATGACCTGAGAAATGTTCAAATGAACAGCATCAGTTTTAGATGGTACTAAAAACTGACGCAAATGAGGACAAAGTTGTCTTTAAGACCTGACTCCACTGAGGTTCCTTACGTCTCCAAAGTTATTTAGTGGGGCAGGCATGAACTTTGCAAAACTAGTGTAGGACCGTGTACTTTATTGATGGCGTTTGCAAGTTTTCGTTGACTTCTCTTACGGTTCTATTGGTAGCTATAAATACTCCCAAATTATTGAGGAACTACACAGAACAGAAACAGTTTTTATCGTAGACAACTGTATCTTTTCACTTCTAAAAAGATCGAATAGTTTGGGTTTAAGAGTGGCCGAAAGTATTTTTTCTATTTGTTCTACAACGTATTTAACCTGACTAGATTTTTACTGTTAAGTTGAACTTTTAGGAACGGTAACTTTTGATTTGAGAAAACGTTTTATTTACCTTTTTGGGAAGTGTCTAACTTTTATCGGGCATTTCGTGACGTAATATGTATCTACCGAGTTTCAAGGGAGAATGTCAAAGTACGGATGCCGATGAAAATACCTAATTACAACAGACAGGTATACGTATT
Source organism: Holothuria scabra (assembly GCA_037179385.1). Taxonomy (NCBI): domain Eukaryota; kingdom Metazoa; phylum Echinodermata; class Holothuroidea; order Aspidochirotida; family Holothuriidae; genus Holothuria; species Holothuria scabra. Next base: position 12,084,916 of record CM074189.1, read on the forward strand.
AACCCTGTGGGGGAGTCGGGTACGCTTCTACGACTCATGGGTTTAACTAATTTAAAAACCAGGATCCTTTTTCGAGGTGTGGCTCACTGGCTTCTTTTCCCAACTGCATTGTTTGTATAATTACCTAGAACAATGTCAGGAGGTTCCATTGTTAAAGGTTTAAGCAAAACACGAGCAGAAGTCTGATTCCAGAATAATGACAAACCTTTCGTACAGTCTACAAGTCGAATTTTCTAACTTCCTGACCATTTGTATGTCTAGCGGTTATGTAATAAAACCTTCGAGAAACGTTTGACAAGTAACAACGCAGTCCTAATTCTTTTCTGCAGAGTCTTGCGATTCACCAAAACCTGAGACAAGTCGTGGTGATGTTAAACCCTCAAGAGACATAGTTTGTGGAATTTTGGTGATTCTCATCCTCATGGCAGTGTTGTGACGTGCCTTCAGGTTGCACAATTAATATTAGTACTCAAGGTGAAGAAGAACGTAAGTGACTCTGGGTCACACATGAAGAAATTCTATTAATGTATCCTAAACGCGAAGATTAATCCAAGCCGTCCAAGTGTTTGCTGTTGATTCAAAATGTGTAAACCAAGGGGTTTATATTTACTACGTCCTACAAACAATGTACGTATATCTCGTGTAGAGTAAGTTATAATATGTTAGGTAAAGTACCGTAAGGGGGAAATTTTACTTTCCCCTTAATGTTTTCACACACTGTTTAAATGAGAATACGTTCGTGTATAGTAAAATACATGTGGGGGTACGTAATATACCTAATCACTTCAATGTTAACCAAATTACGGACGCCTATCTGTAAACACGTACAACTAATGGACTATTGAATTTACGTACATGTATATGTTTTTCCTTGAAGGCGAAATTTACAGTTATGTATTTATTGTTTTTCATTTCTCCTTAACGTATCAAGATATACAAACCCTAATGTTCAATCTAGTAATATATAATATATATATATATATATATATATATATATATATATATATATATATATATATATATTTATATATATATATATATATATATATATATGTATAAATATATATATATATATGTATATATTTATATACATATGTTTATATATATTTATATTTATATATATATATGTATATATGTATATATTTATATACATATGTATATATATATTTATATTTATATATATATATATGTATATATATATATATAAATATGTATATATTTATTCACATATACATTCATACGCGCTCGATATTCTGGTACAAAGCTTATGTATTTTCTAATAAATCGCTGTTACATTATACATAGATTGTATTATACTGCATTAAATTTAAATAGTGTTATGACTTCATAGTCGTTAGGTCGATGCGTTCCTATTGACCGAAATTGTATGAAAAAGTATTTTAAGATCACACATTTACAAATTGTACGAGTCGGGCACTATGTCCTCGTTCTAACGGTCATAATGGCATGAAAGTAAAAGATTGAATGTTAAGCAGCGTAAAAAAGGGGAAAAAAGAATCATTCGGAAATAAGCTAGTTCAAAGCAGTTATACGCTATCATAGCAATTTGAAATTTGCGCTAAATGCAGATTACTCATAAATGAACTTATGTACTACCCGTTCACCTCTACTGGAGAACTGTTTAAGATAAAAGACATCCTTTAGTTTTGTATGCACAGTTGTGTTAATTAAATTGTAAAACTATGCTACCATAAGGTACTCGAATTTATTTACCTATTGTAATTCTTCTTATTACTCCTTTACCACTCGCTAATTTTCTTTTGATGATACACTCTAAAGCTGTGAGCATGGCAAATTAATTCTTAACAGCTTATGTTATATAGAACTCGTATTTCTTTTAATCCAACCCTCTAAAGGCCTCTCCCTTCTCCCATCTGTGTCCTTTCTCTTTTTATCCGTTTTACCTATCTTTATCATCCTTAAGATTTATTTTGTTCATTTTGTTCCTGGTTAGGCTACTACCTTAAATAACACTTTTCTATGTTTCTAGTGTCTATCATATTTAATATGTTAACTCCATTATGAAATTATTAACAAAATGCGACAAATCATATTACAAATAAATTTTGAAATTGAAATAATATGGCTAATGAGGCTAACATGGCTAATGTGGCTATTTTCCAATCTGAGAGAATTTCAGTCCCTTTCCACAAACGCTGAATTAAATCACGACGCTCCCCGAACTAAGAATATTTCTGTCGACGCAAGGTCCACTAATATGAACGTTTTTCTGCAACATACCATCCATGGTCCTTAAAACTTAAAGCAGTTCGCTGTAACAATGCATCATATATTTTATTCAAGATTTTTAACGTGAAGTAATTTGAAAGTCGCAAAAGCTGTCCCATTTTTTAAAAAGGTGATCAAATTTGGTTTGTTATAAACCTATTCCTGTTTTGCCCTGGTTTTCTAAGGTTCTTGAACGCATTGTTTATTGTAGACTCTTTAATTCTTTTGGAAAAACATAGAAATCTTTTTAATGGTCAATATGGCTTTCTACCTTGTCCCTCCACTGATATGGTCCTTGCTGATGCCGTCGATAACTTAACGCAGGCCATAAGCAAAAACCAATTTGCTGTAGGCCTAGGCGTATTTATCTAAAGCGTTCGACACCATTGATCATTCCATACTCTGTCAAAGGTTATTTCAGTACGGTATTAGGGGAACTTTTTCTTTCTTGGTCTACTACCTATCTTAACAACAGAAAAAAAGTTTTATCTTTTTTCAAAGAATAAACTCTGATGTAAATAATATTCACTGTGGTGTCTCTCAAGGGTCAATTCTAGGACCGCTTCTCTTTATCATATATGTGAATAATGTAGGTAATTTTTTTTCTAATTAATGCATTGTGTTTTTTGCTGATGATAGAAATATTTTCTTTAATGATAGCAGTTTTGAATGTCTCCCACAAACCGTAAGAAATGATTGAGCTGCAAACAGTGATTGGTTTGCCACAAAAAAAAATTCCCAAAACTTAGATATGACACATTTTATTGTTTTCAATGAAAATGATGATAGGGTAAACTTCAATATTGAAGGTATTTCTAGAGATTCGAAACTTACTTGGCATGTTCATATTAAGATTATTTCTACTCTTGTTGCAAAAAGGGTAGGCATCCTTTCAAAATTGAAACATACACTCCCTACAAGCATTCTCAGGTCCCTTTATCAAACACTTGTACTCCCACAACTCACTGTTGCATTATTTGGTCTGGATCATGCAAGTGTTTATTGAACAACATAAGTATTCTACAGAAAAAAACAATAAGACATATCATCTGTTCTAATTCGAGAGATCGTACAAACGATTTATTCAAGTCCATGAATTTACTTACTACTGTTCTCTACATGAAATGCTTCCAAACGCACTAAACGCTCTCTTTTTGCACACAAATCACCCATGTATCTACCAAACATAAGACAAGCTGATCATCTGTATACAAGGAAGCATCACAACAATTTGTACAAAAACAGTCTGCGTTATCGTACCACCACTCTTTTTAATCACCTACCATCAACTGTAAAGATTCAAAGCCGTCCTTAGCTTCTTTTAGAAAAAATTTCCACAGGTTCTATATAAGCTTGTATTAAGCCTATATATTTGTTTACTACACTGTATTTCTGCCTTTTAAGCTTCTTCACTAGGTCCGAGGGGTGGGCGGTGGCTGGGGTCTGGGACGGAGAAGGTGGAATGGTGGGCTGTGTGTCTGTTTTGTATTTTCTTTTGTTTTTTTTTTCTATTCTTATCATTTATCTTCGTGTTTTCTATCTTTTTTTTTTCTAGGGAGTGTCACTTCACGACAAGCCCTAAAGGGTCTCTAAGTACACTTTCTTATCACTCTTTGTTACTTATTCACTTTGTGATACTTGTTTTTAATCTTGTTTTGTGACAAACCAAAAATAAATAAATGAAAAAGTGCCGTTTTTATATTTGACTTTGGATAATGTATTCAATAATTTAACGGAATTCACAGGTGTGGGAAATTTTTCTTATTTTTCAAGTTCCAGTTTTGTCAATAATGGTAGTTGAATAAGGAATACAGCTTTTAAACAGCTACTACAGTTAGATCAAGTAGGTCAATTTGTTCAAATGAATTAGATTTCCACATGGACTGATTTTAATTGCAATCTATCGTTAGATTTGTAGTGATAATATTACATGTGTGCCCCATATTCACCACAAAATCTTTCCTCTGCCGCCCTAAAATCTCATCAAATTATAACAGTAACCAAGTTCCAGAATAAAACTAGACGGTTTGTAATTGCAGGCAGGTACTGGTCGAAGCCACTGAAAATGGTCTGAAACGAAACGGAAAAGCTCAAAATTGCATCACTTGATTTCAAGCCTCGATCGAGTAAATATTAAGTACTGTTCAAAAATGACCAAACGGCCAGTTCCACGCTCACATTTTCAGAGAGAAATGTTCTGCCGCAAACACAACTTTAACCATTGTGTCAGGGAAGAACCTTTCACGCAGGCAACAGATCGGCTGTAAGATGTTTCTACCGCAGATTCGCCATTTGCACATGCGCAGATTAAGCCGAGACGTGCCAACGGACTTTTAGCGGTTGACAAGTGTGTTAAACAAGCGGGGATTTTCGATGGTGTCGTAGGTCAGTTAGTACTTGCGTTAGTCTGCGCAGCGGCGTTCAAGTCTGGGACTATTTTATGAGTGATAAAATGAAGTATATAAAGAAAGCCCCAAAAATGCGTAACGACTTATCGTTCTTCAAAAAGAAGACTTTCTACAAGCCTCAAATAGGCTGACTATTCTATTAGAACACCGTCAAGCTGGTGAAATCGGGGAAATAGTCTAGATTTCCACTTCATGAAAAAGTCAAAATAACTGCGTGGCAGATGAAATACTGTATAGCGTTAGTATTGTTCGTGTGTAAATAGGGTAGCATCACACTGACGATATTCATACGCCGAGCCAAGAAATAAGGCACGAGCTCACTTGACAAACTGAGCAAATCTAATAATCGAAGCTGTAGGCTTTGATTGACTATGTGCTCTGATAGTAAAGTCATCAAGTCAGACGGAGCAGACGCCACGTTCTATGCTGTTAATGTTTTTTTTTTTTTTTTTTCAGGTAGCTGTCATTCTGAAGGAGATCCAACAAATCTCCTCCTTTTAAGGTAACCAGTACTATCCAAGCTAACTAGGCATTGATGCAATTTTCGGGCTCAAACAAAACCCGCTAAGACACTGGCACCTTATATCGGAAGATCCGAATTTGTGTCAAATCTTTCTTACACATCCGTGCCTAGCCTATGAGAGGGCGCCTAATCTAGAAGATTACTTGGTTAATTAAAGGCTCATAAGCGACGGTGAATTGGAAGCAACTCACGAGGATAATGAAGATTGCTATCTCGATGCGCTCATCGAGGTGCTCTAAAAAGAGTATGTTTTTGAATTAAGACCATGGCAAACCAAAAAGTCCGACTACTGGTGAAGCTCAACATTAAAACCAAGAGCAGAAACATGTCTAGTTGAAGGTTGAGGAAACCTAACAGAGCAGTGCTCCAAAGTATCTGCAGTCTTTAATCCCACCCCACAGCATATAAATGCTACCTTTATATCTATAAGACAAATTATCCGTTAAGAACGCTACCAAAATTTTGCAATTTCTGAAACAAGGGACTACATATGTAGTATCAATTAATGCTACCGCCTACCTATTTTAATTGGAACAAACCTTGCCCTATGTAAGAACGCGCGTTTAGATGTTGAACTAATACAACGCTCGGTAAAATTACTTTACGCCCGGGTCCCATTTACCCGATTAAACTTGCTTCAACTTGATTCAACTTCCAAACCAAGTTGATACAGGAGTTGCGTAGTTAGGAACAACTTGACAATCGATTCAACTTGGACGAGTTGATTCATAGTTGCAAGAAATGAAACATGTTCTATTTTGCTGCAACTTTACAATCTATTTTGTAACTACGCATACGCTGAACTTCCGCGAAATTTGACTGATCAAGCGAACGCAAAGTTTGTTAATAAGGCAGAAAAGGAAATAAATTATTTCCCATTTAGAGAAGACCTGTGTGCTTTAACAATTTCTCTTGCAAACGGACTCGAAGGGTTAACAGATAACAGACCTATTTTAGACAAGCTTTAGGATATATTGGAGTGAAATCTGGTACAACATGTACAAATGCGATCTTTAGGTGAGTTCGGATAGTGAGTGTAAAGCCTAGCATACATACATAGTGAACACAATGAGCAGTTTAGCCTAGTTATTGTAACTTTGTTGTAGTTGTTTGTCGTTGTTCATGTATAAAAACAAGCCAGCACCGCAGCAGTATCGTTTATAGTTCACTTGGCCTAGACTTAGTCTAGTACAGGCGGGTGACTTTTCAGTTTTGTGATGCTGTTTACAGTTGGGAGCCAGACCCTATGATTTTAGCCGTTACTGTTACTCTTTTACACTGCCGCACGTAAACCGGAAGTAATTGGCTCAGAAACCCCGCAAAAATAAGCCAACGCATTTGTGAATGACTTGCTCCCCAAAAAGGTCAAATTGTTGCATATTCACTTTTCGCATTAACTCCATCTGCGGTACCATTGTGCCCAAATATGTCTTTGATTTAAATATTGAGGCTAAAGATGAAGACGGCTCATTAATTATGATATAACAACATTTTCGGAGATGCAGTCTAATATTACCCAAAAACTCGGAAGGTGAGTAGAGCACATCTTTGGAATTGTGACAATTCCGTATTATAATTGTTATAAACTCACAAACGCAACAGTAGGTAGGGAAAGCATATTTCTTGATGTATGGGAAGTTTCATCGAGTTTCACACATCATTAAGTTAATAAATCCATCCTGATCTTAGCACCAATTTTAATCCCGTCCTTTGGTCAGTATAAACGATTACACTTAACAGTGTAGTTAACGTTACCCTGTGCTGTAGCCTACGGTGAGTGTGTGCAGTGGGCACTTCAGTGGTGTACGTAGCCTAACGTTAGAATTATACGCAAATTGAAATATTGTTCATACATGCGAGTTCCAGCATAGCTGTTACACATATAATGGAGGCTAGGCTAGTTAAACTAAGAGAACTTACGGTGTAGGGAAGGTGAAATTGTAGATTATACTCACTGGGCCTAGCTCTAAGTATACTGTAGCCAACTAAGTACTAGGATATATGGAAAAGGCATTTATCATTTGGAACGCAGATAGGCAGATTATAGTATGTAGCCACGGCTTTGAAACCATAGCCTGTCTAATTTATTAATTGCAAATCCCCAATGCAAAGCTAGCCTATTTGAAGTCTCTCACCATGAGTGCCATGCAGGGTGGGGGTGGGACAGGGGTGCGGGGTATTGGGAATAAGGAGTGCATGGCTACCAAAGATAGAACTCTTGGCCAAGAGCTGGTAGAAACTGGCATAACATTTGCTGCTGGACAAATGTAGCTTTATTTACCAAGAAGTTAGGGTCAGTACTCTCACCTGAAACTGCACTTCTTGTAAGGGGAAAGGGGGGGGGGGAAGAAATTACCTCTCAATTGGCTCAGCTCTTTTGATGCAAATACAGACAATGCAGAGTACCAAAACCTATATTTCACAGCATGAACTGTACAGTCTGAGAATGTTTTGATGATACACATTGGGCTTTTGTATATCCATCCTGAGGCAATATAAACTGAGATTGCGTCTGGATTAGTGTGAATTTCAGTGTGAGAGGGGCTTAATTAAGAAGGTAAGGACAATTGGTATTGTTTGGGACGAGAGCATTGGGCCTTTAAATGTACACTACACAGGCTCCTGATTTCAGTATGTCAGTGATTCTAAGTACAGTATGGTACCAAGCAATAGAACCACAGGTCAAAAGAATCAATTATATTCGCTCAATTGGCTGGATAGAGACCTCCCTTGTTTGCCTACTGCTTATTGGTGACAAAGAAGTATTTGTACCTGTAGATAAACACAGCCAAGTGAATTAATTATTTATTCACATGATTTTTTTACAGCCCTCAGAATGACCTCCAGCTTCAGATAGCAGTAACAACCTCTCTATCATCCCATCTCATGCAAGTTTTTTACCCTTGCAATGGATGTGAAGGATGTTGTAGCAGAGGGGCACTGCCACAAAATTTGGCGGCTTCCTTCAGTTAGCTCTGAAGCTTTACTGGCAAAGGTGATGTTTGGAAGTAGGTTTCTTGCCCACAAGCTGCCTCATGCACATTAGGTTGCTGTACATGAGCCACATTGCAAATGCTGGTGCATGTGATTGGGTTGGTTTGTACTGACAGATGGGTTGGTCAGTGTACAGCGGTGGGCCTATGGGGCATGATGCAATTGATAAAGTACATGTAGAGTATTCAGTTCTCCATGGCTTCACTTCTGCTGAGCTAGATTCCATGTTGAATAATCAATTGCACTGTAGGACTGCCACGATAATTTTAATTTACATCTATGAATATCGCCAACATTTCCACGATGATAACACGTACCTAACACTTTGCGGTAGCTTTTATGCCATGACCATGCTAATAATCGTATCGCCCACATCAAAGACATGCATTGTTCATGGAACAGTTAAAATAAAATTCAGCTCAAAGTTTAATTAAAAAAAAAATCCGTTCATTTGAAAACTTAGGAATCAAACTTAAACATATGAGGCATTGCTTTCTAGTCTTGTAGCACTTTGAATCAACAGTTTATGTTGATGACTGAAGAAGGCAAATTTGAGAAATAAGAGATTTCACGAGGGTTAGTACTTTGATTCTGTTGAGGTAACACACCATGAAAAAATGGGGAAATGGGTTTACTGCCGGTGATATCACGATAACGCAATTATCGTGACAGCTCTGTTACACTGTTAATGAAATTTAGAGCAAAGTAAAGTCATACATAACTGTAGAAAATTTCCAGTGCTTTTTATGATTGTTTCTAGTTTCTGCTTCTTTTAACGGTGGTACAATATCTTCTTTCATGGAGTGTGTGAGTAGCCCATGGCATGGTAATTTCTAAAAGACTTGTTGAATGAAACAGGTAGAAAAACTTTGTGATTTGCATTGGTATTATTCAGGGTGGTTGCATATATTAGAACATGATTAGGAGGATCTATTATTATTCATATTCTTACTTAATTTTCATTTTTGCATTTTGCTTTGTTTCAGGGGCTGATGCTTCCATATCATTTTGTGTAACACTTCCATTCCCTGGCTGAAAGGTATCAAAGAATTCAAAAATAAAAGTGTGTGGTGTATTGATTCAACAACAATGTCCAATTATTTTCCCTTATTTGAGAATTCTTTAGTTTCATTTAAGTTTTTCTTTTACTGGGCCATAACTAGATTGTCTAAAGAGGGATCAATTATTTCACTATTCAAGCATAATTTGAGTAAGGATATATTTGTAAAATTTGAATCTTCATATGTCTATACGAAGGTGCTTACTATGGACTTTTTGAATGGTCATTGATGCTCTGCAGGCTGTAGCTGTGCCCTTGAGTCAGTCTGAGTAGCTCACTTTTTTCAGAGGTAGGAGGTAGGGGATATCATCTGGCCCCTAGATACTTTGGTTATGGGCCTGTTCAAGTATCACTTCAGGGACACCCCTTCACATTTTAACCTGTAGCAGACAGATGTATTTCCTGACAAATAGAGACCGCCTGCAAGGAAGAAATACTATTCATTTATTCGTAAACCTGAATTATCTTGAGAAGGAGACATTTCCACTGCCTGCAATTGTAGACTTATAAACTGGGGTGACTTGATACGGAATTTTTGAATGACATTTCCCAAGCATAAATTTATCAGAGAGGATTGATAAGTTTCTTTGATTGCAATTTCTTCACAGCCTCTATTTAATTTGAAACTTGTGGTTTGCTTAAGGAGGAAGTTAAGGAGGGAGGGAGGGTGGGAGGGACGGAGTGGAGACAAAAAGGAAGCATTTAAATATCAGAGAACATTTCTCTTGTGTGATGTACATCCTTGATAGATGGAAACCGACAAGACCAACTGGTGGGGGAAAATGGTTTACAAATGAGCCAATACCTCCCCCCACCCATCATTCCCTCAGCCCTCCTCTCGGGATGCCATTCACTGATGAGAGAAGATGGGGACAACCTTAGCTATTATCTAAGCAGAGTGCTAACATGAGGTGGCGTGGAGAGTGCCCCTCCTCCACCCCGGTGAACTAAAAATGGCCCTTCTGTGATGTTCCAGACTCTGCAGCTGGTGTAAAGAACTCAGTCCATCCTGCATCATGTGATGCTAGGAAGGTTTACGTTAGAATTTCAGAATGGAGGGATATTCAATGTCTGGCACCATGTGAACCTGGCACCGTGTGAACCTGAATTGATGACTGCGCTCAAAAGATGGACTGTTCCGTAGAAAGCTTGATGGTCAGTCTTTTCCTGTTGTTGTGCTCGAGCAGAGTTCAATGTAACGAGTCACCCAATGGCAGTCGAGTCGAGTATGTCACATTGGAGACTTGAGTCATTACTCATTACAACTCTGTGCTTTGGCAGCATCACTTTAAAAGAAAACCCAAATTCTAATGTTTTTATGTTCTATGCCCCTTTAGTTCTAATATTTCTTTCCCCTTGAGATAAAGTTATAGTTTTAATTTTTAAGCAGGCCCCTAGCCAGACAAGGTAGGGGGAAAATTTTTCCAGGGGCACAAAATTTTTCAGGGAGGGACCAAATGTGTCGAAAATTGTTAACTTCATGACAAACTTCAAACCCTCAAGAGGGGTGAAAAAATTTCAGAGGGGCTTCTCCCCCATGGTCCCCTTTGCTAAAGGCCTGTTTTAAACTGAACCAGTGCCCACAAAATAACTTCCCACGTCCTGAAGAACTGCCGCAGAGTAACAAATTTGACCCAATCACACTGCCTATTACTGTATTTAGTCAAATGCCACCATTTATAATATATCAGTGTTATCCTTGTACGCCTTTCTCAACATACGTACATGTCCGGTGTTCTGCAAATGGACGTATTGACTGACACAAGTAATAGATATTCGTGACCAGTCACGCAGGTTCCTAAGCTTTGCACAGCATGGGGAGTAAGAGGTAACAATAGCCATATGACCCCAACTCAAGAAAATGGCGGCCAATATACTCTCGTTTGCAGTTGCGTCGAAAGGTTTTGTGACTGGCCGTATTAGACAATTTGTCGCTAAAAATCTCTATCGCAAGGTTAGGGCATTGGAAAAGGAACAGGTTTATTTAAGATTTGAAAAGTTTCATGTTGTTTTCGTGTTAGTTGGACTAAATTAGTGGAGCCGCCGTGGTGCGAGAGCCTATGCGAGTCGAGGTTTATCGGTAAGTTTCAATGCTCCTTTCTGCTCAAAGGTGAGCTATCTTTGCGTAAATGAATAGATGAAGCCCGTTTTATTCGTGTTGCGTTTTATTTGGGAGTTGGCAACTTCAACCGTCTGCATATATTGTACCTTGCAGGGTCTACACTTATACTCATAGGCCTACAGTTAGTAACATTAAACCTGAGGATCGGCATAATATTAAGTAGTCGTAGAAATTTACCTAGCCTAGGCCGAGCACCAAATTGTGCGTGTCTAAGTTAGGCCGTATAAATATGGAGCGTGTGTAACGTTAGATCACTAACGGCAAGTAGCCTATTACAACTTTATTCTCCATGATCATGTTTAAAATATATTCTTCGTATTAAACTCCACCTTTTGAAGCCACAAGGCTAGTATTTGAATGGTCCTCAGTGAAGTACTGAGGATTAACGTAATAGTGTTTTAAATTACATGAAAGCAAATGTGGTAGGAAAGGACTATTTAATGTCCAGTATACCTTTATTAATTTCGTTTTACAAATAGGACCCTATTAAACTGATAAAAACCGTGGAGGCCGGGGGTGTCATAACCTTATTTAAAAATTCGTTGTGGACAATCAAAGCTACCAATAGTGGGCGATTTTTCAAATATTGGGGACATGTCCACCGTTCCATCGTTACCCGGGAATCGCCAACCGCGATATTTCTCAAATTGACAAATTAAACGAAATACGGCATGATTAACAAGTATGCACTTTCCTGCTTATCTGTTTCTCATCATAAATAAAACATCGATCGCACTTAATCATTACGCCAATAATACTCAGCTGATAGATTTTAATTGATTTGATCGGATGCACTTTAGGACACTGTGTTAACTCTCCTTCTGTTCGTGCGTCTAATTTAACATTTGAAAAATCTGAAAACGTTGACCCGAATATGCGACTTACCATGAATTTGGACGAACTTTTGCCCGCATTAACCTAATGTCCATTTAGGTCAGACCGACGGATCATAACACCAGTATTTTTGTGTATCTGTATACCCGAAGTAGTACTCCTATGATATATACATGTGCATCTATAGGTAGGCTTAATCATATCTCTCAGATCCTCTTTCGTCAAAAGCAAGAAGGGGAATAAATCCTCTCTGCCGAGAAACTACACTATCTACACTATCACCTTTATTACTACCCTAGTCGTGTGGCCTCTTTATAGGCAATACAAATGTTGCATGAGAGTTGCGCGTGTAGGAACAGCACACAGCTGCGCCGTAAGTTGCTTAAAAGCCGCGCAATTTGTTGAGAGTTGAATCGCAAGTTATATCGCGTAAATTGGACCCGGGTTTATCTTAGTAACTTCGTGAAAACGATTGAACGAAAAGCGCCCACGATGTTGGAGATTCGGAGCATATCTTTGGCCAATATGTTTGCGTGCATGTGCGCACGTGTAAAAACAGTTCTGTTTTTGTGCAAGAAAGACGTGGTTCGGGCGCAACACAGAACATCTATGGACATGTATGGACAATCCAAAAACATAATACAAGCATAGATACCAAACTTCAAATAGCGCGTGGACTTCTCGTGGGGGCCAAAACGGAGGGGGGGGGGGGGCTGGCCACTCATTAGTCGTTTTGAAAGCTAACAGTTAATTGAAATCTTCCGGTAGTTTGAATACGTGTGATTTTAAAATATTGCAATTCTTGCAAACACCGTTCTTTAATAAATTTTACTTACATTAGACAGTTTAAGGCTTTTTCGAGGCTTGCTCCTTAAGAAATTTTGAACATCAATGCACAACAACTGGTTTGAAGTTAATTGTCTTACTGATTGGTCATTTTCTATTGTATCTACACAGGCGCACATCGATGCACGCGTTTACATTCTTACAGGCAAACAACTCAAAATCAATTACTGCGTTCTGTTTCTAAGCACGCGGAAGTTTGCGTCTATCACCCCGGACTGCACACGAAGAAATGCAGTTTGCGCTTGCAGAACTTGCTTTAAAAATGCACGAATGGTGACAACTCATCACAATGGAATTCCCTGTAACAAAAGCGTAATGATACACGCAGATTACCGAACAGAACTGTGCGCATGTCAAATCAACCCTTCCGCCCTCCGACTTCCGCCCCTCCGATTGAGGCTCCATGAGAAGTCAGCGCGTCTAAAAGTGTTGGGAACGGAGTTTGGTATCTACGTCTATAATATCTTTGACAATCCACCACAAGCACGTTCCCACTTCGAGCGGGTCTTTACTGTATGAGCTGTTTGGTTAAGGTTCTATTATATTACGAATACACCAGGCACCGCGCAATGCAAAATTCACAATGTAGTCAGTGGTGTTTGCACTGATGTACTCGCTAGCACCCGTTACAATGCACATGATTCAATGATTGTGAGCTCCCTGGTACATTGCTGCTAACCGTACCCAGTTATTATGGTATTTAACGACATAATTTAGTAGGGTAAACATTCACTTTATTTCAAGGTGTACCAAAAGAATATTTACAGAGAAACTTATTTTGGCCGTGTCATGCCTACTTTAAACAGTCACGAAGAAGCAATTTTTGCCAAGTTACTTATCAATGTGGTGTCAGTTATAAATTCCACTGATAACACAACTTGTCGAGTGTTGCATTAAAAGCTAGCCACAAGCTACCTGACCCATACAGGAAAGATACATGTGTCTTATGTGGGACCAATTATGTCCACTGTCCATCTAGGAACGATAGGAGATTAGCATATGGCACCCAGCTCAAGTGTTAAAGAAAACAACATGCAACCCATACGAATTCCATACGAGGTGCCAGTGGTGCTCTCGTGGGGCCATTCATGACATAGACCAAACGAAATTGGTTATACATAGGGTTATATAGAGTCGATAGGTATCACATGGAACCCACATGGATTCCACACAGGTTATCATGCAGAGGGGGACTGGTACGTTATTTGTGTGGGATCTCCATCATGAAAATTACATTTCTGTTAATGTGCAGGTTAAGTGGATGTTAGTTCCTGTACTCGAAGGCTGTGAGTATATGATTTTTTTAATGAGCATACGGTGTCCTATAGTCATGCGTGAAGTGGCCTCAACATTTAGGTCATGTCACCTTTATTGTCAGAGGGAAAATACCATACGGCTTACTTCAGACGAACAGTTTGTTACATTCTGTAAAAGGACACGAGAGCTGGGAAAACGTTCCTACTCCTTACGTTCATCTTGACAAATGTAGTGTTGTTACTGTAACGGGCAGCAAGATGAATACTTCTGGACAAGTCATTTGTCTAGGCAACCATTCCGTGTTTATTTTTTTTTTATTTGGAGTGGCAGGCGAACTATGCAACAAATACTGTGTAAAAAATTCCGTCTAAATTTCATTTCAAATTAGTCTAGATGAGATAAAAGTGCGCCCGTTGAACTCAATCGATAAACACCCATGATTAAAAGGACCCCAGGACAATACATGAAAGTCATATACACAGCTACATATACGTCGATCTCGTTCATGTTTATGTTTTAACAAATATACTTCCACGAATGTCTGATCCAAAAATTTGATACTTAAAGTGGACCAATCAGGTAGCGTTTTGCTTTAGAAACTTCCAGCGAATCTCGCATTTGATACACCAAATCTTCAAATTCCTGTATTACCTGTGGTACAAAATAAACTGCACCAGAGACAATTCCTCGAGTGTGGCGGCAACTCTAAGACTGATACGACGACAATTTAACTTGAAGGTACCTTTTTTGCACCAGGGTGGGGAAGCGGTAATTTCGATAACGTGTCTTTCCCAAGCACATAACGTTTTGACAAGGATGGGAGTCGAATCGACAGTCCTCGAATCAAAAGTCCAGGACCTCAACCAAAGACCACTTTGATCTCCTGTTTCACCTATTTGGCAGCCTGGCATTTTTTGACGTTCGTCTGTTTCCGAAACAGTTACTTCGAAGATCAATAAAAAATGACCTGATGCTATTGATGAATCGATGAATGAGCGAAGGGCAAAAACGTCCCCTCCTTAAACTTTCTCTTTCATTGTTGGCGTGAATTGTTACCATGAATCTAGTCTTGGTCTTATCTGTATGATGAAATGCAACATGTAAGGCTTAGAAATTGTGATTATCGTAGATGTGGGGAGGTGCACTCAACAAAATGATTACCCAACCCTGGCAAGAAAATTACCCAGCCGTTGATTCCGCATGCCTCCTGATTCGAAGTGGGTAAAAAAATGCCCAAGTCAGTTGGTAAAGTGTTTTTCTCATTACTTGAGCCAAAGAAATTTCCCAACCATTTCACCCAACTAATTTTACCCAACAAATGGTTAAAATTTGTACCAACACGTTATCCCAACAGCCGTACTGTAGGGTGCTTGTTTGGATTTCAATATAAGCTGATAAATAAACATTTGATTTGGGCAAAAAAGGGATTGAACTAGTACCCTCAAACTTTTCTTTGAGTTTATTGACAAAACTTCACATGCAATTCACAGACTTGTTACAAAATGCGAGAATATGGAATTTAAGAAATGTATATTCTAATGTAATTAACAAAATGGAATTAATACAAGGTAAATGAATACAAGTTAATAAAAAAGAACAAAAACACACTTTGTTGTAGATGTAATGGAGAGAATATTAAAAAGCGTTTAACAAGAATTTTTGCTTTCAAAGGTAAAGAAGGTAATACGTAGTTTAATACGTAGTTATATCAACACACGATACCATGTCTAATTACGATAAATTAAATTTGCAAAACATCATTGTCTACCCCAACAGAGGACTTTCCAGAAACCCATTATTATACGAACCTTGCCCTCGGATGACGGCTAAAGCCAGCTGCTAAAATACTCCTAAGAGATCATTTTAATGACATTCGTGCTTTCAACCACCCTTTTTAGTTTCGATGAAAGAGAAACAAATGCATTCACGATGGCGTGTGTGTGAATGTGTGTATGTATGTGCGTGGTGTGTGTTTGTGACTTTTTGTTCGTTAACACGATATCTCAGAATAAGAATGTCTGACACTGTTCTAATTTGGTACATAGATGCGCAATATTAAGAGGAAGATCTCTATTGTTTTTAGCAGATGCCAAAGGTCTTATGGGGTCACCGGGGATCAAAGTCTGAAATACTCGTTAAAATGATATCTCCAGTAAACTTGGATAGATTTCATATTTGGTATGCTGATGTGTTATGGTCAGGAGATGGTACCTAATGTTTTTTGCAGAGGTCAAAGGTCATTTGGGGTCACCGGGGTTCAAAGTCTGAAAATCTTGTTAACACGATATCTCAAGAAACGTAACTTGGATAGATTTTAAATTTTGTATGTTGATGCGTTATGGTCAAGAGATGGTGCCTAATGTTTTTTTGCGGAGGTCCAAGGTCATCTGAGATCACCGGTGTTCAAAGTCTGAAAATCTTGTTAACACAATATCTCAAGATAGGAAACTTAGGTTTCATATTTAGTATGTTGATGCGTTAATGATGGGAAAATGCATTTGACAATTGATCACATAAGCCTACTGGGCCGTATGGTGCCCTAAGTATCCCACCAAAAATGCTTCTTAGGACCTTTTACTAGAACGCTCACAACCCAAGAGAGCCGATCTCACGCATGGTCTTAAAAGAATACCCCAGAATTAAAATAATGGATGCTTTAGAAAGGATCACATGTGCTTGCTTCAACTTCACTTCTTCTTTGAAAAATGTGTCCGATGAATGACTTCAATTGCCAATATCTTGACAACCTAACATTGAAATAAACTAAACTTTCACTAGAATCCTTGATTAAGAACATATAAAAGCTCATTCGTTAAGAAAGCAATGCTACACCCTCGACAACATGCAGTACCAGTAAACCTATCTTAATAAGAGACATTCATTGAGTTCATAAAAAACCCTGCTAACATTTTAGTGCAAAGATCTTAGTTTGTGTTAGTAAGAAAACCATGAACAACTTACTAAACTTTATTGTGTCATTTTCAATGTACTTTTATGACAGTGTGTGTGACCGGTGGTAAGTATCATCGGGTTTTAGAACTAATCGTCGTTTTATTATGTCCGAGATTTTTTACGGAGAATTTCTTGTTCAAGTTCGGTATTTGTTTCCGCAAACGATATTGACTGTTTTGAAATTCGCTCTGACAGTTTTGCCCGCGTTGGGGCTTTTAATGCTGTATGGTAACACGCATTTGGCGCAATTGCTTTCATGTTTAAAATACACAGGTAAAATCTCACAGAGCTAGGCTGTTTCAATATTATTTCCATGATGGTTACCACAAGAAATTTTGAGATAGATACTGAAATTACTGAATCAAAATTACTAAAAAAATACAATATAAATGATTTTAATTCTTTCTAATACATCCATTTTATTCCACGCAACTGGTGAATTATGGTATTGGAATAAAACTTTAATTTGTTACGAAAGTTGCACCAAAAAGCATGTCATGCGTACTTTACCCAGTATGTTTAACATGTATGGTCTTTTTGTTGATGGTACACTGAGTGCGAAAAATTCCTGTTCAGATACTGAGAGTAGTATCTGGAAAGACCAATGTAACTTTCGACAGAATTCAGGTAATGCGACAATACGACTTACCTTTTTGTTGATTACAGACAGTTATGCTGTAAATTTGTCCCAGATAAGTCCACAAAGTCAGCCTAAAGCTTTACAGTGAATATGTGTGTCAATGCTTTTCTGAGTGCAGAGGAGCTGTGAAAGAGTGTTTATACCTTCGATAGACCTGGAAACTTGTTTTTTTTTTGCGTTTTTGACGGTTCTTGAGGTTAAAGAAAAGTCAAGGTTTATTAAGGAATTTGTATATCTCAGCTTTGCTTTCTGAAGAGGCCACTTTGAGAGCACTCCAGAAGTTACAACGAAATGTAACTATTGAATCCTCTGCAGTGGTCAACTTCTTGTGGTGGAGAAAGGAATTGGTCTACTGACTGCTTTTAATAGAAATGTAGTTACGGTAGACTGAACGCAGACTGGATCCTTTTTCACATGGTGATATGTACTACGTTTTGAAGAACAGTATCCATTTCCAGACTACTTGGCAATGGTTCACAAAATGAAACATAGTGGCGTTGTCAGGCTGTTATTCAAATTAGTTTAAATAGTGCACATTACCGTTTTAGGATCGCAATAAGCCAACTGTACCCTTTTGGACAAAAATTTAAAATTAAAGGGGCTTTGGAGGAAAGTTAGAGCTTTTGCAAGAAAGTTTACCAACAAGCACTGTAGTTGAGCAGTGCTAGTCGATAAACTGGTACCATGTTTACCGAATTCCCCTTTTTCTGTTTCCAGAACTAACAGTTTAAACCAATCTTTTAGAGACAGTATTACAGTACAATTTTCAAGAGATGAAAAAAGGCCATTCCCGGGATTTCAGAGAAAAGGTGGCGGCGGTGCATGGTCCACTATTCCGACTGGCTGGTTGTTTTTTCCATGGATCGGTGAATGGGTCTTTAGGTCAGTTTCGGACAGTATGAATACCTAATAAATTTATCATGTAACTTAAAAGTGGGAGAAAAGTGCCCCCCTCTCCTTTGGAAATGATTTTCATTTTAAAAAGGCTATGATGCAAAATGCCGCTATACTTGGCACTTCTGAAGCATTCTTTGTTTTGTGTTATGTTTTTCGGGCAAACACATAGGTCTAACCCAAAAAACAGGGTTAGGACTATGGCCTTTTTTAAAAAAGGAATTACTGCACAAAAGAAAAAACTTTGAGGTTCACAGGATTTCTAGGCAAGAAGTCTTGCAGATCAGAACGAGTAATGAGCTAGCCATGATGTTTCAACGCTACGGAACACGTAACACGTTGTTTAATATCAACGAATAACCTTTCTACGTGGAACGCCACCATAAGTTGGCGAGGAGCGTGCAGAAAATGTTTAAAAAACTGTAAAAGGTTAAAACTGATAGCCCTTGGTTCAATAACTAAATACTTCAAATGCTTAGGTGAATGCAACATAAATACCATAAAGTCTAAGTAGCTTTTTTCTTAGTAAACTCCCTTTAGCAGATGTACGAGCCTTTATTTTCAAGGATTGAGGTAAAAACACTATTGACTCTGACGAAAAGGGAAAACTTGCAACGCAATTCAAGTGTGGGGGGTGGGGGGAGGGGCGGCAACAACAGTACCACAAAAAAGTGGAATTCCTACATGAAAAAGTGCGTGAGGCTTAATAACAGGACTACAATGTATGCCTGCCATAATCATCACACTACAAAAACTTTTGTCTACTTTTCCTCTACATGTGTTCGCTACCAAATTTGAACTGCAAATCCGCTTGCACTAGCAGTCAACGGGGAACCATATTTTGTCACCGATATTTCCTCACCTGTTGCTCAAATCACAAAAGTAAATTCATATTTCTCGAGATAAACATCATCTCTTTCGTTTCTTTTGACATACTGCACAGAAAACTACAAAATAACCACCGGCAAACCCGATTTTCCTAAAAAATGTAGCTATGTATCGCTTACTTTACTGCCAAGTACTATTGTGACGTCACATATGCTTCTTTTCTTTCTGAACTGATGTACACACACTTTTCGCAAAAGTACAGTTTGAACCTGAGAGGATAGGTTCTGATCAATCTATACATAATCATTTCTCAATAGAAATGTATAAGATCCCCAACGGCAATCCACTAAAAAAAAAAAAAAGAAAAACACCGAAACACCCCTACGAAGAAAAAGCTGATGGTAGGACCCAACTGGCTTTCACAGCACTGGCGTTTGGCTCTGTGAAGTGTGAAAATATATCTTTTCCCGAATGTTTTGACAACTTTTTTTTCAATATCAAAGTTGATTCTCATTCTAGAAAACAAATTTCCTTCTCCAATATATCCGTAGCTCTATTGTCTTTTAAGCAATTTGGCATTAAAGCCAGGGTTTTTCTTTGCATTTTGGGCGGGAAATTCTTCTTTCCGTTGTGACTACGTTGTGGCCTTATACACAGACAGTATACAAGCATTGTGGTGTAATGTCTACGTTTGTGAAACGGTTAAGCGTTAAACAATGGTACATATTTAATAGTTGACGTCGATCAGGATAGCCTGCGACCAACCGTGTTTGTGTCGATATTGTCTCATTCCCTGTTCGTCTGTAGTTCAGAAAGAGACTAGCTAGTGGAGGTGTTTTTGTATTAAATAAAAAGAAAAAAAATATGCCTAAAAGACAAATTCCGATTTCCGATCAAATGAAGTTCGCGTTAACCATCACAGTAACTTTCAAACAAATTTGTTAACGAAATCCTAATATTCCATCATATTATAGGCTATGCGTAAAGCACTTCATACGGCTTATCCAAGATAGAACTTCGACTCGGTCTTTTTGACGATCCACCCAATTGCATGAAGCTTTGAATGCCACATGTCTTAAATTTACTCTTCTTTAAGGGTCTCTTGAGGGGAGCGTCTTAAGGCAAGTGATTTTTTTTTTAATGTTAGTGTGTGTGTGTTTCAAGGACCCCTTCCAAAGCTATGAGCAA
Organism: Holothuria scabra; assembly: GCA_037179385.1. Taxonomy (NCBI): domain Eukaryota; kingdom Metazoa; phylum Echinodermata; class Holothuroidea; order Aspidochirotida; family Holothuriidae; genus Holothuria; species Holothuria scabra. The sequence continues at coordinate 12,105,712 of CM074189.1, forward strand.
GTGTGTTTTATTCGGCACTACCGCATCAAATGTTCAACAGCTAGTTTTAAAGTAAAAGCAATTGGGAGGACCACCTTTTTCCTCCATTCCACCATTCCACCATTTCCTCTCTTCATTTCACGGTTAGAACCCCTAACTGCTCCTTCCATATTTCTGTTAAATCAACATTTTTTAAACGATAGATTCGAACTTTGTCATAGCTTGAGAAAATGTATTTTAACAAGAGCCCATTGGGCACTGTGGTTCCTTGCTGGATATTATAAGAACTGTACAGCCAGTCTGTGAAATAGAGCAAAGCAAAAGCTCATACTCAATGTTTGTAGGCCTAACATCTTCACAAGGGGTATTTTAGTACTAATATTACATGAAATCAAAGATTATATTTCTGCGGCCTTACTGACATTCAACTTTTGTAATGCCTGGTGATCCTTCAAAAACACTACCTCATTTCCATATGTATTTATGCTTGTAATCAAACTTCATGCGAAGACGGTTCCACATTTGAACTTACCGTATCGTCGTCTGACGTGTATCGTCATCTGACGCGAGTATAGAGCAACAACAGTGGCTGTTTATTACTTTCTCACTCCCTACAGAAATAGACATATCTTACACTAGCTCCGAACTAGCACAGCCTCGTACACTCACTACTCTGCTCATGCCGCCATGTGTAACCACAAAAGACTTTTCCTGCGATTCAGTCACGATACATAAAAAATCTAGGTGTTGTCGGTTTCACTGGCTTTTGCATGTAGACTGTTGCGATCCCTTTCATTACGCGGCTTGCGCTAGCACTATAGCTAGCTGGGGAGTAAGATACCCGACTAGATCTGCGTTTAGCTCTGACTGGCCTAGAAAATTTGATGAGTCATGGTGGCAAGTCCGCATTGTGGATCGTCCTGTCATGTGATATTATCACCAATAAACAATACACAATGTGGTCAGAGAGAGAAAAACACCCCTTGTATTTCTCTCACAAGTTATTTTTACAGGTCTGCTCTCAAATAAAACTTGCTACTACTTTAAAACAATCTACCATTTGTCCTGTTTTCTACCTCTACACAGAAAACAGGGTTTATTCAGCAGTTAAGCAGAAAGCAAGTGATTAATGAAGTGTGATAATAGAATGAGAATTAGGTTACTCCACAGAGCACAGCAGTATTAAAGAGACATATTGTATAATTAATGCATTGCTTCCTTTGGCAGAGAGACCAGTCTAATGCAGAGTGACCTGTGCTCAGTGAAATCTACAGATTTCAGTTATTGCCCTCTTAAAACTTTGAATGATCCAAAATATGTGTACAACCCCAAGGAATCATTACTGAACGAACATGAAGGCCAAATTTCCAAGGTGTTTGGGTGCGTTAGCATGCAAAACCAGGTGAGACAAAAAATCTTTTGAAACTATCTTTATCTAGTTTACAAGATTTTCAAAATAATATTTCCAGCGGTTGACCTCCAGTGACCTTGATGACCTTTGACCTTAACCAAACACAGATTGATTTGAAATCGGTCCTTTCTACCTTAAAATACTGTGTTAAAATGTTTTTCAGTGTTTGACCCCTGGTGACCTCAGATGACCCCTTGACCTCACTGAACATATCCAATTTCATCCTTACACCATAACACATCCACACACCAAGTATGACATCTTTCCTACTACTCAAAGTGCAGTACAGTGTTTGTATGAGTACCTTGAGTCGGTCATTGCGAGGAAAATGTATCAGGTGTTTCACACAGTGAGTAACCCACTTTTGAAGGGACCGACTCATGGTAACGTATTACAAAGCTACACGACATGTACGACGTTAATGTGGATGCAAGTGCTTAGCTAGCTAAGGTTGTCCACCACGATGGCGTCAGCTTCTAGTCACTATGAAATACGTCACCGTTACTAAGCATGACGTCAGTATTGCATATTCTCTCTATTACTTGCAGCCTATACTTACAGTTACCACAATTATTTTACATGAAATAAAATTTAGAATTTTGTTAAGGTAAAGCAAACGCTTTCCTAACAAAGTGCGCTTTAAGTGTCATTCTACCCTGATTCCCCAGACGCAAGTTATATTTACGACCAAACTGGCAATGTACCTTTGAAAATAGGTTTATTCTTAAATACAATCCTAAGGAAACAAATAACAAAAATAAAAAGCTAGCCAAATGTCTGCCTAACGTCGAACTACGTCTCAGTGTCGACGACCGATCTTTTTCAGCACCGATAATCCAATAAAAAATAGGGCACCTGTCTTCTAGAGAACACGCTTCTTTCGATGTAACATAACACAGCCCTTCTTCAGTACTACCACGACATTATGTGGCCCACCGCGAAAATTCCCAACTTTCATTCCAACAAACATTCCTACAACCACAAATTACCATATTTCTACCCACATCTACTGAGGGCACGCGTTAATTGGCCCATTAATATCTTTCATGAATAAACATAAAGGCCATGTATTTTGACTTTCAATCTTCTTAATCTTTTATTGTAAAAACCTACACATCACACTCACTCGAAAAACAATTTGCATTGAACGTTTCCTAAGTTAGGTAACTAAGACCCCTGAAAATGATGAATTGACTTTTCTTTTCAAACTGGATGTCGTTTAAAATGTTACCGATCGTGGTCGAACAGCACATTAGTTGTGTGTCCCAAGCATATTTGGGAACCTTATGTTACATCCTGTTACAGCAGATGCAGCTCTATCACGCCCTAACGCCGTCGCAGTCGAAAGGGGTACAAACTATACCATCAAATACCAGACAGATAGACACGTTAGCGATTTATATTGGTACAAGGGAAACGCAAGTAATCAGGATCTCGTGGAGAGGCTAGAAGACGGGTATAAAAATATTCCGGCATGGTACAAGGATAGCTTTGATGCTACGGTTGCGGATGCTCTGGTAATACTGAACGTTGGAATTGAACACGAGACGCTTTATAATCTCGTAACTTTTGATTCAAGGGGAGCGCCTGAGGAAGGGGAGGTGTTTGTTAACATTACAGGTAAGTTGTTTTAGATAATGAGAAAACCTGATTGTCTTTCATTTCCGCTGTTAGCAACTTAACATTTGAATTATAATAATACATATAGTTGTCGAAGAAGAACAGTCATGTAACCACTTAACCAGTGTGTCATCTGACCAGGGAGGTATAAAATCAGCTATTAACTTTGAGGTAGTCTTAATATAACACATACCAGTCTTTGTGAAATATGCAATTTGCTTTAAGTTTCATCATGGAAAATCTAAAATTCACAGAAGGGGAAAAATGAAACGTTTAGCGCATATTTTAAATCTTTTTCACAATCCTAATTCAATGATTCACACATGACGAAATATTTACTTTTAAGGATATCCATCATGACTACCGCAGTTTTGGGGAAAAACTGCCTTTCCAATTTTAGTACCCGGGCACTGGTTCATCACACCGTTTACCTGCTTCAATGAAAAACGGCCTTGATTAACCATTCTTGTACAATAAAAGCCCAACGGTAAAGGGTTCAAACAAGTGCTGGCAAAAATGGGATCAAACTACTCATGGTTCATTGAAGGGTTGGATCCATTTTTACTTTCATCTGAGATAAACTGTTATCAAATGTCAACCTTCAGGGATATTGTCAAATTCTTTAATCGGTATCTAATTGATAACAGTTCTTGACAAGATTAAACAAAGGATACATTTTCCGAGATGCACGTTTAACGTGTAATGATTTCATTGTAATGTGAATCATTAAATAACCCTTTTATTCTATCATTTTCAAATGTGGTTGTCACGCATTCTAAGGTGTGGTGACAATTGATAATGTAATTGAAATAAAAAAAGTTTATTGACACCGTGTAATTTTCCTTAACGTCGATGCTAAAGCATTCACCTTGTTAGTACAAACCATTCATATGCATGTATAAAACTGGATTAATATGAGAAAAATTGTAAGCAGCTATGTTAAGTTCTTAATTAGCATTGATAAACTTGAGTAATGATCCTATCAATTTTATTTTGGCATGATTTCATATTTTCAGTTCTTCCAGATCTCTCCTGCCCACTGGTAAGTAACTGCACTCCGCGCAGCGATGTGAATTTGATTCAATCCAAACCTTCGGGGACATTTCGATGTAGAATGGACATTGCAAGTCCCCAATTCAAGTGCCTCTAAGGTGGAATATAGTACAACAGGTTGGAACGAGGATCACCAAGTATCTACATAAAATGATACACTATATCTCTTAACACATGGAACAATTTAATCAGTCTACATTTCGAAATGATGGACGCTTGTGGATCTGAAATTCTTCTTGATGCGTTGCACAAGATCCATTGAATATTTTGATATGTAACTAAAGGCAGAAAAACTATTGTTTTCCAAATCATTACTACATTACCTTGGCGTAAGGTCTGTCGAGGTTGAATAGAAATTTCAAAGCCTGGGATAGATATTATCACATCTGACGGATGCAAAATTCTGTGTTGCCGTTAAAAACTATCTTGAATTGACAATTCTAGGAAAAGATGTTTTTGTTGGGGTTAAGCTAGTGGAAAAAAGAAGGGGTAAGAATATTTTATGTTCGACAAGAAGACGAGAACGCTTTCCGCTGAATGTTATACGTTGAAAACAGCTTTACCACCTTTTACCTTGGATAATTAAGTATATCTTCAAAATAAAAAACATTGGATGCAACCTAGACGGTATCCTCCCGAGGGATATCACTTTCCAACTACTGAAACCACGTGATGGAACAGGGTTATGCCTCAATGGTTCCTCGCTTGGTTGTATTTATATATTCAATAATAACAATAGCGAATAATAATAACGAAAGGATGCCCTTACAAAAAAAAAAAAAACAAAAAAACAAAAAAAACATGAGATTCCCACGGGAAGTGCAGCACTTCTCATGGGAATCTATGGGAATTCAACATTCCCCTTGGGAATTGTACGGGAAGCAAACATTCCCCATGGGAAGTCTGAAAGTCAACATGGGAAATTCATCATTTCCCGCATACTTCCCATGGGAAATGAAAATTCCCCATGGGAAGCTACAAATCCCCATGGAAATTCATTTGCATCACATGGGATGTTGAAAGCTGACACGGGAAATATTATGCATCTAATGGGGAATGCTTATTTCCCATGGGGTATTTTGATTTCTCACGGGGAAGCCATAATTCCCCACGGGATTTGACAATTCTCATTAGAAAGTACTAAGTCCACATGGGAATTTTTAATTTTTTCTTGTGGAATATTATATCATGCAATTACCCATGGCATGCAGTACACATTTGTGATTTCACTGTAAATATCATAGACCTACTAAAGAGCAATATTTTTTAAGCTAAATTTTGGGGAACAAATATAGTTATACAATAAACAGAAGGGGAGTCAAAATTAATCTTACTCTAGTAATCATGAGGTGCAATAACTTAAATTTTCAGTTGACTGTGTAAATAGGTCTTTAGAATATATATGGCATAATTGACATTTTTTGCAATATCAAGGTCACCTATAAATCACCCCCACCATGACAAAATACTTGCATCAGGCTACTATAATTTTATTTTATTCTATTTTATTTACTTTTTTGTTGTAAGACTGGAGAGAACCTGATACATGGTCAATGCTAGGGCTATGCATGCACTTTGTATGGGATTTCTGTGTAACAGCTAGATCCAGCATGGGCACAGATTATCACTTTCACTCCTTTAATGGGACCACAGGTTTACTATTACTTCTTTAATGGGACCACACATTATCACTGTCACCCCTTTAATGGGACCATGCACATAGCTGATGCTAGTAGAATTGCAAGGGCATATGGCAGTGTTGACAAAGTTGTTTATAACATCTCTGTTCCTTTCCTTGGATCCTCAATGTTAAGGTATACACGGTCGCCGCATTGAATTGCAGGGGTAAGCATATCCATCCTGTCACACTGTCGACTTTCAAAGGATTACATATTTAAACAGGAGTGAGGAGGGGGGATGTAGAGCAATCATATCCTAGCTCCACTATACTGACTACAGCCACTTAGGCTAAGTGTTTGTTCTTTATACACTCGAGTATCTCTACACTCGAACAGTACTGCAGCATGAGCTGCAATAATTTGCAATATTAGATTTTATTTGTTCAGGCTTATTCATATTACTAATCATGCCTTTCTAAAGTTTTTTTACTCTAAATTAACTAATTGGAATTGTTTTTGATAGATGTTGTGAACAGTAAACAGTAGTGAAGACATGTAGTACTGTTCATATAAATGCACATGGCATCTTTCATATGACACGAACTTACACTTTGGCCTACTTTTCAGTCTTCCAGCTTCCATGTCAGAACATGGTAGTACTGTAATTAATTCCATGGCCACAATGAACACAGTATACACACACACTAAAGTCATATACAGCACACAGTACAAACTGTTCAAAGCATGCCAGTAGTGCATGCAACTGTAGGAAGCACTGTGATTGGCTGATGAGATCCAGATAAACAGGGGGATTTTCAAATGTACACAATACCATTGTTAGGGATGCTCATACAGACTGTTTGCCTGCACACAGTTTACAACACTGAGTGTACAGAGGACATAGCCACATGGTACTGTACATACACTGTAATACTGTAAACGTATACATTGTGTGCAGCTAGATGTGAACAGAGTACATGGATGCTGCAAGCTCTGCAGTCAGATAAAATAGGACTAACGGCATTCAGCCAGGAAAGAAGTTGCAAGTATCTTTAAGGAAGTGCTACTAATGTGTGACAATATCATATATTTTGCATGGACTGAAGAAGATATATGTGCATGGCCATAATATCAACTTGAATGGACTATTTGTGTTTTTAAAAGCTGTTGGAATCTATGTTTGGAAAGTGCATGGACTAATATTATGGACTTTACAGCATTGTCTGAAAATTAAAGGAATGATAAACTAACTTGGATGTGGAAATAAAAGAACAAACTATGCATCCTTTTATTGAATGTGGAGCTATATTGTGACCCACAGGACTACATTGTACATTATATCAGTGCTAAATATTTTCAAGTTTGCATCCATTATTGTAAACATGATGATAGGAGAAATTGAGATATGGTCATGCATTTTCTTCAGCTCTTCGACTACTGGAACTTCTGGTCAAAAAGTGATTCAACAGACACATGTCAATGCAGGAAAACTCACATGCAATCCCAACAGGGAGCATTACCCGTGGGAATTATTCCCCGCGGGGAATCATCCCCACGGGAATCAGTCCCCGTGGGAAGCATTTCCCGTGTCAAGCATTTCCCGTGCCACGCATTCTCCGTGGGAAGCATTTCCCGTGTCAAGCTGTTCCCAGTGGGAATTTTTCACCATGGCAAACATTTCCCGTGTGCCAAAATCCCGTTGAAAATTCCCCATGGGATTTTAATGGGAAATCCCACGGGTTTTTTTTTTTTTTTTTGTAAGGGTGGTTACCTGGGACAGTACGATTCCCTCGCTCGATACAGGTCTCAGTATAGACCAAGTATACACAGAGAAAAGACACAATATTTATGGATATAACCCAGTATACACCTGTACAATATCATAAAAAGCATAGTAGTTCGATGGGATAGCTTTCACGGCCTTCCAATCAATCCGATTAATGAAATACAATTAACGATGATGGCAGAGAATTTTACTGAATGATATCTTGATGTTTTTATTACAGTGGCCGATCAGTGTGACGTGTTCACACCTGCAAACTTACCTCACGATGGGACTCAACAATGGAAGGAGTTCATTTCAACGGTGGTGGTTCTATAAGTGCTGATAGGTGTGGCATTTATGATGGCCAGTTTTTCGTGGGCGATATACAGACGCAAGAAAATGAGTTAAAAATGTAAGAATCAATTAAACGTTGATGTTGAAATATGATATATTTTATTTACATGGCAAGAAGTATATAAAATAAATGACAAACTCTAACCATATCTTTTGAAAATTCTGCGAACGGGAGGGTCGAAAGTGTACGCGTAATTTCATGACTCTGATCACTTCGAGTAAGTTAAAAAGACGGTTCAAAACAACAACAACAAAATCATTTAGTCAAGTGGATCCCCACAATAGACTACGAAATTTGCTTATTTATGAAAGAAAGTTGTTAAAGGAACCCGTTGGTTGTGCCAAACACGAATAGCAACATATTTACGGAAACGAAATTTTTCCGGGCAGAATATGAAAAGGCGCATTCTGGATCTTTTCGCCATGAACACATAGGTTATATTATTTATATTTTGAATCACATTAAATGACTGGAATACTAAAAATCATTGACGTGGGGAGGTAATTTTCTATAAGGGGATGGGACATTTTTTGCCCGAATTATGTCACCATTTATCATGTTTTGCTCATGTAGTTTGCCTGTATAGACCAATTGCTTTTACCTTGTTTTTGCTAGAATTTGGAGGGCGAGTGTCCCCTCACATCTCCGCCTCGCGCGCCTATGTTAAAAGTTAGGGCCAGTCTTCATTGCTTTAACATAACAAAAACAAGCATTATCATAGCTGAATTATTTTGAAGATTTTGGGTTTTTTTTTTTTTCAATTTAAAAGGCACTTTTGAACTGCGTGCGATAGTTGTCAGGCCGCCTCACGACTTTCTCACTGTACGGAATCATAACTGATTCATATTTTATTCGTTCAGTTTGATACTTAGATGGTTAAAATTGCAAATTTTAATGAAACTGCTGTATGTATTGATGAATTTATTTATTATTTATATGACCGCGGTAAAGTCACACAGGACATTACTCCAACGACAGATGTGCTGTATTAATTACACACACGAGTACTACAGCAGATTCAAAGATGTAAGCCACGAGAATATTCCCAGATCTATTTTCATATAATATAAAAAACAGAGTGATTTTTTCATTACATATGAGGTTCAAGTTAGTCAGAAAACTATTCCTATGAATCAGAATAATGCTCAGGAGGATGGGGTTGTTGAGTCTATCAACCCCTGCATGGGGGGCTGGAAATTGACGTAAAAAACAGACCGCTGCACGTAAAGGGGTGTTTCCCTAGCAGTAGTTGCACGTAGTATCTTAACCTACGTGTGCCCCAGTAATATACAAGATCATGCGATAGATTATGCAGTACCTGAATGGCAGGGTGTCACCAGCAAAGGAAAAACGGCCGGTTGTTTTTCACTATCTGTAAACAAATGAGTTTGGTATCCATCTAGGTAGAGTGGGCTAAACTTTGAGTTTTTAATTAGCTGTAGCCTTAATGTCAAATAGTAAGCTACAAAAATGCGGATTTAGAGGGTGCCCACATGCAACACCTACGCCCTCCAAAATTAAAACATCACCAGTTGTGTTGTGACATGCCATTTCCTTTAGGTCTACGCAACGCCCGGTTATATTTTGATAGTGCTCTCGACTCTGAGGCAGCCAAACGTTTACACCCGAATTAGTTCTGTTTCGAGGGAAACTACGTCCTCAATCTCGATTCAATATGAAACAAAACATTAATTTAGCTTTCAACATATCCGAGAAGGATGAACAACGTCGAGAGATATAGGCAGTTTCAATTACTTGGAGAACCAGCAATATTTTCCACTGGCTGTTTCTTTAAAAGTTGTGCTTCCGAAAGTAGAAGCCGAAAAAAGAAATCGGCTCCAGTTGATGACTATGTTGGGGCACTTATACAAAGCCCAAGAAGTAAAGTGGTCAAGTCCCAGGTAGAAAAAAAGAAAAGTAGGGCGGCGGTGAATGTTTTTAATGGTGTCGGGTGACTGGCTTGAGTGCTGAGCGGTCTGTAATTATTCTGCAACAATTTGGATTGCTGACACAATGTTAGTAATTGTGCAGTACAAAGTAATTTCAATTTCAGTGCATGGGTTTTGTTTGTTATCGGATTGGCCGTGTGCGTTTTGGAGCGCGTGGGGAAGAAAGGTTACAAAACATTTTGAATCTCAGATAGAAGCTACCTTGTGGCTTCTGTTCCGTGATTTGAGTTTTTGGTCCGGGCTCTATTTCCTGCCAGTTGTGGTCGTGTCCGTTTTGTGCATGTCAAAAGAAAACGAAAAAAAAAAAAATCAATTGGTAAGTTTGTTAGCAAGAATTTAAGGTATTTTCGGACAAGGGTGGATCCGGCAACAGATTGCTGTAAGGTGGCGATTAATATGTTACTGAAGGTGCACCAGGAGGGGAAAAAGGACTTTCACCGCGTGCAATAAAGGGACAGAATTGGGGCCCCTGAAAGGATCCAGGGACGAAAACCAGGTGGTCCTGGGGGAGAATCTCTCGGAAGCTTTTGCAATATAAGGAAATTTGAATATAGAAAATCCTCGAGAAACGATGAGAAATGATACCTGATCCCTTCAATCTGACCCATTAAAAGATCCGATTTTTGCAAAGCACTGAGAATTGGTTTCCAGTTAGTTTCCCTGGCATATACGAATCTTCCCAGCTAACAAAGAAATGTTTTTTAAACGTTAATAAAATGTTTCATAAAAACATACGAAATGTTTTATTAACGTTTTGAAAAACGTTTTAAAAACGTTAAATGTTGAGTCGCGCCAGTGTTGCAAAGAACGTTACTAAAACGTTACAGAAAACGTTTCCGCAATGTTGTTAAAAACGTTTTCACAATGTTGTGTGAAACGTTTTTGCAGCGTTTCTGAAAACGTTGCGATAATGTTAAATGAACGTTTTGTTAAAATGTTTCAAAAACGTTAAATGTTGAGTCACATCAGTGTTGCAAAGAACGTTACTAATACGTTACAGAAAACGTTTCCGCAATGTTGTTAAAAACGTTTTCACAATGTTGTGTGAAACGTTTTTGCAGCGTTTCTTAAACCGTTGCGGTAATGTTTAATGAACGTTTTGTAACAATGTTTTAAAAACGTTAAATGTTTAGTCACACCAGTGTTGCAAAGAACGTTACTAAAACGTTACGGTAAAAGTTTTCTCAAAGTTTTCAAAAACGTTTTAACAATGTTATGGGAAATATTTTTGCAGCGTGTCAAAAACGTTAAGAAAATGTTTTACGAACGTTTTTTTAAAATGTTTCAAAAACGTTAAATGTTGAGTTGCACCAGCGTTTAAAAAAAGTTTCTATAATTTTTAAGAAAACGTTTCTTAAAAATTATAACATAAATGTTTCAACAATATTGTGGCAGATGTTTCAGCACCAATTAAAAAGACGTTTAAACAATGTGTTGTTAAAGTTTCGTTAAAATGTTTCAAGAAGGTTAAATGTGGAGTCACACCAACGTTGCTTAGAACGTTTTCAAAACATTTCAGAAAATGTTGCAGCAATGTTTTCAAACATGTTTTAACACTGCTGTAAAAAATGCTCTCGCTCCTTTCCAAATACAGTATGTGATGTTTTACAAACATACTTTATCTGCAGCATTTCTGAAATCCCTCCAAAAAATTTAACTAACGTTTTGTAATATATTCAAATAAAGAAAGTCATTCTAGTGCTAGTGGTCAATGCCTTTGTGATGGTATAGATTTCAGCAGATGAAGTTACCAATTTTCTTATCAAAGGGATGAACTTGAAGCAAGCAGTGGTTACAGCATACAATGTTTTTACGACACAAACCCCCATTGCATGTTTTAACAAAATATCTTCATTTCTTCTTAAATTTAACACCCAATATTCTGGCCTATTACTCCATGCTTTTGCAGTGTGAACATTATATAAGCAAAAGTATTTTGAAGACTATGCAATCCCTTTGATTAGTCTTAGATGTTATTCCTAAAGTACCTATGTCTACGTCAAAATAATGAATTGAAAAATTCTTATCGGCATGGGAGGATAAAAAATCCTGCTGCTTGCTTCAAGTTCACTTTGGGTGACAAAAACCAACCAGTAGATATTTCGAGAACCACACACAGACATTCAAGGGGAATTTTGCCATAATTCTTTTCTTTACTGTAAGTTCTGGTACAGTACTTCAACACCTTCCTGTTTTGTAAATCAAAGATAAACTTGCACTGAAGCCCTCATTAAAATGGCTCTGTAAGTCTCAAATAGACTTCAGTGGTGCCAACTAATGAAAGTTTGGTCAATCATAGTTGAGTCTTTCTTTTCTTAAGGTGTACCTAACATCAAAAGTTCAAAAATTACGATACATAGTTTGAAAATGTACCCAAACAATCAAAACCCCATCTTCATTGGACATTCCTGAGCTGAGATGTAAAATGTTGAAGCTTATTAACTCAATTTGAAACGGTATTTAAATTGCACATTAATATGTGACATCATTCTTGTACTAACTCAAAATACTTTACCTTTGGTTTTTTTTTCTTTTCTTTTTTAAAAGGCACTGCACCTTCCTCCAAAATGGATCACATGGCCTTACTGATATAAAAACGACTTGAAATTATTACTCTAGCCCTCCCTGTTCAACATGCTAAGCAAAAGATACAGTAATTGTTTCATGGTCAAATAAACATCTGAATTCCAAAATGAAACAAAAACTCCTAAAATTGAGCCGTACAAGGAGATCATTACAAATTATTGTGCAATCGACTGTTCTGTTTCAAACTAGGTGGATAATTTTCAACATTTTATACAGTATATCCATCAACAAAATAAAATATGACAATATTTAGGAGTTAGATGAATGAAATGTAATTTTCCAGCCTCTAGAATATATATATATATATATTGAAATCTTATACTTAGGTCCACTTTATGGTTACAATTAAGCTCTATTTACACAGGACTACATTGCAAAGTCTGATGAACAAATTTTTGAAAGTTCACTTGTCTTGTTCACTGATCTTGTTTTCACAAATGAAATGTGAAGAGAAAAATAGAGTGTTCCCCCTTACAGTATGATAAATAAGTATATATTTAAAACCATATACATGTCTGTAAAACTTTTTAAGCCATCTTAGGATGGCTATATCCCAGTCAGGCAATAAGAAAACTTACTGTATTTGTACTGTAAGTAATAGCAATAAGGCAATAAGGAAAAGTACTGTATTTGTTCAATTCCAAATGATATCCACTGTAACTATCCATGGTTAAGAGGAGGATATTGACACTTCTAAATATAGATTAAAAGTTAATCAAGAAACTGCTGCAGCAGAATATATCTAATGTTTTCTCAAGTAACTATCTCAAATCTTTGTTTCGGGTTCCCTCCCTTTTAGGGGTTAAATGTACAGTACTATCATACCCAACGATCTGTTTTTAAGTTTTAATTTTTCTTTTGGTTTCAAGTTGTATTGCCTAAAGGTATTATCACAAGTTTAGATTCAAACTCAGTGATGAATGCAAACATCCAAGTTACTTCTGTATTCCAGTCTTTAATCTTCAGAGCTAGTTTAGGATTGCCTCCTTCTTGTCAGCATTGTTCACTTGTAAAGCACGTAAGGACCAAGCAGAACTGTCTAGATACCAAGGTACAACATTTTCTGTAAAAAGTAAAAGTATTTCAGTGTACATGTAAATTCTGCATAAAATGTTATAGTTCTTCAAGTAAAACTTCCACACATGCATACCGTACCTCATGAAAAGAACTCTACTTCATGAACCTGTCAAGTTGTCAACAGAACCAGGACACACTTTCATAATTTTTACAAATTAACTGAAAGTTGCACAATTGTAATCTCAACTCAGCTGTTTAACTCTTATTTTAAGTTAGGCTGTAAATATATAAAAAGTATTTAGTATTTAAAAGCTTTAAATTCTAACACATACATGTGTTATTTAATGCCTTGAAATCTTTCCACTATGTACAGTACACATGTGGCATTAACTTATTATTAGCACATTAGCCATGCAAATTGCAAACATTATATACTATATATAAGTTTTCAATTGACCACATGACTGAGAAGCCCAGACTTACATGCATACTGTACATTTCACATTCACTGTACACTTGTCAGTTTCTTCCACCTACAGTACGGCCAATAATTTAGGATAGCTGAGTGAAAGAATGCAATTTTGTGTTATACTGTACTGTGCTGTGTAATTCTACTGAGGTACAGTACCGTATGCCCATGGTACAGTATAATCAGTATTGGCCTCTGTGGCGATCGAAGTACAATGAACTGTGTCTAATATTATACTGTACTTTGAAATTGTACCTCACCTTAAATGATTGCAGCACCAAAGCATTCATATATTTACATGGGAAAAATAACATCTGAATGGTATCGTCATCTCCTCAATGTACTGTACGTCCCCCCCCCTTTCAACTGCAGATTTGGAACACTGAGACCAGATAGCCACAAAAATTGTCTGGGCTGCTACACTTTACTGTACTCACTGCTTAAGTTTCTCTTTTGGTACAACATGGTATGTACAGTAAAACGACTCTGCAGGTATGCAGGACCACAAACACAACGTAATATTCTTCAAAAAGTTTTGGAGGAAACAACTTTTCTAATGTGTCTCACTTAACCTTACTGATTCACACTATTCAGGGTTTCCCTTGTGGTTTAAAGAGTGTGAGGTGGTTTAAATGTAAGTCTATGAGAGTAATATTTTGTCAGCTCTGACAACAACAGTGACAGAGAATTATAAAAATTTCTAGACAGGTTTTTTTTTTTTTTTTTTCAACCACTGCACCTCATGATATCAAGCCTAAGATGGCCGGTGAGATCAAATTCGAAGTGTGATGACACCACATGAAAATCGTCACAGAGCCACGTAGTGAAGTTTGGGTTGGCAAGTACTGTACAGTGCAGTGTAATATTGAAAATGTCTGTAAGATGGTGGTCAAAAAGGGTGATACAGTATGTGGTGTTCAACTCTCAAAAAGAATGCCAGGCAAAACTCTGCTTTTAATGGGTTAGCTCTAGCTACAGTACAGAACCATTTTGTTCTGATACCTCTATTCCGACACTTTAAATATGTATGTACAGTATATTCAACATGTACAGTATGGATTTGAGATGGAAATCCACATATTTTAAAAAATTTCACAGATATAATGCATCGAGGTTTACAATTACCCTTGTCCTTGGCCATGACCATAACCTAACACCGGACCCTAACCCCATATTCCCATTATATGGCTGTCCATTTGTGATTAATGAGTTGCAGAAGGCCCATTGGTTTAACCACATATTGTACAGTATGTGCATTGTGATTTACCCTATCGCCAATTAATTGCACTTGCGGCACAGTACAGGAATTATCAGAAGTGCGGAATAATTAAGTGTAAATTGTAGTTGCCTTACAGTAGGTTAATGACATGACAAATACATCACACACAGCTTCAATTACAAAATAGTGCAAACAATTTAAAAACATGAGACTACTGTACTTACTTAGAGTATCAAAAGTGGCTTTTTACTAAATGATCAGTTGCCGAACCATTAACCCACAATCAATTGCTGACTAGAACTAACTGACAGTTACTCTAGGTGTCTAAGTCAGAGGAAACGTACTGAATGTCAGAACAAAAAGCAGTCACCTTCTTCATTAAAAGCTGCTGTTTTAAGTCACCGGTTGGTTTTCCTCATATGACTACTTGAATGACTTTTGTAGAGTTCTATAAGGAATCCATGCAGCATGTTCATGGGCACTGTTCAGTGAATAAGGACTACTGTACATGAACTCCAAGTTCTACACTTTGCCAAGATGAATCCTGAGAAGAAAGTTGACGAATAAAGTTTCTGATGCTTCGTTGCAGTCTAGCATGGATAGTTGACAACAGACATCAAAAACTAGAAGAAATTGTAAAAAACCATTGACCCTGCAAACAATTCAAAAGAAAAAATGTAAACAATCATACCGTACACGTAATCAAATTGTCCAACATAATTACGTACCCACCTCTCTCCCCTACTGCACCTCCATGAAAAAAAAAAGAAGAAGAAGAAGAACCATCCTTGCAAACTTTTTTTTTAATTTTTATTTAGTACTACTTATTGATCCATCAGTCAATGGAAACCCTTTAATGAAAACACTGCACATATATTAAAATCAGCCACTTTTGATCTAAAATGGTACAGTACAGTCTAGGTCTGTTTATGGACAATACCAGTTGCTGAAACATCCAGTTAAATTCCTATGCAACCTTGGGAAATTAGTTAAAAAAAAAACAAAATTATGTGTTCCTTTAAGCAAACAAAATACCATGTAAGAATAATAAAAATAAATAAAACCTTGACTTCAGCAAGCTTTTGTTCCCCTATACCCACTTGTAACTTCAACTATGCAGTAATTAATATACTCCCCTGGTTGGGAAAGTTAATGCGTACTGTACCTACAGTATACTGTATGTACGCACATACGAACAGTACAAGCCTGAGAAGGTATGTTGAGAACTTCAGAAAAGTGGGTCATGTGACATTGGAGATGCACACGATCGAATCGCGTATACTGTAGACACTGCATCACAACCAACACAAATAGTACGAAAAGTATGGGTGAATACTGTAGATTGGTGTTTGATAGATCTGAAATACCGAAGATTATTGTGGCCACCTTCACAAGCACCCAAAGAGGCCATTCAAGTTCTTTTGCCCAGCTGTTTTGGGCCTATCCAAAAAATATGAGACACTGTGATGAGCCAGCAAGATCACTTTGCAACCAGAATATGCCATATTACTGTACAGTATGTGTTAGCCTATGAAGGCTTTAAATGAAATGAAGAACCAGCTTTCGTCACAGAATCCCTGTCTCCTAATAAAAGTTGCAGCAGATTTATTCAGTGATCAGTGGCTTACTAGCCAGAATGTGGGAGAGTGCACCTACTGTAACAAAGCATTGGTATTAAAGCATGGTAAGGGGTCAGGCCACATCTTAGTAAGCCCCACAGTAAAGTTACCTAAAGTAATGACTATAAATTACAACCTACTGTAATATTTTTGGTGTGACCAGTTATTCCTTACATCTTTATTAACCAAGGGTTCAGAACATTACACAGAAATCATTTTGTACAGTAGTATGACCAGTTGCAGTTAAGTTATTCCTACCCCTGTCACTTTCCACCCCTCAAAGGTGTTTTCTACCCCAAACCAGGGGCAGAGCATACTGGTTTGAAGGACAGAAAGTACTGTAAAGGTATGTTTGAGGGGCAAAAGGGAAGGCATACTGTAGAATTGAATTTTTGCACAAGTTGAAAACTTTATAAACTCAATTTTCTTATTCAATGAACACCTCTCACTTAACATTGTTTTTACACAATAATTCATGGGCATAAACTCAGTAATAAAATGCATATTCTGAAAATTTTAGCGAAATTTCTCGAACTTTGACAGAATTAAAATTCATTGAAATTTTTCAAATCAGTTGCAAAATGGCATTTTGGCTTTTTTGTTAGTTTTGAGGACCAATTTCTCAGTAAATACACAACCCACCAGCCTGTAATGATATAAACATAATAAAACTATCATATAGAACAGGTTCTGTAATGAAGATTTTCAAATGTTGTTTTGTGGAGTTATGGCTTCCTAAAGTGGCCCAAATTAGCAGTTTTGACAAATTTCATCACACGATTGGCTATGTTTACAGATCAATACTGTATAAGTCTAATACCCAGAACCCTGTAATTTCTTGAAAGAGTTGTCTGGTACACAGATAATATATAATGAAACTTTCAGTGCTTCTTTGGTTCGAATTTGAAGAAATGTTGCCTTAAAAATGTCATTTTTAATTGAATTGCAGCACTCGGCACATTTTTGGTTGCACAAATATCACTGAAGGGGATATGGAGAGTGTCTGTATTTTGGGTTGCTTACTTGTGTCACAAAGTTCTTAAAAAACAGAGAGTTTAAGAGTTGTAGGTAATTTTGTTTTTTTATTTATCACCTCGGTAAGTACTGTACAGTAAACAGTAAGTGCATAAATTTTACGGTACCAAACTGTACAAGACAAAATTTTATAGATCTGCAGTACTTACTTACTTACAGGTAGCTTACTATTTGCATTTTTGAAAAGTACTGTACATCCTCCTCTTGGTTTCAGAAATAAAAAGTGCAGCACTGCAGAAATACATACAGTACCCTTAAAGCTAATATTTCATGCTTTTTATCTGCCCAATTATAGTAATTTTTGGGGTGGAAAATCAGAGGCATTTAATGGTTCCTCCGCCAAAAAACTAGAGCTACTTTACCAGAGAAAAGGTGCTGACTCCTTTGCCTCTGTCAGTCAAATAAAGGGTTAGCCTAATGCTAGATAATTTTAAAATTTAACTTAGTTAAATTCCGTGGTATACATGTAGGCCTAAACAAAAACAAACAAACAACCTTAAAATTGAATCAAAGTAAAAGAAAGGAAAACGTTTTATACAATTTTAAATCTAACATTCAATAAAGAATAAGCCTATTCTACGCTTAGGTCTACCTTTAAACCTTGCACTGAAGAAAAATAACAACTTGAAGCAAGAAAAAAACATTTTTGACTCCTCCCTGTAAATGCATTTGTCATCAGAACTGCAGTCTGCAGTGCTACAGTAATAATACTGTGCTGTATGCAGAACTCATTGGGAAAATCTATTTCGCAAAACTAGATCCTATACACTATCAATTGCAAGTGTGATCATAACAGTAAACACTACTCCAGAGAAAAGCTGATCAAAATTTACAAAGTTACGTACACTTAATTATTAAGTAAAACTCACCTTGAAGATGCGAGCATGTCTTGCGAGTCTTGCGAAGAGGGTAGCTGCTTCTTTTTTCCATTCACCAAATCTCTCTCCAGAGCAATTTCAACCCAGCAGTGCTCTGATGACCCTCTACTGACCAACGTTTTAACTGACAAATAGACATTTGAATTTTTCTGGCTGATGCAGGCGCCCTCTATATCATTAACATTAGCATTGCACAGTTATGGAAGTTGTAGATAACGGTTGAGCCTAATTTACTGGGTTTATTGATAATTTCCATGTAATCAAGACTGTGTGGTCAGGTCATTAAGGGCTGAAGAGGGAGACCATAAACCTTCCCCCATTTTTTAAGGCAACATTTCACTGATATCAAAGCAGGGATGAAAAATGCACTAAAAATATCAGATCTCTTGAAATGTTTTAAACATTGTTTAGAAATAATCAGAAAATGTTTCGAAACTGTTGAGTGCCGCCTTTTCTTGAACCTTTTGCAAAAACATTTATGAAACATAATGAAACCACTTGTAAGAACATGTCAAAACATGTCTGCAGAAAGGTTATAAAAAAGGTATTTTGTAAAGGAAGGGAAACAGCATTTCAAAAAATGTCACTCTTCGAATGTTTAATACAAAAGTATTTTGAAAAACAAAGGCAGAAAACGTTTTATGTGTGTTATCTCTTCTGAACCGTTTTATGAAAAAACTTGTAGAGCATAAATGCTGAAATGCAACCTTGAAATAACACCCTAAAGTATTTATACAAAGTGTGACGATAACCGACTGTTGGAAATATTTAAAATTATTTTCCTTGAAATTCTTTAAAGGCCTAATTGTCTCGTCTCAAACAGAAAATGCTTTTTGCAAAAATATTTCAAGAAAACATTTTTAGAACATAAATTCAACGTTCCAATAACGTCTTAAACTATGTTTGCAAAAACACTGTAAAAACGTTTTGTTTTTAAGCAAAATAAATATTTTAAAAATATTTTAAAAACATATCATATAAAATGTTTTATTCTAAACCTTTTTGGAACAATTAGAAAACGTTTAAAAAAGTAGTGATACAATGAATGTTTCGAGAAAACTCTTTTGATACATAAACAAAATGTTTCTGAAATGTTTTAAAAATGTATTCAATGCAAAATGTTTCAAGAAAACATTTTTGGAGCATAAATACATTGTTCCAATAACGTCTTAAACTATGTTTGCAGACACACTATAAAAATGTTTTGAAAAAAATGTTTTGAAAACATAACTTGTAAAATGTTTTATTCTAAACCTTTCTGGAACAATTAGAAAACGTTTACAAAAGTTTTGATATCATCTCTTCTAAAATGTTTTGTGAAAACATTTTTGAAACATATACAAATTGTTTCTGGTATGTTTTAAAAAGTATTTGCAACATGTTTCAAAAAAACATTTATAGAACATAAATTCCAAGTTCCAATAACATATTTTACTATGTTTGCAGAAACACTTTAAAAACGTTTTGTTTTTAAGCAAAGAAAATATTTTAAAAATGTTTTTTAACTATAACATATGAAATGTGTTATTCAAAATCTTTCTGGAACAATTACAAAACTTTTCAAAAAAGTTTTGAAATCATCTCTTCTAGAATGTTTTATGAAAACGTTTTTGAAACATAGACAAAATGTTTTTGAAATGTTTTAAAAATGTATTTGCAAAATGTTTCAAGAAAACATTTCCAGAACATCAATGCAACGTTCCAATAACATGTTTAACTATTTTTGCAGAAACACTATAAAAACATTTTGTTTTTAAGCAAAAAAATATGTCAGAAATGTTTTGAAAACATAGTCAAGTAAGGGTAGGCGGTGCGCTATCTGACGTCACATGGGTAGTCGACGAACCTTCAGTGCACATTTGAAGGAAAGGCCCGAAATCATCAAACGTGATTTCATCGAAAGGCTTAAAGAGGCATTTTTTCAAAGCGAATTTATTGCCGGGATTGATTATTTTTTGTTTGGTCGTTATGACCAGACTAGACCGGTTTCTGTTGCTTCGGCTCAAATGATGGCCCAACTTCATCAGTAGTAAACCGTTATGAGGACGGTTAGGGTAAATAATCATTTTGTCTCATGATAGGACAATAGAAATATCAAACGAAATAACTTCTTGTGAAACCCATTGAGTTTTTGCTTTAATAATTAGCACAACTTTCACTCGATCACTGCTGCTTAGTTTTTAGCCGTGACGAGATCATGGGGAAGTACATATTATGTGGGGGCGATTAAATTGCCGTTCGTTTTGAGGCAGGTTCATATTTTATTATAATGTAGCGTATATGCCGTGGACTGTGATAATTCCCGGCGGGGAAGCCATGTTACCCGCTGCGTGAGAGGGAATATAGCGCTAGTATCTTGCATGCCCTCTCAGCTAATTAGGTTTAGGTGAGAACCCATTTAGCGAGGTATTATAGTTTTATACGAGACTACTGTGTTTAATTCCCTTAACATTTTTTGTAGGGGGTGTAGAGTGTCGTTCTCAAAATACCCGTTTACTTTACATTTTTTAAGTCAGGGTTAAGCGTCATCTCCATTAAGCTTTTGCATGCGTAATTGGCATAGCGCGAGGAGTGACTGTTCTCCTTTTTAATGGCATTAAAATGATATGAACCATAATGATTAAGACCTTCATATTTATAGGTCTGGGTTACTAATCTTTTTTTCATCTAAGAAGTTAGTCTTGATGTATTTGGGGGGTCCTTTCGCCGTTAATAGAGGTTATGGGCGATTTGTGACTACGTATAGTCTTATGTTTCCTTATTAGGCATGGGGTTTGACAGATGTTTCATAACACTAAGGTTGCCTTTTTATTTCAGGCGGGTACATCGGTTTAAAGACCAATCAGTGAAGTAACTTAGAGAAAAGTGACACAGACAGATAGCATGTTTGAGGAGGAGAGGAGCCTACTCTTTTTGAGTGGGCTGATGGCCCTAAAAAGAGCCGTTTGTTTTGACATCGTGTGTCAGGTTTTAGCGTTTGTACGTGTGGTGCCGTCTCGCTGCCTTTGGTTGGCGGTTCTTCAGTGACTCCTCGGTTCTCTTAGCAGATTTTTCCAGTAGTTTCCATAGAACGGTTTTGGCATCTGTGCTGTTCTCCAGAGTTTCTATTTCCATTCGAGCTCGTTCTTCTTTTTCAAGGAAACGGGTTTTCTGTTTCTTTGCTTGACGCGAAAGTTCCTGCCGCCAAACTTGGCCGAGTCTCATGTTTGTCTTATGAAGCAGGGATTCAAATGATTCCCTTACTTCGTCCGAACAAGACAAGAAACCCGGAAGCTTGGGTAGGTTTCGTTGAACCTGCAGGTGCTTAGGAACATTGCCTTTGGCTAGTTCTGTATCAAGCTTAGTGAGTTCCCGCTTCAGCCCGATGACTGTCTTCTGAATCTTCGTCAGAGCGGTGAGGTGGTTCTTCACTGTTTTGAAGCTTTCCGGTGATATTCTACCGTCTTTTGGTTCTTCTTTCGGACTTTTCAGCCCTTTAGAGGTTGTTTCCTCTGAATCAGAGATGTCTTTGTAGACTGGGGAGGATGGGAGTTCTGGTATTAGATTCTCCATCTCGAAACTGATACTGAAGCACCAAAATAAAGTCCTTATACAACGTAATTCGGACGTGAAAGAGAATACCTCGGATTCTGGCTCCTGATTGGTCAACTTGATAGGTGCGAAAGCCTCAGTTGGGTTTGGTGTCAAACTCATACCAAAGTGTGCTAGTTTGAAAGGTTCATTACGTGATTTTTAAACTTTAAATTTCCTCCTTAAGGTAGGAAAGGACTTGAAAATTTAGTCCTTATGTTGGCGTCAGAGATTCCTCGAAAGAATTCTCAGCGTATCTAACCTACGTCTCATTTTCCGAGGAAAAGAGAAGCAAATTCAAGTCAAGTAAGGGTAGGCGGTGCGCTATCTGACGTCACATGGGTAGTCGACGAACCTTCAGTGCACATTTGAAGGAAAGGCCCGAAATCATCAAACGTGATTTCATCGAAAGGCTTAAAGAGGCATTTTTTCAAAGCGAATTTATTGCCGGGATTGATTATTTTTTGTTTGGTCGTTATGACCAGACTAGACCGGTTTCTGTTGCTTCGGCTCAAATGATGGCCCAACTTCATCAGTAGTAAACCGTTATGAGGACGGTTAGGGTAAATAATCATTTTGTCTCATGATAGGACAATAGAAATATCAAACGAAATAACTTCTTGTGAAACCCATTGAGTTTTTGCTTTAATAATTAGCACAACTTTCACTCGATCACTGCTGCTTAGTTTTTAGCCGTGACGAGATCATGGGGAAGTACATATTATGTGGGGGCGATTAAATTGCCGTTCGTTTTGAGGCAGGTTCATATTTTATTATAATGTAGCGTATATGCCGTGGACTGTGATAATTCCCGGCGGGGAAGCCATGTTACCCGCTGCGTGAGAGGGAATATAGCGCTAGTATCTTGCATGCCCTCTCAGCTAATTAGGTTTAGGTGAGAACCCATTTAGCGAGGTATTATAGTTTTATACGAGACTACTGTGTTTAATTCCCTTAACATTTTTTGTAGCGGGTGTAGAGTGTCGTTCTCAAAATACCCGTTTACTTTACATTTTTTAAGTCAGGGTTAAGCGTCATCTCCATTAAGCTTTTGCATGCGTAATTGGCATAGCGCGAGGAGTGACTGTTCTCCTTTTTAATGGCATTAAAATGATATGAACCATAATGATTAAGACCTTCATATTTATAGGTCTGGGTTACTAATCTTTTTTTCATCTAAGAAGTTAGTCTTGATGTATTTGGGGGGTCCTTTCGCCGTTAATAGAGGTTATGGGCGATTTGTGACTACGTATAGTCTTATGTTTCCTTATTAGGCATGGGGTTTGACAGATGTTTCATAACACTAAGGTTGCCTTTTTATTTCAGGCGGGTACATCGGTTTAAAGACCAATCAGTGAAGTAACTTAGAGAAAAGTGACACAGACAGATAGCATGTTTGAGGAGGAGAGGAGCCTACTCTTTTTGAGTGGGCTGATGGCCCTAAAAAGAGCCGTTTGTTTTGACATCGTGTGTCAGGTTTTAGCGTTTGTACGTGTGGTGCCGTCTCGCTGCCTTTGGTTGGCGGTTCTTCAGTGACTCCTCGGTTCTCTTAGCAGATTTTTCCAGTAGTTTCCATAGAACGGTTTTGGCATCTGTGCTGTTCTCCAGAGTTTCTATTTCCATTCGAGCTCGTTCTTCTTTTTCAAGGAAACGGGTTTTCTGTTTCTTTGCTTGACGCGAAAGTTCCTGCCGCCAAACTTGGCCGAGTCTCATGTTTGTCTTATGAAGCAGGGATTCAAATGATTCCCTTACTTCGTCCGAACAAGACAAGAAACCCGGAAGCTTGGGTAGGTTTCGTTGAACCTGCAGGTGCTTAGGAACATTGCCTTTGGCTAGTTCTGTATCAAGCTTAGTGAGTTCCCGCTTCAGCCCGATGACTGTCTTCTGAATCTTCGTCAGAGCGGTGAGGTGGTTCTTCACTGTTTTGAAGCTTTCCGGTGATATTCTACCGTCTTTTGGTTCTTCTTTCGGACTTTTCAGCCCTTTAGAGGTTGTTTCCTCTGAATCAGAGATGTCTTTGTAGACTGGGGAGGATGGGAGTTCTGGTATTAGATTCTCCATCTCGAAACTGATACTGAAGCACCAAAATAACATATAACATATTTAACTATGTTTGCAGAAACACTACAAAATCGTTTTGTTTTTAAGCAATAAAATATTTTAAAAATGTTTTTTAACTATAACATATGAAATGTGTTATTCAAAATCTTTCTGGAACAATTACAAAACTTTTCAAAAAAGTTTTGAAATCATCTCTTCTAGAATGTTTTATGAAAACGTTTTTGAAACATAGACAAAATGTTTTTGAAATGTTTTAAAAATGTATTTGCAAAATGTTTCAAGAAAACATTTCCAGAACATCAATGCAACGTTCCAATAACATGTTTAACTATTTTTGCAGAAACACTATAAAAACATTTTGTTTTTAAGCAAAAAAATATGTCAGAAATGTTTTGAAAACATAACTGTTGAGGCCAAATTTTGTTTTGCTCTTTTGTAGAGTTTGTTTATAGCGCCCTCTGTTTTAGTTTAGTCACACTTTGGAATGTGAAGTTGTAGAACATTGTTGGGCACTGACTGGGCGGTGGCGGCCACCTTAATCAGCAGCAGTCAGTTGCACCTTCTTTATCATGGTTATTTTGAGGGTCTGTGGTTGACAGTCCAAGAAGAATTCTTGCAGCCTATGTCAGAAGACAGTACAGAGTACTTTGCACATTCTAGGTATGTTGACATTATTTATTTATGGTGCTTTGGTGATAAAAGTTTGTTGTGTAGAGAACAGGAGTAAACCTGCTCCTACTGTGTAGCATGCAGATGACCTTAGGTTATGGTTTATTAGTGAGGAGCCGTGTAGTTAAGTTTTACGTTAGCCGTCAGGTGGTTTCTGATTTATGTATTCCTGCAGCCAAATGTATTCTAGTTTTGGTCAAATTATACTTTATTGTTAGAAGAGACCTTGGAGAGTTAGAGTTTATATGATGTGATGAGCCGTTAAGAGGAAACAAACTGCTGGGGCCTGTGAAACTTAAGTTGTTGGCAGGCATGTTACGTACAGATGGTTATGTGTGAAGGCCTAGGTTTCTGTATATGTTCCCGCGTCACGTTGCGCTCTTAGCCAAAGTGGGGGCGCTGTTAGGGAACTAATTTGTAAGTCATGGTGATGGACACTAGCTTGTAAATTATTGTGAAAATGTTGATTGTAACCTTGTGAAATATGTTGACTAAGCGTTACTGTATCTTGTACTCTAGTGATTGATTAGAATTGTGTTGTTTATTTTCCTCAGTGTATGATGTAGATGGATTACAGTCGTTCTTGGTCCTTATCGGAGGTGGGGAAATTGTTTCGGTGAGATTAGTAAAGTTGTTGTTCTTGTTTTTGACTAGCATTGCCCCTTTGCTGTTGATAATGTTCTTAAGTCTGGAGCTGGTGTTACCAGCACTGTGTGTCTTTAGCTGCTCTAGACAGTGGAGCCTTGCCTGGCTCGTCCACTGACAAGTCTTACGTGTCCGTTATGAAACTCATGCATATATTTGTCATCGAAGTAACAGTATTTTAGTCCCCACTCTTAAGTGGCATAGAATCTGTCATTTTTCCCATGTATTTGATATAGTTTGGGGGGTTTAGTAAGCTTGGTGGTTATGTGGGAAGGTGGGTGGTTCTGTCAAGGGGATGTATTGAACATTTTGTTGTTATTGTTTGTTGGGGTTAATGCATGTTGTTGCTGGTTTTCTCCTCATCTGATTAACTTCAATGCAGGTTGTGTATGGATTTTGTTCATGAGTATAACAGTGGCAATCTTGGTCATGTGTTGGAATGTGATTGCATGGTAATGGTTGAGTGGAGCTTGTGTGATGTTAAGCAATACTGGGTGAAGGATGCATTTTAGTAATTAGTTATTTTTGTTCTTGATTCGTAGTCAATCGTCACTTTCTGGTGAGACGCATTAAACGAGTGATTACCGGCAAGATTGCCTCCATGTCGTTTTTTTGAGTAAGGACGACAACAATAATCTATGAAATGTTTTATTCAAAACCTTTCTGGAACAATTAGAAAACGTTTCAAAAAAGTTGTGAAATCATCTCTTCTACAATGTTTTATGAAAAATTTTTGAAACATAAACAAAATGTTTTTAAAATGTTTAAAAAATGTATTTCCAAAATGTTTCAAGAAAACATTTTTGGAGAGGAAATAATATATTTTTAAAATGTATTTTTTGAAATGTTTCAAGAAAACATTTGTGAAACAGGAATAAAATGTTTCGAAAACGTTTTGTGTTACCTGTGTTGACATATCAAACGAGGTGAAGAATTTCACTGAAATTGATATTAAAGATATTGTGAGAATGAAGTTCGAAGGCCCTAAAGGGTCATGAAATGAGGGGTTTGGGGCAAAAATGACTATATTTTAGCCTATAAAGGAAGTGAAAAAATTGGGCTCTCTTCGGAAGGATTAGCTCCCATCCTTGTCCAAGTCAGTTCCAATTACCTCAATAAACTTACTCTTAATGATTACATATCCATGAGACACAAGCATAGTTTATTGCTCAGGAGGTTATCATGATGACGCGTTTATGAGGTCATCTTTAAAGTTGGCCAGAATATCCAGTGGAAGCTGTATCTTTTTTTACTTCCTTCTTTTCACTTGCGATTCAAGACTACAGCAGTAATGTGTACCTTTATAAATATAAATTCAACATGGTGTTGTAACAATGAAAATAAAGACGAGTGTCTAATGCGGATAGCGCTTGGAAATTTTTCATTCCGTGAGAGGGTAAATAAAAAAAAGAAAAACATTACTCTGAAACACGCCATGTAAGATCATTTTTGTTATTGCAATTAAATGTTTAGATCAATTTTTAACATAAGTTTGTTTGTTAGTTAGTTAGTTAAGTAGATAACATTACAAATCGATCGGCTCATTGTCGCGTACAAGCCGCTTGTTTAGAACGTACAAAGGAAATCAGCCTAGCAGACCTGCACAGTGTACTCAGTGGGATCAATTTTTCTAAACCCTCTTATTCAACTTTCACAAGCTGAACCTACTTAAAATTGTGTTCTTTTCTTAGCTTATAACCTTATCAAACGTTTCATACTCTTTTTTGACGAAGTAAGAAAGTTTTACATAGGAACCGAGAGTTTTTAAGTCAAAAGCTATTCCACACTGTTTCCAATACATGTTTAATTTAAACAGCTTCCAGCCATAATATTGTCAGTTCGCCAATGGAATTTCGATGGCAATGTAGATGAAAATTCATTTAACAATTTCCTGGCAACATTTTTTCATTAGACTTACACATAGGCCCTGGGACCAAAGGTTTTTTTTTTTTTTCTAACGAAGGAAATAATATGAATAACGCAGTAATTACTTCAAACCAAAGTGGACTGTTCTATTTATAAGAGGTACTTCGGTAGGCTATTGACTTAATGACCCTATTGTGACTCTTTATCATGGACGACGAAGCGAGAAAAGAAACGAACAATTAGGGTTATTCTGTACTGTTTATTCATTCTCCAGCTGGATCATTAGGATCGGTAGTAGAGATAAACATTAACAATACTATAGTTGTGTTTTAATGCAATAACAATTGGCATGGATTGAAAAAGTAAAGCAGAGAGGCAAAATGTTGTGAAATCTAGGTTGAAATTTTACATAGCTTGGGTGATTACCGGTTTTGCGAAACCGGACGGCAAGTTCAGATAAACGGGGTTTTGCTTGATTAACAATCTTAAGGCTGTACGTTCTGCATTCGAGTTGACGTACATCTTTGATAATTTACCTGCTTGAGTGTTTAGAAGTTGTTTGAAAAATTCAAGCCAACTACTCGGAATACATTAAAACATATACCTGATAATGAAGTAAAATGTCATATGAGATATATTTACACTTTACTATGTAAGCAGAACGAAAATGCAGAGCAGGACACTGCGTGAGGCTCTTTTTACAACCCGTCAGACGACAATTTCTTTCAACGTTTATTTCTAACTTACATGGGCATCTGTTTAACATGGTGTAAATCATTTCATTCAGTACATATTCACATCATTTTTCTTTTAACTAAAGGGAAGATAACTTTGATTACTGGTCACTTTGATACTAAGGAACAGTCTTTCACTGTGTACTGTATGATCCTGTTGCAAAATGGTTTCGCCACCCACTTTCGAACAAAAGCACAGCATAGACCCTGGCCTAGACAGCATGTAAACAGAGAGAGCAGCAGCAAACTAAACCAGGGAATTACTCGTTTTCATCTACCAGCTACTTCAAATTTGGGTTCCTTTTCTAGGCAATGAAAAACTTTTTCACAGATTTCTTTTAAGTCTAGAAGACGTTAACGCCGATTTCATCCCACTGGTTTTCTGGACTTTTGGACTTTTTTTGGACTGCCGTTAAGTTGGCGGGCAGAAGATCAGGCCTCCACACTCGGGGTGTTTTGATGGTTGGGTGGGTTTGCCTTTACTCTATGAGCCGTTGTGGGTACAATTCATTCGTTATGGTTAGTTGGTTAGTTATTTCACTTAGTTCCTTAGTCAGTTAGTCAGTTCGTAAGTTAAACAGTTAGTCAGTCAGTTAGACAGTTAGTCAGCTAGTCAGTTAGACAGTTATTCAGTTGGTCAGTTGGTCAATTCGTCAGTTGGTCAGTTGGTCAGTCGGTCAGACGGTCAGTTGGGCAGTTAGTCAGTTAGTCGGTCAGTTGGTCAGTTGGTCAGTTGGTCAGTTAGTCAGTCAGTCAGCCAGTCACTTAGTCAGTCAGTTTGTCAGTTATTCAGTTATTCAGTTATTCATTTTATCAATAAGTCAGTTTGTCAGTAAGTCAGTTAGTCAGTTAGTTACTAAGTCATTCAGTTATTCAGTTAGTCAAATAGAGTTTTGAAGCCCAGTTTCTAACCTATTGGTTAAAGTCGAGTTAGTCACGGCCTTTTTTCCAGTTGTGGCCTACTATCTTTTTTTCCCTTATCCATTGCTTATGTGGAGTATCATGCAAAATGGCAGTACGTTCCATTTTTAGCCTCTTTGGTATGACTCGACCTGGGAATAGAACCTGGGTTTTCTGCGTGAGAGGCGGATGCTCTTACCGTTAGACAAAAACACGCCATCGTCTTTTCAACATAAGAGTGCACACTAGTTCGTACGGAGGCATTACCGCAGACCCTTACGGTTCAGGGCATTTTGTTACTTTAACTGAAGATATGCGCATGAACTATTGCCCTAATGTGACCTTATGTGTCTGTTGTACAAAGATATACATTAATGTCCACCTCTATCTTATGCTAAATTTTGCAACTACAGGCATGCACGTTTCATGACTCTAATCCCCCAAGTTATAAGCTTATGAAGCATTAATACCAGCGAAGAATGTCAGAAAGTACGAAAAATCAACTTTATTCGTGAAGATATTTTTAAATACGGTTCTAATCATCGCGTAAAGGCCATGCCCATCACATCGACTGATCATGAATATTCACCCGTTACTTCGCTAAACTGGAGTGCTGAACTGTTATAATGCTACTGACGTAGCACGATTTAGTTATTTCCAAACACTACTTCTCACGTCATACAATTGAACAGTCTTTTAAGAAATCAACGGAGGGAAACTCACGTGTGAAGTAGAAGCTGTGGTCATTTCTTTATCAGAAACGCCTTATAGGTCAGGGCACATTGTCATCTATTGTGTTGTTCTTCGCCGATTCTCAGCAGTTTTTTGCCGTATTCCATCTGCTGCTGACGTTTTCTTGCTTTTCGTAGTAGGGGTGTTTAGGCGCTTCGTTATTTTATCTTACAAAAAACAGGTTCACTTTAAGACAGAATGTAGATATTTGAATGGGCGTTCCATTTAGTCACAGTTGGTGGGCTTCCGCCGGAAATGAATCAGTTTTCATCAAACTGAGGTCACAGTGAGCACACCTCACTGTACCCTGCATACCTGAAATGCCCCATAGAATTAGAAAAGGTTTGAACTATTTATGTTTTTAATACTCATTATATTTTTTCTTGGTTGACATGTTGGGGGTGACTACTTCGATCCGTATTTACCCTTTAGACTAACGTAAATTATATGAAATGGAAAAGAAACAAAAACAAAATCTACACATGCTGTGACGTCGCTTCTTGAAAAGGAAATATGGACACCCCAGTACATGAAAGGCGGTATGGGGTGTAACTAATATCTGAGTTTGTTACACGATCTGTGACCTCAAATGAGCTATAAATTCATTGTGTTCACACTGCGTGAAAAGCAATTAACACACGCTGACTGACCTGTTAGCTTACCCCTAAATGCTACGTAACTTTTTATGTATTGAAACACATCCTTTACTGTCAATCAATAAATCAGATATGAAACTTGACTTAATCAAGTCTGCATGTAGTGGGCTCCTTCTCCTCCCTGAAGTGATTAGAGGTAATCAGACAGAGAGGAAGAATGCAACAAAAAGTAAGAAGGAACGTTTATTAGAGAACGACTATTAGAGAACGACTTTTCTGAAGAAATGTTTGCAGGAATGGATAAAAGGATAAAAGAAAAACCGTTTTTCTCGTGCAACGGTGTACATTTCCCTAAAAACGGTAAAAGAAACCGAAATGCTCTCAGAAATTATAGTTGGAAATATGCCTGATATCTAGCTTAATAACAGAAGATATAGAAAAAATGTTAAAGACGGAAGAATTCGTGATAATTCTTGATGGTTATGAAAATTTAGGTGTTAGCGGAGGTTCGGGAAATCAAGATATAGGGATTGACAACCATGTCACAATCGGACATATACTTAAAGGCCAAGCAACGCGTACGTATCCTCTTCTACATGTTTGGGTGTCAACTTGAGAGGAAAGGGGCAAAAATTTACCAAACTTGTCAGGTAAGATGAAAATCGAAATGACTGGGTTTTCCAAAGAACTAGTTCCAAAATACATGCATTTGTGCTATCACTTTTTTTATAAGAAAGTCGAAAAGAAGGGAAACCTTTCTTGTAAAAACGTTGCCAGCGTAGTGTGCAGTGAATGTTTCAGAAAGACTGAACACTTCTTCGAGAAATGCAAAATGGTACCAAAATTCAAAGAAACACATCTTCCTGTTAATCTTATGTTACACATGTTAGCTGCTAAATATACAGCAGCTATTCCTTATTTACAGGGCAAAACTATCAACGACATGAACATTTTTATGTACTTGTAATGGTGGCCGGTCAACTCGGCCCCTGTGACAACTCGGCCCGGACATCTCGGCCACCGAGACATCTCGGCCACTATTGACATGCTATATTACGTGAATTGTGAGATTGCATTTTTGAGGAAATTTGCACAGCCGAACCTTCAGCTTTAATACATTGCTTAAGGTTAACCTAATTTCAAAAATATAAGGGAAAATTCTTGCAAACGGCTTACAATAATTCTGGTTTGGTGGATAGGACACCTTTAATGACCGTCTTCCAGTAAAACCATTTGAGGCAGGTGGGCATTCCTGTTTTTTTTTTTTTTTTTTTTTTTTACGACATTTGTAAAAAATACTACTACATTCCAAGGCAGTGGCTTAGGGTAATAACAAAGTTACCTTGAAGGCCTGTAGTCAATTTTTAAGAGGATGGAACGGGCGAGCCATATATAACAGTCCAAAAATGTAAATGGTCTGAGGGTTCAATATTCGAGCATTTACTTCAATGTACATGCAAAAAGTTTAGTAGAAGCTTTTACTCTAAGCTCTTACTACAAGGATTTGCTAGACAACCTTTTACTTGAAAAGAAGTAAATACTTGGACTGATATGCATAAAACCGAAGGATTTACTAAAGTTTTCTAGTTGATGCTTCAGATTTCCAAGTCAGCTACAGAGCTACCTTGGCAGTTTACTTGTGCAGACGTGGTTAACCTACCAGTAAAATGGCTGAGTTCATAAAGTTACCAATTAGAAAGCCGAAAGAAACCAAGAAGAGTCCCTTCAGACACCATTATCGGTCTGAGTTCAGATTTGATGAAGAAAATGTGGTCTGAATAATGTCACATTTCCTTGGAGAATATACTAAAACTTAATGAGGAGATCTATAAGTAATAAGCAGAAAATGGAAGTGTTTTGAGATACATCAGTGATCCAGGATTCCATGTTGTTGTTTGAAAGGACATAGGCATCCATTTGAGTACAGTATCTAGAACATTTGCTGATGTTCCTGACAAAGTTGAAGGGGAAGCAGACACGTTGATCCGGTTCCGTAATTACCATATAGACTTTCAAGTAGCCCATGATACTTTTTTGAGTCCTCCCGGCCCTGTGGCAAAGGGCCGTTCGGCGAAACCAAAACGTTCACTGCTTCCCGAAGAAGCTATTACGTCCACTAAAGGACAATACGTGACCAGCTTCAAGACCTTCACACACCATTTACACTACCCGTCTGTCATGCATGGCTCCATTCTAGACTGGATGAAAAGAACAGATACTACACATAACTTAGCCACGGATGCATGACAAGAAAGATATGCATTTCCATGTGCGATCGGGCGATAGACTGTACATAATCATGTGAAAATAGAGAAACCTAAACGGTATGTCGATGAATACATCTGCCACAAATGGGTGGCAATTTTGAATGTACAAGCCACATGTGATGCCTCAGAAAGGTTCAGAAGTGTCTCCACGAACTGGCCAGGATCCGTCCATGACAGCAGAGTTTGGAGAGGTTCTGATGTGGAGGTTCTATGAACTGATGCCCTGTTGCTATAGGTGATGAGGGTTATGGCGTTTCAACCTTGGTCATTTAATAGTTTAAAATCTTTGTGATGTTGGTCCTCGATCCCAAACAGTGCACAAAAGGCATAGGACAATTCAAGTGTTAATACACCTGTGCCATTTTGAAAGTCTTTGCTAACCTGCTGAAGCATAACTGAAGGATATCTGTATGATCTGAATGGTCTTTTGTGCGAGGGTTCTATAGGCTGATCACAAGGATTTACTGAATTCATTAGTAGAAACTAGCCAAGCATAGCATCTACTACGAAGTAAAAGTAAAAGATTTTGCATACCAAATCCAGCATTTACTTTTACTTTTACTTGTCTATCAACATCTTTTACTTTTTACTGGAAGTAATAACTTCATTTTTATGCATACGGCCCAATGTCTTTAAATTCAAACCCCGGCTTCCTTTATAAAAAAAAAACTTAATGTCTCTCTCGCATGAAATATGTAATTTATTTCGGACCTTCCCTAAAATATATGCAAGGTTTATTGAGTATGATAATGTCAGATGGCGCGCCGTCTACCCTTCTTTTACTTGATTGGCTGTTGAGAGTCATGGGACAATATTTTTTTTCTCTTCAAATGTGAAATAATTTACAAGAGAAAAACTGCTTGGTTTCAAGTTACCTTGAATATACAATAGTGAAGTACTACTAAGCGAGCCAGTACTTGCATTTCTAAGCTAATACT
Source organism: Holothuria scabra (assembly GCA_037179385.1). NCBI lineage: Eukaryota > Metazoa > Echinodermata > Holothuroidea > Aspidochirotida > Holothuriidae > Holothuria > Holothuria scabra. Next base: position 12,139,264 of record CM074189.1, read on the forward strand.
AATATTAATAAGGGGAGTGCTTATCCAGTTATGGCGGAGTTGTCTCGGTAGACGAGTTGTCCAGGGGCCGAGATATCTCCGTGGCCGAGATGTCCAGGGGCCGAGATGACCCAGCCGAGTTGTCCCAGGGGCCGAGTTGACCGTAAATCCTTGTAATAGACAGTATGGAGGCCAGATATATTTACAAGAAAACCTTACCTGAGAATACGAGTTTCTCCGATCTGAAGACAAAACTTGGCAATTTTGAATTTGAACTCGCCGGGCAGTCGACTAGTATGAGAAAATTAATTTGGGAAGAGTATATTGAAATGTAGCAACTGCTTTAGATATTGGTTTACTTAAATTCTCAAATAGGAGTATATTTATCTGGATATGCTATTCACGGTACTGAATGCTATTGAATTTTCAACAAAAGTATCCAAATGGAGGATTCAATTGAAGGCTAGTGATTGCAACTTAGAAACGTTGCAAATTGCAGACGCTATAAGTAATATCTTAACACAATTTCTTGTTTGGCTTTGCTTGTACTCTCACCCTATCATGTAGAAGGTTCGTTTTACCTAGTTTGCTTTTATCTGTTATCAATACATATTTTAATTTTTTTTTTTTTTTTTCGTGTTTAGCTCTTCATAACTTTTCTTTTCGATATATGGTGTTTGAAAATCATATCAATCACAATTTACAAAATACCGGTAATACCTTGTAGTTATTCACACAGTGTAGTCTTTGTTGAACTGTAGGGTTCTGTAAACTGTTATTGTACAAGTACATTATAAAATTGCGTCTAATTTTCATCACTTTTCATTAGCAAGCAAATTTTCAATGCATGTTGCACCGTATATCATTACCCGGTTATGCAAAAACATACTGTTGGGATTGAGAGTAGGTAAACATTTACTGGGATATTTGTACTGTTCATGACCTGGCTTGGCACGAATCTCATTTTCGAGAGGCAATTTCTTCGTTCAGCGTCTCTTTATTCTCATTGGGTGCTTTTTCTTTTATTGTACAGTGAACCATGTAGATGGGAATGTAACTTCTTGGTCACTTTTGGTTGCAATGAGGCGGGCCACGATTGGTTTTCATTTTTGAAGTTTTTTTCTTAATTTATTCTTTTGTAAAGTATGCATTAGATATGTCAAGCTAGTACCAGTGTGATACCCTGAATCGGTCACTTAAACGTCTTGTATGTAGTGTATGTATTTTCACAGACCAACACAAAGTTCACATACTGCTATAACAACTACCTAAACTTAGCGCACATTGTTGTCGCGTTTGCTCATTGGTCGATTGTTTATAATTATGTATCTAAGGTCCACACTCAAAGAGAGATTTCTTGAAACATTTTTAAGCAAAAGAGGGTACACGAAGGGCTTACAGGTCACTGTCCCAACAACGAACATTAAAAAGGGTGATCGTATACTAAGGCTAACATAACACTGAGTTAGCTCGTTCCAAAACACAGACACAAAAACAGCCATGGGCAGTGAGTGCCTGCGACATTCCTAAACACATTTTCTAGTTTATGCCTAAGAATAAAGTGGCATAATACATTGAGAGCTTGAGAGAAAATAACTATTTTGCAAATAATTTCACAAACACACCCTTTCTACAGGAAACACCCAGTACTCATCTTTCTCAAGGATAAAATAACTTGTTTATGATTTGAAGATAGGAAATACCGCAAGGGGTTTTGTTTCCTTTGCTTGAAGTTTACAAAGTGGGCTCACTACTAGTGGTTGCAGTTCTCCGAGAGAGATGGAGGGTTTGCAGGAAAATAAATTTTTGATGACAGCGTGTGGCTAGTCAGTGCAGCACATGCACGCTTATGGATATTCAAGTAAAACTTACCCCGATTAGTTACTTTAGGAAATCAGGCACAACTATCATGAACTCGTTAATTTTGAGGTTTTCATCTTTTACACAGCCTGAATTGAATATCCTGTTTCTGCATGGCACGTTAACTGTGATATTATACTCGTTCTACCTATCCAGGCCCGCAGGGACAGGGGTAGGCTGGGAGGGCTGTCTTAAGGCCCACAATGTTTCCGTTGTAGGCATTTTTGGCCGCTTTAAATTTTTATTATATTGTTGAATACATTGGACCCCTATGGTGTTTATCCCCCCCCCCCCCCGCCCCCTCAAAATTCGTTCCGTGGCCCCTATTATCAGCGTCTCGTTAAAAATATGAATTATTCTGGTTATGTTTCCGAGGTCGGCGTCATGTGCAGTTTCATAACGTTTTAGAGAAATAAATTCCAAATGAGGTTTGTTTTTCATAAAACAGGAAAGACCTATATAACTATTTTTAAATATTGTATTTTGTGATTGGTTGCAAAATGCTGTTGTAAGGCTTAGTGTTACACGGATTTTGTGAGCATTCTCCAAGCACAATGACATTTATGGTTAAGTCATAGTGTGCAACCTACTTCGTGCAAAGTAGCCAATTTCGTTTTGTTGGTTCAATTTAAACATTCATGGTATTCAGTCAACACGTAAAAAATAACCGAACAAAGCGTGCAAGTTGACATGAATACTAAGTTGTATACTTTAACAATTTAATCAATTAAGGCCGCCTAATGCCACAAAAAACATTAAGTATCATAAAAGGTCTTTTTTGTAGGAGGATGCTGATGATGAACGCACTTGTTAGAAAGAATTAATGAAACTTGTTTTGATCGGTTTGCAGGCAAACAATGAAAGCATTTACAGGCTGTAGACAAGTTTAAGTTTCATTTGTATTTCGTGCTTCACTCGAATTAAACTAGCTCACAGGCTATCTTTATATGCATTTACTGATTCTACATAAACTTTAGACTGCCCCCAAATCATCTATTTTAGAGCTGCACCATATGACTGAAAAACGTCTTTACATTTTTTTATTCGATCCACCAAAAGGCTGATCATTAATATTAATTAATCACTTATGAAAGGATGTTATTCTATTTGATCATCTCCTACCACTGACACTATGAAGATGACAGTAATAAATGAAAAAGCTTATGATGCGGAAAACGGTATCAAGTAACCTCATTTAAGTAATTTCAATAAACTTTGGAGAGTTAGAACGAGTGAACAAATTTTGCATTCGATTGCAGATATTTCTCATTGTATATGAGACGCCAGTTAATACAGTAACTGGAGTCACTGTGCTATTCTATTCGGGAAATCGTGATATTATAACTGTCGTCATTTCAATTTGAAAATTGGTGACCCAAGTCATAATTCAATGCAACACTGACATTCTGTTTTTTAAAAGTGGGAATTAAATAGTTTATGCCATGTATGTTTTATTAGTCATTATACTATAAAATTTAAATCTCCTATTCTATTTTGTTCTATAACTAATATCCAGTCTAATTTGTTTACATTTTTAACAATCACATTCCAATTTTCAAATGTTTTGTATCATATATATCGATTCTTCACTTTTCTTTCGAACATTAAAATCGTGAATTGTCATTTTGTCTTTCATTATAATATTGAAAAATTCTGTAGTAACTTACAACTTTTCACAACATACCTTATTTTGAACAGCTTAATTAAAAATGTACCTTTCTATTTAATTTGGTCACAGTAGTTAAGTAAATAATGTGTCAATTTGGCAGAGACCATTATAAGCACAAAACACAACAGTCGAAGAAGCCTTAGAGGAGCTTAAATGGCCTCGCTGGTGGAAGACCTAAGTCTGGTTTTCTATGCGGTGTTGATGGTTTTGTTTCAAATTGTTTGTAAGGGTGTTGATTTTTGGTTTATTTTTTGTTTTTGTTTTTGTTTTGTTTATGTTTTTGGGGGGGTTGTTGGCTATATGTAGTAAACCTTTCTACGGTCTGGTTATGTTCGTTTTAGCACGTAAAAGCACCATTCATTACAAACACTAAATGTAATGCGAGAAATGGTGCATTGAGGCATCGGGCAAACAGTAAATAACTAAAATTTACTGCTATTTAACATCAACTATGTGTATGGAACACACGGACCACGAAAATATGATACTACCTGTGCCATTAACGTACATGCTAGAGCACGAAAAGCATTTCCGTAGAATGGACTTTTTTATGCAAAGAAAAATATTAAATTTAGTAAGATATTCACAAATGCCTACTTTTTAATAATAATCTTTATATAAGCTGACTTTCAGGAGGAACCGCTGCTGCCTTAGTTAATTAAAAATGTCCAAATAAAGAACGGGAGGGGGGGGGGGATTAAATGCGATTTCATGCCGCTAGAATTCAATAGGGTCGTTTAGCCAAAATTCCCCGGGGAAAAGGCCATTTTCTCGGGTGAAATATATAGACGTCTTATGTCGCCTGATGGCTAAATCAATCTATTGAATTCTAGCCTCATGTTGTGGGTGATCCCAGGAACTTCAAGATACAAATGTGTGAATGTTTTTGGACAAGCGAATGGCAAGCTTTAAACTCTGCAGGGGTAAACTATTTCAAAGGCTACATCCTTTTCCTCCTCTCTTTTTCTTCAAGGTTCTCTCTGTTATGATCTGTTAGGAACGTAACGTGTGTCTTTGGTCTTTTTATAAGTAATTGGAGAGTACAAAATCCTTGTTACACAACGTTGCTGCACCGTAAGAAAAGAAGCGTAAATCAACTCTTACTGTGTCTTACAATAAACAGCCTATTTGGTTTTTATGTTACACCTCACTTTCCTAAACCCATTCACAATCTAAGAATTTATGGAAGTTGCTTACAAAGATAGCGAACGAACAGATGTTTTTGTCTTTAAACCATATGGAACGAAATTTTATGTAGCTATAGAAGCATTTTTTAGCAAAAAAGATTCTAAGGACCAATCCTCTCACCCCAAACTTCATATCTTGTAGGGTTTTAACGAAATTCTCAACTGGCCCACCTCTTTGATTGACAGCTCATTCAAACAATGCATAGTAGAATAGCTTATGTTACTCAGCATGAACTGTGCTGAGGGTGTTTTGATAACATACATCGGACTTTTCAGTACTCACCCTGAAGCACTTAACTCAAATTGTTTTCAGATGAGGATGAATTCCAAAAAAAAAAAAAGGGGGGGGGGTGGGCTTAAGGAACGAGGTTAGGAGAATTGGTACTGCTTGGGCTAAGAGGATTGGGCCTTTAAAATAATTACACAGCCTCACAGGGTACTTCTCTGGAATCGTATTTCGCATTCTACGCGAATTGTCACACACCGAAATTCAGATGCATACGCCCTTGGGAGAAATAAACCCTGAAGCACATGGTTTGCATAGGGCGGAATAATACAAACCTCTTTGGTTTTGGTCATAAGAACAACAAAGTTGCCTTCGCGTTATTCTTCCTGATCACACCTTTTCCGTAATGTTCATGATCAGATGACATTAAGTTCCAAGGAAAATCGTTAGTTAGCAGCAATTTTGATGCAAATTAGGACTCTGCGTGATAAGATTTTGTAAAGTTTGGACAGAAGAAGCTATGCTAACACATTTTTCCGGAAGATAATCCCTATTAAGCTGATAATCTGGTTCACTGATAACAATTCATACACCAAGTTACTTAAAGGATTTTGCTTACGGGCTTCAGTGCGTACAAGGTGGTTATCTATCTAGCACATATGATATGTGTGTGATCTGGTCACTCTCTAATCTGGTTCTGCTTTCGTGTGATGTTTTGATATGACAACTTTTTCGGCTGCTATCAAGCGCAGAACTATATAGGAGCCATGTACTATACATGAATAAGTTGTAAATGTACAGCACATGTTCCGTACAGACCGGTGTAGCATACACTGCTGCGAACGGAATATCATTATTATGGTTCATTTTCATCACGCTAAACACGTTATAAAGCATATAAAAAAATTACACAAGGAAGCAAAGCGCAGCCTCTATCACAGCTTTTCCCGGAGGTAGTTGGATGTCTATTCTAGGCCTATTCAAGAAGTGTGACGTTAGACTACCATACACTCTAGGCTTAGACGTCGACTTCAGGAGTAAGGACTGTAGTCGTATGCTAGACACACTATGTACAGTCCTTACTCCAGTCGGCAGCTGCGCAGATCCAGGCTACGGTATGATCGGGGATCGGTTTAACAGTTGAAAATAACTTTCTTCTTAAAGTAAATTTTGACCTAAAATGCCGAACATTTTTGTAGGCCTAGGCTACAAGTGCTCTTAACGCGATTTAAAAGCAGGTACCGCAGACCTACAGAAACTGGGCCGAGGATAGGCCTAGGGAATACCATACCTGCCAATATTTGTTGTTAACATTGCACCAATTTGGAAGAAATATTGTATTTTGTGAGCACTGAAAAAAATGCATATACTAAAAATGTAACCCCATTTTTAAAGTGGAAGAACAGCTTTCCAAACTTATATCAAAACAACAGCTTTTTCACCAACATTTCTAATTTCTCTTACACATAGGCCTTCCTTTGTTCAATTTTCAAGACTTAAGCATTGCAAAGATTTAGGCTTAAGGCCAATGAGTTGCAGCCCATAAATTTCACAATTCAACCAGAAGGGTATTGTCATATAATTTTCAAGAGTCATTCATAGAATTGAATAGACCACAACATTATTACAACTAGGAGGAGGGGGAGGGGGGGGCGCTTGGGGGCCTAGGCCCCCAAATTTTCTTCAGGCCCCCCCATATTTTTTTGCCTCCTGATAAAGTAATTGCGAAAAAAATAAAATGTTTGAAAGGGAAATACACTTTGAAGTATTCCCTTTAAAATCGGTAAATAAATAAAATGTGTAACAATTAAGAAAACATGCATGAATGTGTGTAAAATACAATTTGTGTGCACGTATGAAACCAAGTAATAAATTAAAAAGGATTAATTTCACTAAATTAGATACCGTATATAATCTGCACTGTCGTTCATTGCATTACACTTCGAAGATGAAACGAACTTTTCGACGGCAAACTCGAATTTGACTTTTTGAGATTAAGACCCTTTCTGCCTTTCGGATGGCTGGTTGAAATATTGAAAACAAGGCTATCATACACTGTAGACCATTCTTACACGACCAGTCTTATACTTTATCATACACAAAATATGCCTTAAAAAGACCATGTTCTCTCACCTCAAACTGTACCGATTCTCCTAACCTTCTTACTTATGCTCCTCCCACAATTGTCTGAAACTCATCCTCATCGAGATACAATCTCAGTTGATTGCTTCGAGTCGAGTATAGAAAAGTTCATTGTTTATAAACAAAACACTCTCAGTACAGTTCATGCTGTGTTATAAAAGCTTCGGTACTCTGCATTGTTTGAATTAGCTGTCAGTCAAGGAGCTGAGCCACTGGAGGATTTCAGTACACCCCTACCAAAAGTGTGGTTTGGGGTTAGAGGATTGGCCTTTAAGGGTAAGGTAATGCCTTCGAATAATTCTTCCCATCCATCCCTAACAAGTAGGCCTGTATGTTGTGTCTCACTCCTTCCCATGACAAGTGCCATTGTAGAATGTTTTTTTTTTCCACAAGTCCTCTTTTTACTAGTTGGCACTGGCGTCCGGGCGGATTTGTAAAATGTCCACAAGGTCAGCATTTCATGTGTTTCCCGCATGATCCAAACTTATGCTTTGCGGTTTAAATATTTGGAGAGATTTACTCGTAGTATCTTTACTTTGACTACGTAATTTACCGATGACTGAACAAATACTGCACCATTTTGCATCTAGACGTCACTGAAAATCGGAAAATATTGCTTCTTTGGCTGTATTTATGTCACTTATAAAATCTCTACACAGACTAAAAATGAGTATTTTGAAAATTTTCATGCTCCTCAAATAGGAAAATCCTAAAACGTAGTCCTCTAATTAGTTCAAAGTTTTGCCAAACATAGCACCATTTTGCATCTAGCAAATCTAACGCAAGGAGAGTTTTTGCCAGAGGGAGACACAACTAATTTTGGTTTTCCTATTGAAGCTGAAATCTATTCATATATTGCCCCATTTGCGATCTTCGTTCTCCTGAAGTTTACAATTTTTCCCAAGAAAAGGAAGGTACCGGTTCCCTGGAGTCTCATCCCCCAGGCCATGGCACAGATCAGAAATGCCCAGATTTTGGCTCCCTTAAAAGTGTATGTTTTATCATTTTTCGTAGATTGATTTTCAAGGCTGGGTATATCCAGCTTAAAACACGTGGATAGTGCCTTTTTGAGCCATCTGGAGTGTTTGTAAAACCCAAAATTTTCTTGTACGCTCCGCGCCAACTGATGGTGGCGTTCCCCGTAAAGAGTCTTGCCGCGCCTGACCCTTGGAGGTATCAGCCCCCCACTTGTTACCTCCCCCCCCCCCAAAAAAAAAATCCATCCTGGCTACGCTACTGGGGGCGGGTCGGCTGAGTGTTCTTACCCTTTTTGGTGGTTGTTGCCTACTCCCAGTCAGCATTTTTTGTACCATCATTGCAATCCTCTTAAAATGGGGTCCATTTTTCAGTGACTGGCACAAGTTCTTTTAGGAGCCATTTTAGCCATTTTGTGCAATGAAGGATAAAAAACCCACACAGTTCTAGTTGAATATCCCATGATTTGAGAAAAAATGGTCTTCTCCGTGGTGATAGTGCACTGTCCATGTTATCATGATTCTTCCAATGATGCAGTTTTGACGTGCCTTATCTTAAATCGGATAGGTCTATAACGTCTACTTGCAGGGTATTCTATAGTTGTACCTTACCTCCCTCGAAACTTACGAAGGTGCAACCGCAGTGAAGCCAACAAAGGAGGCCTTATATAAAGTGTTGTTAACTCACACAAACTTGAATCATTTCATAAACAGTCACTGCAACTCCAACTCAGTGGACTTGGACTTTTTATTTAATGTTCATACAGACACGTTGTATTTCAAAATGAAAACATATTTTAACGTCCACTGAAACTGCATCTCCATTGAAAAGTAGAGAAAAAATTTAATCTACTTATTTTGAGTCGTTCTAAAATATGCAAGCATCTGAGAAGAAGCCACTGAGATCACGGAGGTGATGCTTTGATAAAGCCTACACCAGTAGCGTAGTCACGTGGGTAGTTTTGAGGGTTAGAACCCCCCAAGACCCAACCTTGGAATGCACAAAACACCTAAAATAGCGGTTTTATCCTTAGACTTTTCCCTCATGTGGTGTCCCCAAACCCCCCATAGTACCACCCCCCTCCCCTCCGTGACACAATCCTGTCTACGCGACCTGGCCTTAACATCATAATTTTTTAAGGTGATAATTGTTCTCACTTTATCTGAAAAATACCGAAGACTACAAACACCTCTCTTTCACAGAGGCTACGTCGGATTAGCCATGCAAATTTAATTTCTAGTTGAGTATCGGATCCGACATTACCACTGGGTCATCCCTTAAACTTATATCCAGTACAGTACTGTTCAATCAATTAGCTATGCAGTCTAAAAACATCATGATAAATTTGACCATTGGTATATCTTATACTATGCACTGACTCACAATTTGTTCAAAGTTTCCAGTTTTTGTGAGATGCGACCATTTATGATTTTTTGTGATTTTTCCTTCTCCCTCTGAGAATCATTTGTATTTGAACCCAGGAATTAGGCAATTGAAATGAAGGCAAGTGAATACAATTTTAGTATAAAAAGGCTTGAAGTTCTCTTCAAAATTATTAGACTAAACATAGGGCGAAGATCAATAGGTGTACATTGTTAACTTTTGTGGGTAGTGCAAGAGGAGTATTTACCCGAATATTGTGATTGTACACTAAGCGGTGGGCCGCAATCGGTTGGAGAGTAGCTTACAAGAAAAATTGGGTCAATATGATTTCACAGATAGCTCAAAAAAGCCCTTTCCAGGCCTTATAAGCTGCATATAACTAACCCCAAACATTTTAATTTTGTCTGTACTTTTTTCATGATTCACACTTGAATTGCCTTTAAAAGGTTTCAAACATATGTAAAGGCCGAGCAAGGTTGTAGAATGGAGCTCTGCAGTGATCGGCTATGACAGGCTTCACCAGACCTCAATTGTGTATTGAGCATCGAATAGCTGTTTATGGTGTAGAAAAAAATTGAAACCGGATGTAGGCAGACTTAATGTTTAATGAAAGATAACTCGTCAGCACAGCTGAACCACATGAAACTAAAACCAAAGAGGCCTAGATTTCCCAAGGCGATTCAGAGTTCTTGTGATGCAAATGCAAAAAATGCAAATAAACGAAGCCATTCGGTAACATTTTCGACAGCATCGGTGAATTATGTGGTTAGACACCCAATTTTAGTATTGTCTCGAACCTGACCATCGGTTGGTGAACATTATACACAGCTGTTTTAGAGTGCTTCTTCTAGAATTTAAGAAATATGATAAATAATGAACAAGGAAAATACTGCTTTTTCATTAAAGTTCTGAATGAAGAATTTATCACACACACACACTCCTCCCGTAAGCTTGGTCAATTAAGTTCATGCTCATTCTTTCTGAAAATTATACGAAATGAGGCTTTAAAGAAATGTTTTCCTTTGGTAAAAAAATTACAATTTAGAACAGATATACTGCACTTAATGTTGTGTTCAATTGTTCACCGGTGCTGTGACCGAGTGGAAAAAAGACCATTGTATTTGCAGATATAAAAAATGGTTGTGTCATTATGGGGAAGATTTTGGAAGTCAAGATTAATGCAAGTTATTCAAATGGGGTTTTACAAAAAGAAACAACTGCTATGAGTCATCATTTTGTCCTACATATGTGGTCGTTGGTATTGTAAAACAACTGCCCTCTAAGGACTTAAACTAACAACCAATGACATAAACTTATGACACGCGGTAATAGACCTTGGGATCCAGGGATGATATCACGACCCTTTGGCTTGACTCTTGATTGCTGTGGATTTTGTTCCCTTGAACGTAGTAACTTTGTTTATCAATGCAAATCCTCTAAAGTGTACTGTTAAGGTGATTGAGTAGCAGTGATACCAATTTTTTTTAACACTTTTGTTAAGATGAAAGTTTTTTACTCCTAAATTATCATTTTTGAAAAGTTAACTTTTGGGGTATTCGATTTGTTATTATTTTATACCGTGCTGTCTGAAAAAGGTCTAACATTTGCTTTCAAGTGTGCCTTCACGTTTGCTCTGCTATCCATGACAAAACTAGCTAATTGTATGCAGTGGTTTCTAAGAGAGGGGGGCTTAAAGTTGCATTTTAGACATTTGAAAGGTACAACATAACTGCTTTATAAGCCATATGTCGTTTGCATTCTAAGAGCGGGGAGGTCCGACCTATTAAATGCAGATCCATCGAAAACCTTTTCTTTGAATCCTACAAGTCGGCGACATTATACTACTATTTTGCTCTATTGTGGTGGTTCTTTAAAACTCCATAGGCTAAACAGGGGTTAGGAACAATGCCCCAGCAGGGTAATTCGTCTGCTACATATCAAACAGAAGATGCGAAATTTGACCTTTCCTTTAACGTTAGCAGTACCTTAAGGATGTAAATTTATTTCAGGCTTTGGACGCTTTTGGCCTTTAACAGCAATTTAAATATTTGTCTTGCTTTGTGTATTTTACTTATCTGGGCGTGCTTTTTAGATCATGGAAGCGAATGAGACTACAAATTGAAATCCGATAACAATGTTTAGTCTCATTTCTCTTAAGCTCATTTGCATAAATCATTAGCATTGGTTTATAACCTGAATTAATACGTTCATTGGCAATAAGTTGTGTGAAATGTCGGGGCAGTGTTTGACACTTAACAGTCGGCAACTTTTTGCACATAACAGTAGAGTTCCAAAAGCCCTTTTGTTGGAGGGACCATAGGTATGAATGAGGTTGCCTAGATATGTACTTCAGTTTAATTAACCCAAATTAAACGATATAGTATTCACTATGCGGTAAATCTTATCGTATTAGAATATCATCATCGACAGTGTTATGATTAAGTGTGGTCTTGGGAAAATACTGGACACACAACAAGCATGGCGTACGCATCAAAATAATATGAACGAAATATTTGAAAATTACCGAATTCTGCGTCTAGGATAGTTATTACCAAATTAATTTTGTAAGCAAGCAAATTGTTATAATCTTTGTTTCAACGAATGTTGCCATCTATTCTTACATCAGAAAACCACTGACTTAAACGCTGTGTAAAGTTTACAAGTAAAGGAGCTATAATTACAAAAAAAGTTGCAGCAGTGTCCATTTCAACTAATTAACCGAGATAAGCCACTAGCAAGCTGAATATTAAAGACAGAACACGCTTATCGCATTTTCCGAAAAGATATATTTCGTGAAAAAATCATACTCAATTGGGGAAGACTCTAAAAGCGAAAGATACATCCACTCACCGACTTCCATTCTCGATCACCGTTCATGCATACCAAACAGTAGAGGGGACTCAACGACGTTGATACATATCTTTTCACTACCGTTGTAAACTATACATGTACCGAAGGACAACTTGCATCAAAGGAAGTTATGTCGAAGGCGATCCCTAATATAAATGCCCCTGATGTAATAATATTTTTCCAGTACACGTCAATCATGGCCTTGCTCTAAGCAATACCATGTCAGGGTTCCAACCAAGCCTCTTTTCCTATTTCGAAATATGAAGAGGAATAAAAAAAAAAAAAAAATTAAAAAAAGAAACCATGTACTGAACTTACAGAAAAATTTACATTACTCTCGCATTCGCCTTGCCGTTTTAGGTACAAAGTTAGTGAAGGTATGTCGATAGCTAGATACCAGATGACTTACTTGCCAAAATACCACAGACAATATTCGCATAACTATAGGCTAATATATGTTGACCTCAAATAATTTGGCTGCTCTTTTAGCTTCACTATATTGAGATCAGGTGCTCCCCTACATGGGATTGTACTTTACCTTATTGGCAAGGCAGACAGCTGCCGACAACTAGATGATGCCTTCCTATAATGGAACGCCGGGTCAGAGAGGTGACCTCAACATACATGCATAACTATCTCCATACATGAACATGGATGGAACGAACCATGTTTTACTGGTCTGTAGGGATGTATATCTATCAATAAAAATCGTGCGGTAACGTTCCTATGACAACCGTGTGGTATGCGAAATGTTTCAGCCCAATTAACTTATGCACGATCTATGACACCTTTCACCTAAGCCTCATAAGGAGACTAAGGTGAAATCCATCCAAGGTTATATTCGTAAAAAAGGATAAAGATCGTGTGTTTACAGCGATCATGTGATCATATTATGTGCTTACCGTTTTACTGGTTTCAATAAAAGGGAAGCCTATGCAGCCATGATGGCGTGTGGGTATGTATGTGTTGGTGTGTGTATGAGTGTGTGTGTTTGTGTGTTTACACTTTACGTGTTAACACGATATGTCAAGATAGGAATGTCTGGCATTTTTCAAACGTGGTACATAGATTGCTCATATTTAGAGGAACAACCTTCTTTAGGTAGAGGCCAAAGGTCATCTGGGGTTACCAGGGGTCAAAGTCTGAAAACCTTGTTAACACGATATCTGAAGTTAGGAAACTTGGATGGATTTGATATTTCGTATGTGGATGCATTATAGTAAGAACATGATCGCTATCGTTTTTGGTTAAGATCAAGGTAATCTGGTGTCACCATTGGTCAATGTCTAAAAGTCTCGATTACTCGATATCTCAAGTTAGAACACTTGGATGGATTTCAATTTGGTGTGTTGATGAATTATGGAAAGAAGATGATCGCCAACGTTTTTGGTGGAGGTCAAGGTCATCTGGGATCACCACGCTTAAAATCTGAAAATCTCGTGAACGCGATATTTCAAGATAGAAAACTTGAAGGGATTTCATATTTGGTATGTTGATGCGTTATGCTTTAAAGGTGTTCCCTATTGTTTACGATGGAGTTCAATGTCTTGTGGGATCACCAGGGGTCAAACCACTGATCCACATACCTGGATATAAGGTGTTGCCGAAAAATTGAAGCAATAGAGACGCCATATTTTGTGTGGCAAAAGCGTAGTACAACAGCGCCACTCTCCACTCAGTTGGATATGCAATTTGATAAGGATGGCTGTATAATTTGGCTTGAAATTAGGCTAAATATGTCATGGAAGGGCCAATTTTCAACCAAAAATGGTAATTACTTCACAAGCTGAACAAGATCATGTTATATTGAGCGCAAAATGTTCACTTAGTGCAGTTCGTGGTGGATTGAAGATCAACTTGATTGAGTGGCTAGGGAGTCTGAGTCAGTCCTTTTTCCTTTTATCATCGTATAGAGTAATTTCTCTAACACATAAAATAAAATAGTATTCTTGCAATGAATAGGTTCCCAGAAAACGATGCTGACTGTCTTAGGCTCTGATACACTCAATGGCGTAGCTAGGCATTTCTCAGGGGGAAAACACCCAAATTTTCTTCTAATTTTTTCTAAATTTTCTTTTAATGTGAAAACCATTTCTCTGGGGATGTAATTTGCGGCTCCCGGAGGTAGCCGAAGTTCTTGCCCTTTGTAAACTAACATTTGAAAATATAAGGCTTGTAGTGTGAATACATGTTGGATTCCGGGTTTCCTACATTAAGAAATTTGAAAAATTCAGGTATTACCGAAGAATCTGTTTATCTTACTACCAAGTCTGATATTACACGGCGAGCAAATACCGTTGTTGCTATACAATGTTATCTTACTCCTACAAATTTAGGCTCCCCGATGACATTTTTAAAGCCAAGAGCTGGCATTGGAGAAAATTTTGAATTTTACGAAAGAAAATTTCATAAAATTAGCAACGGTAGTGCCAATGGCACTTGATGATCTGGTGATTTTGTCATTTCCTAAGTTCGTAAAAGCTTACCAAACTGTTTTATGAGAAAACACTACTCATTAGAAACTAAGAAATTTATCCACAAATTCCCATCCTGCATGAGGTACTGTGGAAATGATGTTCGTATGTTGCGTGCCATGTATAGGGAACAAAGTTGCTGCTGTGGATTTTTGATGGAGTTCATTCTGGTGGGATGAAACAAAAGTCTGCACCTTTGAGTTTTGCAAAAGGATGCTTCCCAAGTTTTGGTCCACATTACTTTACAAATCTTTCAGATAAGACCACAACACATTCTTACTGCCTTGTAGTGAATTCACAATCCAAAGTATTTTGCTGTTGCGAGGCTATTACAGTTTTATGTTTAACTTTCATCTTCTGTCTACCTAGGCCCATGCCGATTATAGCTTACGATATGAAGTCTCGGTAATTGCAGGACTTAAGAAAAAAATACGGTTACGTCCTGTTTGGAGTGTACCCCTACTTTTGAGTAAGAAACGTGATTTTGCGGGAACGATCAATGGCAACTGTGGAAAGTAGTAAACCATCCTTTCTTAAGTGGTGTTTTGGGTACAAGTAAAGTGCTGAGAGATGTATTTCACCTTTGCCCTCAAAACGTAATGCTCTTGTTTGTACCCGAATAAGATCTGTTTTGAGGGTCCATTGATCTATTCCTTAATACGTACTTTCAATTTTGAAACTTCAGTTGTAAAAAAATTATAATGTTTAATATCGGCGTTTTTCTTACAAGGGTAATCGCGTACAGTGTAGGGCCATATGGTCCAGTTGAGCCCATCTTAAGCTAGAATGCCACGGAACATCCTTTTTAAGTAGTTTTTGTGTCAAGTGATGCGTGGGGATGAAACAAAATCCATTTAAGTTTTGTTCTCAAAAATGTAATTGAGACCCTATTTGTGTCCCTAGTTGGGCCCACCGTATAGGACCATCTCCCCAATCATTTTTACCTTAAGTATCATTTTTGTAAAGCTTTGCTATAAGTGGATCGATTCAACAGTAAGGAATATCGAATTTGTTCTGACAAGGGAAAATGGATCCATTTGGGCCCCTGGTTGGACCCTCTTAAAGGACCATCTTCCCAATCACTTCGATCTTAAGTATCATTTTTGAAAACCTGCAATGTAAGTGGATCGATTGCTCGAAATATTGACTTTTTACTGAAAAGTAAAAATTAGTCCATTTGGGTCCCTTGTCGTCTATTAGGGACCTTCTTAAGCGATAATGCCCAAGAAATTCTTTGTTAAGTTACATTTTTATAATCAGTGATGAGTGGAGACTAAACGGTATCAATTTTAAACTTTGTTCGCAAAAGTGAAGTTGATACCCTACTAGCCCTTTGTAAGTGGTGAATGCCCCTAGTGTCATTTTTTTTTTTACGTTCTATATTTCAATTAACAAGCTTTGGTACTTACAGTGTTTAACTATTATTGATGTAATCAAAAGTGTAATTGATTGTTATTTTAGGGACCTTTTAGGGTTCCACCTGTTCTTATCACCCCGAATGCGAAACTCAAGAAATGGGTTTCCTTCGTACCAAGGTATCCTTAATAGATTGGGGCCTTCAAACCTTTCGTTCCCGATAGTGTTAGTATTAGGGGGCTAGCTCACCAACGACGCGTGTCAAGGGTTTATGAGAGGTTTCGTTTCATCTGATACCAAGGCTTGTGAGCTTAGTCTTTGAAAACCAGGAACAAAGTAAGTCAGCCTCTCGTTTAGGGTAGCCACCACTTTCGTAAATTTGAAATTGACCGTTGGATATTGGGAATTAGGATAATTTGGTTGTCTAATAACTGTTACACACTATTCCTGCTACATGACCTGCAAGAAAGAAGCAAATTTCACATGCTTACACCGCGAAATATTCCTATACACAACATATCTAAAAATATCTGTTTCGGACCCAGCTCTATGAAAATCATTTTATTCTCATGTATAAGACAAGATTTTGATCCGTCAGGAGGCAGATGAAAACCGGATATGAATTCCGTAATACAACATACATACTGTTAAAATCGCTCTAAATTCACCGCAGATCAAAGATTAGAGAAAAAAAGGTTTAATCGCCTCAAAAGTTTCATTTTTTCTTCTTTTGTATTTTTTATCTAGAAGCAAATTGAAACTTAACTTTGGGACCGACTATAACTGAACGGCAGGTAAAAACAAAACGAACAATCATGTGAATTGAGGTTGTACTTTCATTACCATGGGGAAGGTTTTAAAACCCGATATTTATTCCAAAACTTTGGAACAAACGTGCTTTAGTCTTCAAAATATAACATGAAATGTCTTTGTGTGCGTAGGTTTTTGATACGAATTAGTTTTTAATTTGTTGTTTCTATCAGAAACCGTATTGTCCCCGATGAAATATTACTCTTTATACAGGAAAAAATACAACTCTATAATTCAATATTTCCGAGGTTCTTTGCTTGATCAGTACACACTCTATTTACCTTGTTGATATTCAAAAAGACGATATTTGACTCACATTTCAGCACCATTTTTATACCAAAGACGATCATAACAGTGTTTTGTTTGAATTAGACTTGTTAATTCTAACATAAAAAGATTTCACTCAAACAGGAAGAGAAGAAGTTAAATACTGTTTACTTGAAACCGTGTCATTTTGCACTTGGGTTACCTCACTTTAATTTAGGCTGTACTGTACAGGCTAAAGTAAAGTAAAGTAGCCAATGAAGAGCGCATTTCGCCATGGGCCAAAGACCGCTATGAATCAATACTAAATCTGAACACCTTATAGTCACGACGCTTTAATGCGAAAACATTTTCTCGCAAATTAGTCTCCCTCAACAAAAACAGATTTAATATATTTTCAGTAAGTTATACCTTTAAGAAAAGAGCGAAATTTTAATTAAGTGACACTCAATATTTAAAGCTACGTATCGTCTTAGCTCCAGTTCCTTACACACCCATTCCTTAAGACCTACCTTCATAGTAGGCTACAGTATCAAATCGTAATTAATTTTTAGACTGTATGTTGAATACGGTTGTCTTGTGTAAATATTGTGCTTGAAATTGACCAATTTGACATGCATTGAAAATAGCTTTTACCATTATCAAGTCATTCTCTCTCAACAATTACCACCAGCCATGGCTTTATTTACCTGCAGCATTATGATAAAGGGATGATGTCGATGTTGCATCATTTGAATTGTTGAAATTTTGGAATAAAAAGCACGGTAGAGAGAAAAAAAGAAGGTTATACCTTTTTCATACTTATACCTTCAAAATAAGGTCAGCCTTTTCCGCATTGATTTTATTATGTATTATTTTTGTACACAAATTATTGTATTAAAAGTGTGATTTTTGTTTCTGTAATACGCAATATCTGTCTTACTGTAATCACGGGTGCATCACATTATGTAATGTAGCACTCAGTCCTGAAAACGAAATGACTCTCCAGTTACTTGCATAGCCAAAATTTTGATTGGGGATTGCTAAGTACAGGACCTGATTGTCGGTCATGGGTAGAGGTCGAAGGGAAGGGGACGGTCCTCCTACCCCGTGATGATTTTTTGAACAAATATGCCTTTTCGTAGAAGATGTGTATGATTGTGTAGGGGAGGTGTAGCCTACCCACTTGCACAAAAATGTGACCTATATTTTCCTTGCAATTTGAGAGAACATTTTATAAATCTGGCATGCACATTGTACGGATATCGGTAAAGTGCGCATCTCTTTTCATGTCATTTCTTTCACGTTCGATACATTTTCGTGAAATACGAAAATCACATCCACAACGTTTTTTGTTGCGAGGGAGGGGTAGGGAGACGTATTTCGTATTTGCCAAAATTCTTCTCCCTTTTTATCTCATCGCTCCGTGAGGAGGATGAGATATTGTAGTCACTTTGCCTATGGGGCTATATATGGCAATGCCAGCTCAAATCGCAATGGTTGCCATGGCAACGGTAAATTTTCCCAGGTTACTAGTCTCGAGGTCTAATCCATGGTGAGGTACCCCGGGGTGACTGAAGGTCCAGGGCTGAGAGAGGGTGTTTGTGTATGTGTGTGTGTGTGTGTGTCCAATTTTGTTTTCCTAATATCTTGTAAACGGCTAGGCCGATTTTCTTCAAAATTGGTGGGATGGTACCTTAGGTAGAACAATTGCATTTTAATACACAACCTGAAGTGAAGGTCAAAGGTTACAGGTCAAAGGTCAAATTTAGTGAAATCACCTTTTCTGCTGTATTTCCAAAACAAAACGTCCTGCTCAAACGAAACTTCACACATATGATGATTGCATCTAGACCTACCAAAATATGTGGTTGCCATGGCAAAAGAGGGCAAAGGTCAAGTGGTAGAGTGGAACAAAAATTTTTCAAGTAATAATTTGTTCATAAAACAACCTTTTTGTCTTTTAAACTCCTCCTAGTGGGCTGGACCGATTCTTTTCAAAATTTGTAGGTGGGTACCCCAGGGTGGGAACTTATGTCTCCCAGACCCTCAGAAGTAAAGGTCAAAGGTCAGAGGTCAAAGGTCACATTTGGCAAAAAACACTTTTTTTTACAATTTTGTACTAAAACTCCCAAAGAAAACCTTCATTTTACATGAAACTTCACAAGTATAATAGGATAGACTAGTTCTGCCAAAATATGTAGTTTCCGTGGCAACCAAGGTCAAAGGTCACGTGACAGGGGGTCAAATCCCTTTTTTGTGTTCACTTTAACTCTTAACGGAAGCATCCAACAAATCTGAAAGTTTAAGTGTAATAGCCTAGGCATGATAAGTTGTACCGATATGTGTGGTTGTCATGGCAACCAAGGACATAGTTCACGTTACCGATTGTCAAAGGTTAAAGTGGGCATGACACGGCCACAAAAACTTTTGTGTATTGCAAGATTAGATACAGAATTTTACAAAAATTATCTCACACCCCATTAAAAACCCGTACAATTCGGCATAAATGATATTCGACTGAAGGAAAACTGCGTTCGAAATTCAATTTCGAAAAATGCCGCAACAGCTCACCTGACTTTTATGACGCAATTGGAGACACAAACCCCGCCCTACGGCGCGCATCTAGATGTGGAACTAATGTAACGCTCGTTAAAGTTATCTTATCTTAGCAACCTCATGAAAACAATTGCATCACATTACAGAGTCCAACACACAGAGCGGAAGGCGCGGACCATGGTGGGGATTCGGAGCAAATCATTGGCCAATTTGTTCGCGTGCATATGCGCGCGGGTAAAAATAGTTGTTTTTGTGTTAGAAAGACACGGTTCGGGCGCTTTAAAGAACAGCTATGGACATGTATGAACAGACCACAACAAGCGCGTCCCCACTACCTGACTACGAGCGCGTCTTTACTGTATGAGCTGTTTGGTGAAGATGCTATTGCGAATACTAAGCAGTGACCGTGTAATGCACAATTCACAATGTAGTCAGTGGCCACGCTAACTGCTATCCTAGCACCGGTGTTTGCAATTAGGTCTATGTATGGGCAAACAGGCGTTACCATGCACTTGATTCGATGATTGTGAGCTCTCTGGTACAGTGTTGCTGACCGTGCTTCCAATGACGTCACCATTTTGAGACGCGTGCACATTCGTTTTTTTTTCGCTTGCGAATTTCAAATGGGCTGAGCCTGGCCTGTAATTGGGAATTCAAAACGTCGTTTTTCGGTATTTATGGACATAATTTAGTAGGGAAATCTTTCACTTCATGTCAAGGTGTACCCAAACTTACCGAGAAACTTACTTTGGCCGTGTCATTACCACTTTAATGTTTGTAACTAGCCTATTTTTCATCAATTAATCATAAATCATAAATCAGTTGTTTTCAACCCAAAGTTGCGTAACTGTTAGGCCTAGTAGTATGAAAGTTAAAGTCTAACCTAGGGCTAGACTTGAAATCTGAAGCTGGTTAACGGTATGTAGGCTAGGTCTGGGGCTAAGGCATGGCTCTGAGACCTACGCCATTTATAATCTTGAGTTATGAAACTGCTGGTGACTAACATTAGGTTAGGCATAGGGCCTATCTTACATTTTAGTGCCCTTAAAACTTGGCGGTTTTGAAGCATCGCCAAAGAAATGTACGTGACAATTTCCCTGCCACGGGCTAGGATTCGCCACAGGCCAGTACGCAGAAAAGGTTTGTGCGTCGGCGGGAAATCTTCTAACGCCACGCGTTCAACATGGCGCACACGCCCAGTTTTTTAATTGAGACGCACTTGATGTGCATATCAGCTCGACACACATGAAGTTTGCCGTCGCGTCAAAATGGAGAATACGCCCAGCTAGCGCCTGAGCAATAACAATTACGCACCAGTTTGTCTAAACATATAATATAATCGTCGCGTCCATATCCGTATCAGCTTAGTGTAAGAAGAAGAAGAAGAAGAAGAAGAAGAAGAAGAAGAAGAAGAAGAAGAAGAAGAAGAAGAAGAAGAAGAAGAAGAAGAAGAAGAAGAAGAAGAAGAAGAAGAAGAAGAAGAAGAAGAAGAAGAAGAAGAAGAAGAAGAAGAAGAAGAAGAAGAAGAAGAAGAAGAAGAAGAAGAAGAAGAAGAAGAAGAAGAAGAAGAAGAAGAAGAAGAAGAAGAAGAAGAAGAAGAAGAAGAAGAAGAAGAAGAAGAAGAAGAAGAAGAAGAAGAAGAAGAAGAAGAAGAAGAAGAAGAAGAAGAAGAAGAAGAAGAAGAAGAAGAAGAAGAAGAAGAAGAAGAAGAAGAAGAAGAAGAAGAAGAAGAAGAAGAAGAAGAAGAAGAAGAAGAAGAAGAAGAAGAAGAAGAAGAAGAAGAAGAAGAAGAAGAAGAAGAAGAAGAAGAAGAAGAAGAAGAAGAAGAAGAAGAAGAAGAAGAAGAAGAAGAAGAAGAAGAAGAAGAAGAAGAAGAAGAAGAAGAAGAAGAAGAAGAAGAAGAAGAAGAAGAAGAAGAAGAAGAAGAAGAAGAAGAAGAAGAAGAAGAAGAAGAAGAAGAAGAAGAAGAAGAAGAAGAAGAAGAAGAAGAAGAAGAAGAAGAAGAAGAAGAAGAAGAAGAAGAAGAAGAAGAAGAAGAAGAAGAAGAAGAAGAAGAAGAAGAAGAAGAAGAAGAAGAAGAAGAAGAAGAAGAAGAAGAAGAAGAAGAAGAAGAAGAAGAAGAAGAAGAAGAAGAAGAAGAAGAAGAAGAAGAAGAAGAAGAAGAAGAAGAAGAAGAAGAAGAAGAAGAAGAAGAAGAAGAAGAAGAAGAAGAAGAAGAAGAAGAAGAAGAAGAAGAAGAAGAAGAAGAAGAAGAAGAAGAAGAAGAAGAAGAAGAAGAAGAAGAAGAAGAAGAAGAAGAAGAAGAAGAAGAAGAAGAAGAAGAAGAAGAAGAAGAAGAAGAAGAAGAAGAAGAAGAAGAAGAAGAAGAAGAAGAAGAAGAAGAAGAAGAAGAAGAAGAAGAAGAAGAAGAAGAAGAAGAAGAAGAAGAAGAAGAAGAAGAAGAAGAAGAAGAAGAAGAAGAAGAAGAAGAAGAAGAAGAAGAACCGCTACAATACCACAAATCAAAAGCAAGTGTTTTATCTCATGTTTTGTCATTTTATGCTACTCTACCAGATGATAGTTTAATAAAAGTACAAAAAGTACAAAAACATTGTGGTTAAGTATGAAGCATGAGGAGCGCCCGAAAATGTCGATAGTTTGAGAACCATTTGTGATAGAACATATAATGAAAAGAAACCTCTTACTTGGTCAAAAACTTTACCCTACCCCAATCGGAATAAAGCTTAAAATCCTTTGGGGAAGTCGATTGCTGTAGGTGCCCGGTCCAACTTCGTTATGCTGGTCTTCCTGAGGTATGACGCGCAAACTTTCACTTTTCAGGCTGCGAATCACGAATCAAACACCAACGAAACACACTACACCAAAAAAGAAAAAAAAAAGTGGGGGTATACTACAACCACTTCGAACTTTCTTCTCAGCATGCTATTCAAATCATGGTTTCGGCTGCATCACTAGAGAGCTTGATCTTTCTTTTATACCGTTCGAAATCTGAACTGCAACTACCATTCTTGTCGAATGATTGATCTTTGATCTTGTTTTTCCGCAAGTAATACCTTTTGACAGTAGACCTTTGTGCAAACTTTAACATGTCTAATTTCGTCAATATACCCATCTGGTAATGAAGTTTGCAAGTACTTTGTTGCCAATTTGAAACTACCAAACACATTTATTATGACAAGCACTTGTTATTGAGCATCATCTGTTGTGACGTCAAGACACTTTGGAAATCCCCCCTGTTGCAATCACTTACGAGTAAAGAATACTTCGTCTGAGCGGACTCCATCTTGTTTGAGACTTCGAGGGAGGTTTCAATTTTGTCTTTCAATTCATCACATTTAACAAAGTAAGTTTTTACAATGTACATTTGCTTCGTAAGGTTCAGGTATAATTACTATTATTTTGACCACTTCATGTATGTTATGTAAAGAGGAAATAAGACTAGCGGTCAGGTTATGTTTGTGAAAGTCTTCACTGTTGAATTATTTGTTGGTCATGTTAACTACGTAGAAGGCTGCTGCACGTCAGGGACTGAATAAAAGTGGTACAGAAGCTGTAACAACTCAACCACTTGTCTCTTTTGTGTTGTTTGAGGGATGTACTTAACAATACTTGATTGCTAAGTTAGGAAAAGCTATCACTAGAAACGGAGATTGAGCCCTGTTAACTCTCTTAGTATGAAACTTAGCAAGTTGTCGATCACTTTGGCTATGCTCTGTTTGGATATGTCTAGAACACAAATGATTCACGTACTATTAGCTTTGTTATGTCATTTTCATGGTACCAGTATGGGAGTTAGATGTGGCTATAAGCGGGGATCCTGAAGTTTTTAGTGCTTAGGGTTTTTTCAACTTAGGTCCGAAAGAATTTTTCACAAGCACATGCCTATTCCGCTTGGATTTTTTCATGCCTTAAACGTAATGCAATGAGATTTTTATTTAATTTTTATTGTTGTTGCATGGCTATTATATTGCTACATTACGACGCATTCAATTTGGTACATTTGTTTGTATGCTTTATGCACTAGTAGCTCACATAGGCAAGGGCGGATCCAGAAATTGCTGTAAGGAGGAAGGAGCGATCGATATGCACCGATTTGCAACAACGGTGCTATCCACAAGTTTTGCCCGCGTGAGATCCAGTGTCCTGAGTTAGGGTTCCTGACTGCCGTTACTCAAAAGCCATATATGGACCTTGGTCCACATATGGTAAATCCATATATGGGCCATATATGGACCATATATGGACATTTACATCTGGTCCATATATGGAATTTTTATCTGGCTTTAACAAACATTGGGCAGATATAACTTGATATAACATAAAGAAATATATGGTCCATATAAAATTTGATATGTCTCAAATTTCATATGGGGCATATGGTGCTTATAATATCCAGTATAAGGATCTCATATCCAGGCCATATCTGAACCATATATATGTCTGCGCCGAAATTTATTAGACCACTACCTTTGTGTAAAGAATATCAGAAGCCTTCTTTAGCCAGTGTACTTTTTCTAAAGAACTCCCGACCCTCTGGCAAAGGGCAGTTTGGCGAGAGCAAACTTTAAACTGCTTCCCGAAGAAGTTATTGCGTACACTGAAGGACAATACTTGACCAACCTCACGGCCTCCAGACCAATTACATTCTAGACTGAATGAAAAGAACACATTCTACCCTCATTCAAAAGGCCATTCGGCGAAACCAAAACTTCAACTGCTTCCTGAAGAAGCTATTACGTTCACTGAAAAACAACACTTGACCAACCTCGCGGCCTTCAGACCATTTACATCAATGGTCTGTCATGTATGGCTCCAAAGAACATCTACTACACATGTTCTTGGCCAAAAGGCCGAGAACACTTGATCTAAGTGGCAAGGCCGAGAAGCCAGTATAATTTTAGGGCTATCTGAGCATCAGTAACAGATTTTACTGTCAATTGTATTCCATTGACTTGAGTATCTGAAGTTGTTAAATTACTTAAAAGTGAAGAACAAAAGTGCCTTTAAATTCCAACTTCTAAATGTATTTGTATAGAAAATCCAACAGCCCTAAAGACTCATGAGAGAATAACACCACGACTATCTTCATCTTTCCTGGAATCAACTAAACCTCCCATGTACACGACATTTGCATATTTTTTTTTACCTAACATTAGCAATCAAAAGCCCTTTTTCTTACGAACACATGTAGTAAGGTTTATCTCCAGCGCTTGTCACAGTAAAACAGGAGCAACAAGTTGATCGAAAAGTTGACAATAGATCAATTGGGATCTTAAGGTTATAAGACTTAGAATTAGTAAACTGAAATAAAAATTTCTTTGCTTGACTTACTTGTTTACATTTTACTTTAGTAAACTTATTATGCTATGTGTCCTTATCTTGTATAAAATTTCCACTGCAGATGTTTTCCCGCGCTTCGCCCGCATGATGACACCTGAGGCATGTGAAGTCAGGGCTGACAACTCCCTGATGAAGTGGCCTTAGGTATCATACCGTGTGGTGGTTTCCTCACACTTTCCATATCTTTACTGACTAAAAACATAATTACCTAATGTGGTGCACCATGTGAGTTGATTAAACCAAATAAGAACTCTAGCCTTAAAACTGCAACAAACCAACAAAACCCATGCGATGCATTAGTCCTGAATGGCAGTGAGGTTTGGGGTTTTGAGCATCTTCGACAAATTGAAGCTTTTCATCTGTACTTTTGTAAGCAACTTCTGAAAGTTAAAAAATCCAGACTAAGCTGCATGACTTATGGGGAGCTTGGGAGGTATAATATTATTGACGGAAGACTTGTAGCGTACTAGGGGAGATTTATTAATACTAAGGATAATAAGCTAGCAGGTATGATGTTTAAATTCCTAAGAATTCTGCATGACAAAAATGTTTACAAATAGTCCTGTATCTGTCGGGTTAAAAGTATTTTTTTTAAAAGCAGGTATGCTCTCTATCTGGAATAATAATTATAATTCAATTGATATTTACTGGCCTGACAAAACTATTGGTCAAAGGTCAAATGATATTTATGTTCAAGAATGGATCTCTGAAGTAAATAGGAATTCCCAAATGTAAAGTTTATAGGATTTTTAAAAAGAGACTTGATATGGGAAAAAAAAACCTCACCGTTTTTACTTTGAACAATAGGTTCGATCTTTCTAGGTTCAGGTGTAGCAATAGTAGAATCCCCACTGTGTGTGGCACATGCCGAGATATAGATTTTTGTGATCGAATTTGCGAATAATGTAATCAAAGTTTATTAGGAGATGAATATCACTACTTGATTGAATGTCCCTCATTTCCCAGCGAAAGGTACAAGTTCTTTAAGCCGTATTACTTAAGAAGCCATGACATCCTTAAAATGGAACAATTCAGATAATACGAATTTTTTTTATATTTTAGCTATTTTAGTACTACAATCTTAAGTCAATTTTGAAATTTTAAAGGAGCGGTTTCTGCCGTAAAATGGGCAGGTTGTTGCCATTCAAGTGTTGCTGGTTTTATGTCCTTTTCTTGGCCTCTTTTCTTTTCTTTATATTTCTATTCTTCTGACCTTAATCCCTCATGTTTGCATATTTTTTAAGATCTGTGTGTGTGTGCATGATATGTATATATATATATATGTATGTATGTATAGAAGTGTCTCTAAATTTCTCGGAGTTGTCACAAAGAATGAAAATAAACAAACAAACAAACAAACTAACTAACAAACAAACAAACAAACAAAACACAAACAAACGCCGTGATCGTCACTAATGTAACAGATTGTCACATCGAAACCCCTTAGTTCAGGCATCTTAACATACAAGCCTCCATCTTTGACTTTGGTTTGTATAGTTCCATAGCATTTTAATAAGTTTAATAATGCATTTTTGACCTTTGGAAAATGAAACTTCGTTATAGAAAATGAACTGGCCGCGAAGTTCCAGAACGTTTGCAAAGATATACTGCGGTCATTCCTGCATGCAGACTCAAGAAAAGTTAGTTTAGAAAAATATTTTGCAAGGGGTACTGCAAATCCCAGGTTTCCACGACAAGTTGCTAAAACAGTTGGGAAGCTGACCTCGGGGTCACCGAAATATATTAAGCTCTGATGACGTCACACAATTTTGAAATTTAGGCGCTTATGAAAATCTCCACTTGGAAAAGAGAATGGTTTATTTTTCTGTATAAATCCAATATCGATCACGGAAACTATGATTCTTACAAGAATAAGTTCGCAATTTATCATACAACCAATTTCAGGCGAAATTATTGGCCAAAAGACACAAGAGTCACCGGGAGATTTTTGGTCATCCAGGCTGATCGTTGGGCGAATGGTCACAAACTTGTCACTGAAATCATCCACGAAGTTCATAACAAACACCAATTGCTGAGCATTCTTAGGAAATACACTTACCCACCAAGGTTCATTGAAAAATTATTCCAGTTTGTTTTCCTGAAGACGGTCAATCCCGCTTTGTTTGTGCTTCGAATCTGGTGCGGTACACATGTTTTAAGTCAGCCATCTTGAAATGAACGGGATGATGGTACCTAGTATATTGCAGCACTGCTATGTTCAACATACATAGTTGAGTAATTAATTTTTCTAATATGCAATTAGCCTTGCTACTGGCGAGTTACGGTATTAAAATGAAGAGCTTATATGATGTTGTTTTGTTTCTAAAAGCAGTGCATATATATACATATGTAGTGCATATATATATACAAGCGAAGTTACCTGGGCATTTTAAAGAGCTAAATTGTTTCCTATGGGTGAAAGTACTCAGTTCTTGAAACTGAAAAGTGTTTGCATGTAATTGCAATTTGGTGCTTTATATGTAAATGAGGACACGTTGCTTACAATCATAAATGACAAATGAAGTGGTACTGTCATTCTCCCTTTAGTTTGATGTTTTAAGTGATAAGTGTGTTTTACTGTTCTTATAATCAACACCAAACAATTTTTTTTTGTCAAGGAATGTGCAGATCGCAACTTCGCAAACCTTGAAAGTCCTTTTCTGAAGAATTCTGTGTTCATCACTCGTGTGAATATTTGTTTTCAAACCTTCTTAGGTCATCCGCCACTTGATCGACTATTTGGCAACTAAGTTTAACCGTGATAAGTGTGTTCCAGAATTTGGTTTAATACACTCAGCTGTTTCAGTTGTTGAAACCAAGAGCAATAATCATAAGTGTTCAGAAAGTGGGTGAAAATATCTTTCTATAATTTAAGCAGGGACTATATTGCATTGTGATGAAATATCACTTATTAAATATATAGTTGTCATTTTTCTAGAACAATTACTGAGAAACACACAACTAAAATATAAAATTGACATTATAAAGTTCGAACATTGAATGTAATTTTTTTTTCAATTCTTTTAGTTAGATTTCCTGGGTGGGACTAAGGTGAAATGAACATTATCAGGCAAAGAGGAAAACTTAACCTAAGGAAGTTGCAATTTAAACATGCCTGACTCTATTCAATTAAAAGCTCTACGGGTTGTACACGAGATATATCAAAGGGGGTTGGAATAAGTCTTGTGTCGTAACATCATGTTTTACTTATCGTGACTATGTTATGAGCAGAGAGGGAAGTTTTCAAGCGACATGATTTGCAGGTTTTTTTGGCAGTTTGGTGATCACAATCAGGATTTATGTCTGATAAGGCTAGCGTTTTGCATAAAACCACTTTTTTACATTGATGTTACAGACCTACTGATGCCTGTGGCACTTTCCGTCGACAAACTTTTGGTAAATACAGCATTTGTTCAAACTTAGCCAAAGAGAGAGTCAGACACAAGTAAATACTGCACAGAATTTTATGTTGCCTTGGTAAAATGTGACATGTGTGTCTTTTTTCTTCTATGTATGGCGCGAACCAGTGACACAGAGCAAGTTGAACTTCTCACCACGCTGTTGCTCTGATTGTTTTTTTTTTTTTTTTGTTATATTTCAACTTTGGGGATATGACTGTTTTTTTTTCCACCAGTGTCCTACAAAAGACTCCTACTTAGAGGATGGATTCATTTTGGTTTTCGCTTGCAATCATTTTATTGATGGCCATTCCAACAATATGTAAGTGACGATTACTTTCTTAACATTACTATACGGGCTACCACGACTTAGTAGTAGCAGGCTTTTCCACACACATAATATTCACAGATAACATTACTTGCCGTCCTATAGTAAGAGTTAGCAATTTTCCTTTTTTAGTTTTATTACCAATAACAATTACAATGAAACAAATGGTGCATTGAAAGCTGATATGATGTCGCCTAAAGTCGACGACACGCCCTCCGCAACCACCATCGGTAAGAGACCTGAAGCGTCTTAGTAACCTAACCAAAAAATAATAAAACTGTTTTTCAAAGAAACCAGCTACTCCCGACATACACGACAATGGTATCAGCATCATCCAGATTTCCCAAATTTTATCTCAACAGATATTCCTACACATCCTCATTATTATTTCTACTTACATACACTGAAAAAAATGCGTTAATTGGAGGAACCCAATTACCATCCATGAATAAGCATGGGCTTAAAGATCACTTTGCTCAACAATTAAAATCTTTCTAAGCTTTACAGTTTTTTTGGTCTTAAGACCTGTGAATCACATACGGTAGACAAAAGAGCAATTTTCTTAGGACATTGGCCCTTTGATATCTTTTCGTTATTAATATATTATGCTCTTAAATGATGTAAAAAATTCTTCAGATTGGGTGTACGTTTCATCGTGGTCAAATGGTCAAACTGTATGCCGCAACACTTTTTCCAACATCTTGTTTCAACAGTTGCGACTCTATGGTGTCCTAATGTTGTCGTAGTCGAAGAGGGTACAAATTTCACCATCAAATGCGAGACAGACAGAAACATTAGCTATTTTTATTGGTACAAGGGCAAAGCAAGTAATCAGGATCTCGTGGGAAGGCTGGAAGACGGGAATAAAAATATTCCGGCATGGTACAAGGATAGCTTTGATGTTACGGGTGCGGGTGCTCTGGTAATTCTTAAAGCTGGAATTGAACACGAGACGCTTTATAATCTCGTAACGTTTGATTCACGTGGATCGGCTGAGAAAGAAGAGGTGTTTGTTAACATTACAGGTAAGTTGTTTTAGACAATGAGAGTACCTACTTGTCTATCATTTCCTCTGTTAGCAAATTAACATTTGAATTATAATGATACATATAGTTGTCGAAGAAGAACATTTATCTTCGGATGTCATTTCCAGGGAGGTATAATAACAGCTATTAACTTTGAGGTAGTCTAAACATAACACATACCAATCTTTGCCTCATATGCAATGGGCTTCAAGTCCGATCATGGAAAATCTGAAATTCACAGAAGGGAAATTTAAAGAAAAAAATTAAACTTTAAGTGCATCTTATTTTAATCCTTTTCATATTTCTTTTATAAATTCAATGATTGACACATGGCGAAATATTAACTTTAAATGATATCCATCATGACTAGCGTAGTTTTGGAGAAAAAACTGCCGTTCACGTTTATAGTACCCGACCACTGGTTCATTTCACCGATTATCTGCTTCAATGAACAACAGCCTTGGTGACCATTCTTGTTCAATAAAAGCCCAACAGTAAGGGGTTCAAACAAGTGCTGGCAAAAATGGGATCACAGTATTCATGGTTCATTGAAGGTTTAGATCATCTGAGATAAACTGCTATCAAATGTCTACTTTCAGGGCTATTGTCAAATGCTTGAATGGAAATCTAATTGACAACAGTTCTTGACCAGATGAGGTAAAGGATATATTTTCTAAGATGAACATTTAGCGTCTAATGATTTCATTGTAACGTGAATCATTTAATAAATTGTTTTAAAGTATCGTTTTCAAATGTGGTTGTCACCCATTCTTAGGTGTGGTGGCAATTGATAATGTAAGTGAAATAAAAAAAAAAAAAAACTATTTGACATCGTGTTACTTTCCTGAACCTCGATGCTAAAGCATTCACCTTGTTACAAAAAAGCATTTATATGAATGCATAAAACTGGATTAATATGAGAAAAATTTTAAGCGGCTATGTTAAGTTTTTAATTAGCGTTGATAAACTTGAGAAACTATCCCATTTACTTTATTCCTGCATAATTTCATATTTCAGTTCTTCCAGATCCCTCCTGTCCACTCGTAAGCAACTGCACTCCATGCATGGGATGTGAATTGATTCAATACGAAACTTCGGGGACATTTACGTGTAGAGTAGACATCGCAAGACCCCAAGTACCTCTGAGGTGGAATGTAGTACATCAGGCTGGAACG
This sequence comes from Holothuria scabra, assembly GCA_037179385.1. Lineage (NCBI taxonomy): Eukaryota > Metazoa > Echinodermata > Holothuroidea > Aspidochirotida > Holothuriidae > Holothuria > Holothuria scabra. The sequence goes on from CM074189.1 coordinate 12,170,243, forward strand.
AGCCTCACCAAGTATCCAAATGAAATGATACAAGCAAATGTTTCTCGTGACACATGGAACAGTTCAATAACGCTACATTTCGAAATGATGGACGCTTGTGGATCTGAAATTATTCTTCAATGCGTAGCAGAAGATCCATTGAATATTTTGAAATCAACGGTATCGACAATAAATGTAACTAAAGGTAAGAAAAACTGTTGTTTCCCAAATCAATATTTCATTACTTTGGCTTAAGTTCTGTTGAGATTATATATAATTTTGTTAATATTTGTTACCGCCATAAACACTAGCATGAAAATCTTGGGATAGATATTATCACATCTGACAGATGTAAAATTCTATGTTGCTGTTGTAAACTATCTTGAAATGACAATTCTAGGAAAATGGATCTCCTAGGTTAAGCTGGTAAAAAAAGAAATGGTAAGAATCTAGAAATATTGGACAAGATGACGAGAACTCTTTTTCCAAAATTTTTAATGTTGAAAACAGAATTGCATCTTCTTACTTTAATAATTTTGTTTCTCATCAAGATGGGACACCTTATCCAGCTAGGGATGCAAACTAGAGGGTATCTTCCTGAGGGATATTACTCTCCCGCTACTTACATCACGTGATGAAGCAGGGTTGTGTCTTAATGTTTCCGTACTGATATGATTTATTTGGTTGTATTTATTTATCGAATACCTACGAATAACTACGAATGGGTGACTTCCTGAGACGGTATGCACCCGATACATGTCTCAATATAGAAAATACAAATAAAGAAAACACTCAAAATGTACGGATGTGAACCAGTATAAAATATCATAAACAATGAAGAGAAGTTCGATAACATAGCCTTGATGGCCTAATGATCAATCCAATTAAAGATACAATTATCAGTGGGGGCGAAACTTTGACTAAATGATTTCTTGATGTTTATTACAGTGGCAGGTCAGTGTGATATGTTTACACCTGCAAATATACCTCACGATGGAACTCAACCATCGAAGATGTCCGTTTCAACGTTTGTGGTTCCATTATTACTGATAGCTGTGTTATTTACGATGGCAATTATTACGTGGGCGATATACAGACGCACGGAAAAGAGAAGGAAATGTAAGATTCAATGCAAGGTTTATGTTCTTATTAACATAGCAAGAAGCATATAAAAGATATGACAAACTCTAACCATATCTTGTGCAAAATTTGCGGAAGGGAGGGCAAAATTGGACGCAAAATTTTATGAATCTGGTCATTTTGATGTCATTCACAAGACGGTTCAAAACAACAAAAACGACATCCTCTAGTCAAGAAAATCCTCACAAAAGACTACAAAATTTGTTAATTTCTGAAAGAAGACTGTTTTGGCAAACATCCAGTTTCAGTGCCTGGGTTTTGTTTCTTACCGGTTTAACCGTGTCCTTCTTTGGGCGCGTGGGGGGGGGGGGGGGGTAGGTTACAAAACATTTTGACTCTCAGATAGTAGCTACCTTGTAGCTTCTCTTCCGTGATTTCAGTTTTTAGTCTGATTTCCATTTCCTGCCAGTTGTGGTCGTGTCCATTTTTGTGCAAGTCAAAAGAAAAAGAAAAAAAAAAAATCAGTGGGTAAGTTTTGATAGCAAGAATTTAAGGTCAGTTACAGTACTCTCGGACAAGGGCGGATCCGGCAACAATTGTTGTAAGGTGGCTATTAATGTGTTACTGGAGGTGCACCAGCAGGACGAAAGGGGAGTTTCACCTTGTGTAATAAAAGGACCCGAGGCTGGGCCACTGAAAGCCAAGACGAAAACCAGGTTGAGGGTGGTCCTGGGGGAGAATCTGTCAGAAGCTCCTTTAATGTAAGGAAATTCGAACATAGAAAATTAGCTTAAAGAATACTCCAGAGACGAAAAGAAATCATACGTTGAGCCCCTCAATCTGACTTGTTTACCTTTTGACCTAGCTTGAGCAATTTGCCTTCAGATTACTATTTCTCACGCAGATATTTTGCAAAGTTAATGTGCTGTTGTTAGCCATTAAGGATAAATCCACAAATTCTGATATGAATTGATAGTGGGAATTCAAATCGCAAGGGTTTGGTTAACTTGTTGGTAGTTTACGACTCAACTTCAAAATTTGGTTTAATCGCCGCAGAGGAGATACCGCAGGAGATAATTAGTTTGTAGTCAGTTTTTGCAACAATGAAAAGAGTTTGCGAGAACCACGGCAGGGTATTATCATGAATTAGGCCTACTTGACATGCTTAAGATGTAAATACAGTAGCTTTCGAAAATGCCTGGCGGTAATTCCTCTAGAGTGAAGGATACACTCACAGTGGCAACGGTGATTCTTCATTACGTCTGCAAACGTAATTGTGCTTTTCAAAACGAAAATAAAAGAAACCAATGACTACCATGTGACATGCTTGGTGAAAGAATTAACAAAATGGGAAGGCAACCATGGGGCTTTTAGTAGGAACTCGAGAGGCAGGACACACCACATAACAATTCCTTCGAAGGAATTATGATCGTTTTTCAGCAGCTAAAATACTGGACCATGATGACTCATTCACACCTCACCGAGAATTCTACAGGTCTCGCGGAGATTCCCGTAAACCTGTGTGCGGGCTAGACCATTCGTGAAGGGGATAAATTAAACAGTGGATTGCTACATTCTTTAAACGTACCAGGGCGTTGCACCTAACGAAATAAACTGTGCATGCTTTGTCTCTTTCCGTGCAATTTTGTTCAAAAAATGCAAACGGCAGAACGAAAACCACTGGTTATATTATTATTTTTCTTCAGTACAACAGGGTATATTTTTTACTTCCACCTGTACAGTTTTCAAAAGCACATGGAAAGGTACTTGAATTGAAGAAAGAGGTGTGCACAACGACGGATTATCTGATTATAAGCTGGTGCGTACTGAACTAAACTGAGTTCAAAAAAACCTTACAAAATTTCTCTTAAACAAATAGATATATAAATAAAAGAAAAGAAAAAAAAAACAAGAATGATTAGAAGAAACACTAAGAAATGAAGTTAAACACACACGTACGCTGCGATGATTAGCATCACCATGACAGTCACCTAACTCTCTAAGTATTTACTGTATTTAGCACATGTTTGGAGGCAAATTATGCGACAGCAAACATGGTTGGGCACATTTAATACTTTCACTCAACATGCAAAAATGACAGTGGACTTTTTGATTGGAAATAACTACTAGAAGAAAGTGAGAAACGACAGTCGTTCATGTTATTTCAAAATAATTATGAAATATTCCTGTGGAGATCGATTTTTTTTTTCAATTTACACAAGCTATAACTATTATTCTGTACCCAAAAAGCACAGCCATAATTAATAACAAAAAGTATTCATTAGCTGAATCATATTTTAAAACTGCATGGGTATCTGCATGTTCAGCAGAACTGAAGTTATAGTCGGTTAGGATATTACCTAATAATGTTCACTGTTCACCGATTTTCAAAACAAATTTTCTAGATTGCTGCTATACCACTTGCCATGGACGAATGTGACACAGGTTTTCTTGACTTTTAAAGGCCGAAAGAATTATTTTTGGCAAGAAATAAAATGACACAGTGTTTACCTACAAAATGTCCTATGTTTTCGACTCTTCTTCGGTATTTTCCGATTTTTTTTAATCCCAACTGAGCAAGGAAACTTAGTGTTTCGAAAATCTTGCCGCTCTTGTGGCTGTGATAAACACACGTAATCTGTATGGGTGAAATTTTGATACTTCCAAGTACCCCGGCTTTGTAAGGGTCATGAACTTCATCCTCGTTTTGACGGGGCTAAAATGTACTGAATAGTATTGATTTTAGCATTTCCGGGAAGATAAAAGTGTCTTCTTGCATAATCCGTTTTATACAACTTGAACAAAGTGCATTAAAGGGGAGAAATCAACGTCTTTATAAAAGGAGTTTGGATGAGACTTACAATTCGCATTTCAGTGTGTAAAACCTATGGGGCCTGTTCGAAGTAAAAAAGTCGGAAGGCATCATCTTTAAGTAAAAAATGACGGTTCAAAGAAATCTCGAAACAGGAAAAGATAAACATCACAGTAAAGATTACGGAATAAGCTTTCAGAATTCAGTTTATACAAGACAATCGGTTGTATGGTTTAGGAGTTATGGCAATGAGAAGTAAGGGTTACACAGTAAATGTCCTATGCAAGACTGTGCGGACAGAAGGATGCTCACTCGTGCGCATAGTTAGGAGCGTCGGGGAATTGTTATGAACTCTTCGAAGTAAATAATTCTGTGGGTCATCATTGTATTTTCACTTCCAACGGATGTTTGTATAAATAGGAAAAGTAGATATGTAAGTAAATCTGTAGTACTCAAATTACGCGTCAAGAGAGTGCTACACTCATCACGTTATGCAACGCAACAGATCTCCACAACAAAACCGTGTTGCCGCAAAAATACCAAATCTAAAAATTAAGTTGGCGCCCGATATCTGCCGGAAAATTACGGGTATTGGCCAAATAGGCTAGGTTTTAACCTATGAAGGAAGTGAAAAAACTGAGGTTTCTACGGAGGGATATGCTCTCTTCCATATCCAAATCAGTTCCATTTACCTCAACTAACTTACTCTTAACGATTCCTAAGACAGGTAGGTGTAACCTTGTAAGAATAAAACCTCTCTCTTAAAACTGTGATGAGCTCCTCGCCTATTGTAGACACAAGCAGTGTTATTGCTCAAGGGGTTATCATGACGATGGGTTTATGAGGCCACCATTCAAGTTGGCCATAATGTGTAATCAGAATACCCAGTGCACGCTTTTTTTTTTTTTTTTACTTTCTTCTTTTAACTTGCTTTTCAAGACAACAGCAATAATGTGTACCTTTATGAGGATAAATTTAACATAATGTTGTAGCAATGTAAATGAAGACGAGTGTCAAATGCGCCTTGCGCGTGGATTTTTTTCCATTTCGTAAGAAGAGAGAGTAAAAAAAAAAAAAAAAAAACACAAGATTAATTTTAAACACGCCTTTTCAGATCACTTTTGTTATTGCATTGAAATGTTTAGATCAATTTTTAAGGAGAGTCAGTCAGTCAGTCAGTCAGCCAGCCAGCCAGCCAGCCAGCCAGCCAGCCAGCCAGCCAGCCAGCCAGCCAGCCAGCCAGCCAGCCAGCCAGCCAGCCAGCCAGCCAGCCAGCCAGCCAGCCAGCCAGCCAGCCAGCCAGCCAGCCAGCCAGCCAGCCAGCCAGCCAGCCAGCCAGCCAGCCAGCCAGCCAGCCAGCCAGCCAGCCACCCAGCCATCCAGCCAGTCAGTTAGATCGAGTTTTGCGGCCCAGTTTACAACCTATTGGCTCTAGTCGGTTTTTTTCCAGTTGTGGCTCACTAGCTTGTTTTTCCTACACTGGAGAAAATTACGGTAGATTTACAGAACAAAAAAATGAAGAAAAAATAAGGATAACAGAAAAGTTCTGAAAACTTATTACCAGAACTTTTCTGAAATCTTTATATTTCTCTTTATTTTTATTCAATAAATTTACAGCGAATTTGAGCCATTTTTTCAAATGTACGTATACTCCATTTCCTATTTGGAGCACACGCACAATTGCAGTAGGTTCAGTTTTTAGCGTCTTTGATTTGACTCGACCTGGGAATAGAACCCGGGCTTGCCGCGTGAGAGGCGAACGCTCTTACCGTTGGACAAAACACTCGGTCGTTTTTTTAACATATAAAAGGGTTCACATTAGTTCGTACGGGGGCATGACCCTCGACCCTTACGGTTCATGGCATTTTGCTACTTTAACTGTTAGTTAATTCGATGGGGTTTAACCACACAGCAGCACAAATTTATTATATAGTGTCACCAAGTTAGACCTAGTTACTTTAACTGAAGGTATGCACATGAAACTTTACCTTAATGTGACGTTGTGTGTTTGAACAAAGAAATACATTGAAACGACGGATACCTCTGTGTATTGCTAAATGTTGCAACTACAGGCAAGCACTTTTCATGGCCCTTAGCCCCTAACTTATAAGCTTCTGAAGCATTAATATCAGTGGAGAATGTCAGACAGTACCAAAATCAACAGAATTCGTGAAGTTATTTTTAAAAATGGTCTTATCTATGGCGTATAGGCCATGTTCATCACATCGACTGATCATGAATATTCAGCTCTTACTTCGCTGGACTGTTTCCTGGAGTACTGTACAGTACTGAACTGCAATTAGGCTACTGACGTTGCACGTGTTAGTTATGTCTAAGCGTTAGTTCTCACATCATACAATTCAACAGTCACTTAAAAAATCAACAAAGAAAACTCACGTGTTAAAGTAGAAGCTCTGGCCGTTTCTTTTTCAGAAACGCCTAATCGGTCAAGGGCACATTGCCATCTCTCGTGTTGTTCTTCGCTAATTCTCGGCAGTATTTTGCCGTTTTACATTTGCTGCTGACGTTTTCTAGCTTTTTGTAGCACTAGTGTTTAGGCCCTTTGTTCTTTTATCGGGCTGTTTGTGCTAGTAAGTTGCTTCTATATTTTCAGAAATTAGCCTAGCATACTTTTACGAACGTTTACAAAATCAGTCCTATACACTCTACATTGCAAAATAAACAATGACACAGGCTAAATTAGCTGTAAGGCTACGTATGAATAGCAATAGGTAGGAGCATGTGACAGCATTGAATATTATCGAGTTCTTTTATAAATATTCATTTCTTGCATTCTTCCATTGGCTTGTTTAGCTAGGGGTGTAAGGCTACGTACGAATAACAATCGGTTGAAGCATCTGTAGATATTCGCATGCAGTGTAAGCACTCAATATTATCGTGTTCTTTTATAAATAATCATTACTTGCATTCTTTCATTGGGTTGTTTCCTGAATAAAAACGGCCGTGACGTGATTGAACGATAACGCAAGATTTTGGTCATGAAATTTTAATGCATTTCCTGTTACAAACAAACAAACAAACAAACAGACTCACTTAAAGAGAGAATTTGGATACTTGAATAATCAAGTTACAGTTGGTATGCTTCCGCTGGTAATGACTTAGTTTTCATCAAACTGAGGTCACAGCGAACACGCCTCACTGTATCCTGTATACCCGAAATACCCTCATAGAATAAAAAAGGTTTAGAGCTTTTTTATTTTTTAATACTCGTTACATTTTTTCTTGGATGACATGTCGGGGCTCACCCCTTGGAACCACTCCTCTTGATCCGCTCTGATATTTGAGACTGACAAAGTTTATATGAAATGAAAAAGAGTTTATATGAAATGAAAAAGAAACAAACAAAAAAAGAACACCAAATATTAAGGTTTATAAAGATTACATGAATTTTAAACAAATTTACACCATAAGGTATCTCATTCATCATTACATGGTTCGTTTGAGGGAATCGAAACCATTGTGAGTGGTAAAGTTTCAATCCAATACTCCGAACTGTTTATTTCATTTTCTTACTCTTCAGTTCGGCAACTTATTTGGTCCCTCAGAGAAAGGTACCGAAAATTTTGTTTCATAAGACCGTTACAGAAGGGAGAGGATATCCATATTGACGATCTCTATGCTGAGGGTCAGTGCACTGTTAGAGAGAGGGGAAATACTGTATATATTTCGACCGAAGAATTGAGAGCAAACAGATATATTTTTACCAACCAATGGGTGGTTATTATTGCAGAACATGGTTATGGGAGAACGACTTTTCTGAAGAAATGTTTGCAGGAATGGATAAAGGAAAAGGGTGATTCTCGTGCCATGGTGTATATTTCCCTAAGAACGGTGAAAGAAAGCGATAGGCTCTCGAAAATTATAGTTGGGGATAAGCACAAGGCATCTAGCTTTACAACAGGAGATATAGAAAAAATGTTAAGGACGGAAGAATTTGTGATAATGCTTGATGGTTATGAAGATTTAGATGTTACTGGAGGACCGGATGATCAAGACAAAAGGATTGACAACAATGTCACAATCGGACATATGCTTAAAGGGCAAGCAAAGAGTGCGTATCCTCGTCTACATGTTTGGGTGTCAACTTGTGAGGAAAAGAGCAAGAGACTTCCAAACCTGTCAGATAAGATGGAAATCAAAATGACTGGATTTTCCAAAGAACAAGTTTCAATATACATGCATTTGTGCTGTAAATATTATTATGAAAAAAGCGAAAAGAAGGGAAACCCGTCTGGTAAAAACGATGCAAGCGAAGTGTGCAGTGAATATTTTAAACAGATTGAATGCTTTTTCGAGGAAAATAAAATTACAACAAAATTCAAAGAGACACCTCTTCTTGTTAATCTAATGTTACACATATTAGCTGCTAACTATACAGCAGCTGTCCCTTATCTACAAGACAAAACGATCAAAGACATGGACAGCTTAATGTACTTTGTAATAGACAGTATGGAGGCTAGATATAAATACAAGAAAGACTTACCTGAAAATACGAGTTTCTCCGATCTTAAGAAAAACCTGGGGCATTTCGCTAAACCCGACGGGCAGTCGACTAGTATGGGTAAATCATTTTTGGAAGATAATATTGGAGAAAAAGAGGTAGCAACTGCTTTAGAAATTGGTTTACTGAAATACTCAAAGGGAACTGATTCCAAGTCGAAAAATGCGCTTGTTGAGTTTTATCACCATGAAATAGGAAAATATTTATCTTGATATGTTATTCACGGTCCTTAATGCATTTATTTTACCAATAGTATTCAAGTGAAGCGTTAAACTGAAGCCTACTGATAGCAACTTAGAAGCAGTGCAAATTGCAAATGTAATGGAGTAATATTTTAACAGAATTTCTAATTTTTGGCTTTGTATCTGTATCATTTGAAAGGTTTGTTTTACAATTTTGCTTTTCCTGTTATCAATCCATATTTTTAACCGTCTTTTTTCTTTTTCAGCCCTCCTTGACATTTTCGTTTCGATATATGAGGTGTGAAGAATTATATCAATCACATGTTAAAGAAACTGGGAATACCTGGTATTTGTTAACCCAGTGTGGTCTTTAATGAATTCTAGAGTTTTGTATACGGTTATTTTGCAAGTACATCATATTATTGCGTTTCATCTTGTTCACTCTTCACTAGCAAATTTTCAATACATGTTGTACCGTATATCGTTGTTCGATTATGCCAAAAAAAAAATAATAACTCTTGGGCTTGAAGTAGGTGTACATGTACTGGGATATTTGTACTGGCCATGACGTTTCTTGGCGCCAATCTCATTTTCGAGAGGCAGTTTTTCGTTCAGTGTGTTTGATTCTCATTAAATGCTTTTTCTACAATTGAATTCGTTTTTCAGCGTGAACCATGTAGATGGGAATAGAAGTTCTTGGTCACTTTTGGCTGGAATGAGACTGGCCACGATTGGTTTCTTTTTCACGGTTTTGATTTTTTTTTATTATAAAGTATGACCTTGGTATGTCAAACTGGCATCATTGTGATACCATAAATCGGTGACTAAAACGTCTTTAGTGTAGTGAATGTTTCACACGTTTTACAAAGACCAACACAAAGTACACTTACCCCATACTGCTATAACAACTACATTAACTTAGCACACACACACATGTACTGCCATAATTGTTGTCACGTTTGCTCATTGGTCGATTGTCTTTAATTATGTATGAACGTCAACATTCAAAGAGAGATCTCTTGTGACATTTTGAAGCAACAAAGGGCACACGAAGAGGATCGAATTATCCTCAAGTACATTTGTTTTCTGACATTATTGGTCGGGCTGTCTCACATCTCTTACAGTCCACTGTGCCAACACCGAAAATTAAAAAGGGTGTTCGTCTTTTTAATAAGCTAACATACCACTGAGTTAAAACACTGAGTTAACACTGAGTTAGCACGATCCAGTCCACCGACACAAAAACAAACATTAGCAGTAAGTAGCTGCGATTTACCTAACCACAGTTTCTAGTTTATGCTCAAGAATAAAGTGGCATAATACATAGGAAATGCTGGAGAAAACAATAATTTCTCAATAATTCCGCAAAATTAACCAATGGGCAGGAAACACTGATCAATGATTTTTAGAAAATAAGGCTCAAGGACGAACAAATAGTTCGGTTATTATTTGAAGGTAGGGAATATCGTAAAGAATGTCGTAACCTATACTTGAAGTTTAAAAGTGGACTAACTACCAGTGGTTGCAGTTTTCTGAGAGAGATGAAGGGTTTGCAGGAAACACGTTTCTGATGACTGCGTGTGCCTAGTATGTGCAGGACACTCACGCTTGTGGATTTTTCGTAATACCAGGGAGCTGTTATTTAGATGGAGATGTAACGGAAATTTTAATTTATGCTAATGCTTTAAGGCCCACTAAAAGGAATGAAGATAAGCTGTAAAATTGCCGCAAAGGTATTTCCCTCCTTTGCTCGCGGCGCCGCTTCAGTATCATTGACAGTGGCTCATGCAGAGCAATGCTTTGATAGGTTGGTTAGTTTTAAAACAGATACAGTCTCACTCGAAACGACTGGTCAACTGAAAGCAAACGAATTCAATTGGCCCTTCCCTCTAGATGGCATGATATGCATATAAGTTGTATGGGGAAAAGTCTAATTTTTTGACAACAATATCAGACGTTTCCTGAGATTTCCTGAAATAGTCAGATGTAAATTCTTGTTCAGATTTCGACATATGACCGAGTTGGTATTTTGTCATACGCGTATCCGAGATCTGAAAGACCGAATTTTACCTTTATTTACCTGACGACCGGCAATGCTGTGGCAGTGCAAAAAAAAAAAAAAAAAAAAAAAAAACCTGCCGGTCCTACTCTAACCTTAGCAGACGACAAATGCCTTTTTGTGTCTTCTTAATAATGTCCTACAAGCATAATAGATATGCTAAGAACGACACAAAAGACGGATTACTGAGTGGCCTTGACGGTGCAAACCTCATTTCAAAGCGTTCTTCCTCCTTCCAAATATTAGCTCCCTGGTAATACTTACCATTATTCGTTACTTAAGATATCTGCATAATTATCTTCACAAGCGTCAATTTAGAGGTCTTTTTCTTTTACACAACGTTGCTTTGAGATCCTATCTCTGCATTGCACTTCAAAAGAACAAAACATTTGTGCTACCTATCCAGGAACACGGAGAGAGGGGGAGGGTAGCCTTGGGGCCTCAACCTCCAATTTTTCTGACGTAGGCATTTTGGGCCCCCTTGCATTTCTTTTTCATTGTTGAATATATTGGGCCGCTCTGATGTTTATTACCCTAGTTCAAAATTTGCTCCGTGGCCCCTGCTAACAACGTTTTTGTTAGAAAAGATAAAGTTTACTGTTTTTTACTAAGTTTGGTGTCATGTGAGGTTTTCTTAGAATGTTCCTATATGTCTAAATGTATCAAACATTGTATGAAATATGCATTATGTTTATTCTCGATAAATTTCATTCTGGAGTACCAGAATACTGCGATACAGAACAGGTTTTTCTTGTAATTAGTTTTTCTTGGTCACCTTCAGAATTTTTTGAAGACATAAGCTTTTAAATGATTTGGGTTTTTAACAGAACGGGAAAGACCTATATTACTTTTTTAAATTTTGTAGTTTGTGATTAGTTGGAAAAACGATATTTGTAAGGCTAAGTTTCACAGAGATGTTATTAGCACTCTCCAAGTGGAATGCCATTTACGGTGGGGTCGTAGTAATCAACCCACTCCTTGCAAAGTAACCAATTCCGTTTAGTTAGTTTAATCTAAACATTCAGGGTATTCAATCAATAGGTAAAAAATAAGCGAGCAAAGGTGACTAGAATACTGGGCTGCAAACTTAATAATTTAATCAACTTAGGACGCCCAGTGCCACAAAAAGATTTAGTAGCATAAATAGCCTATTTGTAGGAAGATTCTTATTATGAAAGTACCATTGCGAAGTGAAATAGTACTTGCTCTGATCCTAAGACGGATCAGAGCAAGGAAAGAACAATAAAACTCTTTTGACTGGTTTGCAGGCAAACATTTAAGGCACCTGCAGGCTGTATACAAGTTTTAATTTCATCTGCATTTTTAACTTCGGTCGGATTAAATCAGCTCACCTGCTATCTTTGTATGCATTTACTGGTTCTACACCACTTGCAGTTTGCCCCTGAATCATCTTTGTTTTGCTGAATCATATAACTAAAAACGTCTACTTTGTAATCTGCTTTAAAATTTTACAGTTTTTGAATTGATCACTAATGACAGGATGTCATTCATTCTATCTGATCATTTCAGAACATGTACAGTATGAAGATAACAGTAATAAATGAAAGATCCTGTGATGCGGAATACGGTACTAAGTAACCTCATTGAAGTAACTTCATGGTACTACCATCATGGTAGAAGTAATAACTAGGGAACAAATTTTGTAGTGGATTCCACTAATATCTCATTGTAAATGATACTCCATTTAATTAAGTTACTTGGGTCACTTTACTGTTATATTAGGGAAATCGCGATATTATATATGAACCCAGTTCCCTTTGAAAGTTGGTGTCTCGAATCACGATTTGATAAATAGTTCGTGTCATTTATGTTTTATTAGTCATTGTAATATAAAATTTTAATCTTCTGTTCTACTCAGTTCTATTACTAATATCCAGTTTAATTTGTGTACATTTTTAGCCAATCACATTCTAATCGTCATTTTCTGTTTCATTAAAATATTGAAAGAAATTGCTAGTAACCACAACTTTTCACAACATACCTTATTTTGGGCAGCATGTACCTTTCCATTAACTTTGGTAAAAGAAGTAAAGTAAATATGTCAATTTGGCACTAGCCACATAAACTCAACAATCGCAACAACAAACGCAACAAACGAAGAAACCTTACAGGAGATAGAACGGCCTCGCTGGTGTAAACATTCACCCTGGTATTCTAGGTATTCTAGGCGTTGGTGGTTTTGTTTGGTCCTTTTGTAAGGGTGTTGATGTTCGGTTTTTCTGGTTGTTGGCCACATGTAGTAATCTTTTCGCATATCTGGTCACGTTCGTTGGCTATATGTAGTAAATCTTTCTCAGGTCTGGTCACGTTCGTTTAGCACGTAATAGCACAAGTCATTACAAACACCAAATGTAATACGACAAACGGTATTTTGAAACATCACGCAAGCAGTAAACAACTAAAATTTACTGGTATTTAACTTGAACTATGTTTATGGAACACATGGGGCACAAAAATATGACTGTACTTGTGCCATTAACGTACATTCTAGAGCTCGACAAGAATTTCCATGGAATAGACTCTTTCAATGCACCGAAAAATATTAAATTACTAAGAGAGTATTCGAAGATGCCTACTTTTTAATAATAACCTTAAAATAAGCTGACTTTCAGGAGGGACTGCTGCTGCCATTGTTAATTTAATTTGTCAAAATAAGGCACGGAAGGAAGGGGTGGTGGATTTTATGCGATTATGTGGGTGATCCAAGGAACTTCAACTTGAAGATGCAAATGTGTAAATGTATGTGGATAAGCGATTGGCAAGCTTCAAAATCTGCAGGGGTTAAACTATATCAAGGGCTACACCCTTTTCCCAAATTTCTGCCCTTTCGAAACAATAATGTGTTGATATGGAGCTTGCATTGCAGAAAGCTTTGGATTCTGGGTTCCCTGTGAGGAAGTTTAAAGAGTTCGGGGATTCCTGAAGAATCTGCGCCTCCTTCATATATTGGTGACAAATCTGAGAATGATTGCTTTTCTATTCTAAAGTCCTCCCGATTGTTTGGCAAAGAGCCGTTCGGCGAAACCAAACTATAAACTGCTTCCCGAAGAAGCTAGATTGCACGACGAATCAATCGTTAATGCTACACAATGTTATCTAAGGCCTACTAACTGACACTTTACGAAGAAATTTCAAAAGTTTCCCAAACTATATAGACAAAATATTTCAAAACCAGATTGAAAAAAAATTTGGATTCTATGAAAGACAGTATACAAAAGTGGCAATAGTAAAGTAAATAATGACTGTCAATTTTCCATAGGTCCTTATACTGTTATAAAGACAACAGTCGAAGAAGCCTTGCAGGATTTCATCTAGTTTTTTAGGCGGTGATGGTGGTTTGGTTTTGTATTGTTTGTAAGGGTGTTGATATTCGGGTTTTGTTTTGTTTTTTGTTTTTTTTTTTTGGTTGTTGGCCATATGTAGTAATCATTTGGCCGGTCTGGTCATGTCCGTTTCAGCACGAAAGGTATTTCCATAGAATACACTTTTTCTATGCAAAGAAAAAAATATTAAAATAATAAGATAGTATTCAAAATTGCCTACTTTTAATAATACCTTTCGAATTAGCTGACTTTCAGAAGGTACCGCTGCGGCCATAGTTAATTTAATTTGTACAAATGAGGCATTGAAGGGAGGGGATTGTATGCGATTTTGTGGGTAATCCTAGGGACTTCAAATGTGTAAATGTATATTGATAAGCGTTTGACAAGCTTCAAACTTTACAGGGGGTTAACTGTTTCAAAGACTACACCCTTTCCCTCCTCTCTTTTGCTTCAAGGTTCTCCATTACAAAATATTTAACTACAAACTTGTTCGGGACCTGGCTGGTGAGCACCAGTCAGGTCACAAACCTAGATATTTTGTCCCTTGTGTAAACAGAAGTCACTGAAGCACTGCCACTTGTGGTTTCAGTTGTACTGCAGTGTCTTGCCTAGTCTGGAATGTGTCATTTCTAAGAGCTTGTTGAATATGAGGATCACACAAATGAGTCAAGCAGAATCAGTAGATGTACTTAGCAGTTTTTCTGGACAAAATTGATGAAAGATCAAAGAAAAAAGACATTTTACAAGCAAAAATGCCCTTTGTCATAGTTTCAACCACTCCTCCTCAAAAGTTGTGATGTCGCAGACAACTGGTGGTGAACTGGTGGTAATTTATAGCAGCCGCATTCCATTGGTTTTCTCTTGAGAGATTTTCCTGAATGACGGTTCTGGTTAGGGGTTAATAGACCAGCGCAGGCAGTGGAAGAATAAGGTTTTTAATGTGCGGTGTATGCTATTGTATACAGCTAGTGCAGTATTACACACATGGCATAAATTTCTATTACAAGATTCTATGGGTTAAGTATTCACTTGATTGTTTTGAGGGAAGAGATTACACCAACATTTGAAAAAAATATACAAGCCTATGGACAGTTATAAGTTAAATAATTTCAGGCTATTGCATCTGCACACTAACAGTTTGATTGTCGCTTAATACTTTCAATTCTGAAGATAATACAACCTATACTTTGCTAAGGCCCGAAGCCAGCAGGGGGCACGGGGGGGGGGGGGGGTTCCCCCAGTGAGGACTCTTCTGACCCCATACGAAAAATTAATAAAAAATAAATTTTAGTACCGGTATACGGAGGCGCAGTCAGAAAAGGACCGATCCTTTATAACTTCGTTAAGACAAAAATGTTTCATTTGCGTATAAGGAACGACAGCGGCACCCTTTTCTTAAAAAAATGTGGAGAATAATACAGTGGCAGTTTGAACACGACATAGCCTACCTTTAACAGAACTTTCTACTAATTGTATGATTAAAGATAGTTGCTTCTTACTAATATTTACTATCTTTTCTTAAAATCTTCAAATCTTCAAACCTCAGATCAAGACTTGTGGGTGTCACATTCTTGAAAATACCGGTAGGTTATTGTCACAGTAAAGGTAAACAGTACAATGAAAATTTGATTGTGTTCTTACACTTATTATAGACTATAAGTAGAAATTTCTGTTGCTAAGAAACAAATGTGCCAGCTTGGTCTTCCACTACCAAATGAATAGATTTTCTATAAAGTGAAGTAAAGTGCACTTGAATTTTTGCTTAGTTTTAAGTGAGCATACGCACCCTTCTAAATATAGCTTGAGTCAGTTGTAATGAGACATTCAATTTTGCAATCGAGCCTAGTCATTTATGCCTTTGATGTGACTTGAGTCGAGTCAGTAACTCGAGTTATTGTGGTAATTCTACGAGGGAAATTATGATACTTCCAATTCGTCCAGTCTCTTCACTTTTGAAAATTTGCCACACTAGCCATGACTCATTTTAATTCTGGCTACCTTTATGGGCGGAGACCTGTTCCTTTCCAATTGAATGCCCCACCTGTGTAAAAGGTCAACTTTAGGAAATGCTTCACTTTTTCATCTGTTCTAAATTTCAAATAAAAAACAGGGGTAAGTTTTATTTTAACGTTTATTTTAAAGCTTTTTGTGCTACATTGGTCGTTTGTTCACCTATTAATGCAAATGTGAGTCACTGAGCCAGACGATTTCACTTTTACCTTGACAGATTTCTCATCTAATATATCTTAGTTGTAGTAGTATTTTGTCCAAACTGAGCCTATTTCACTGTTAACCTTGAAACATTTTACCAGTTGAGTGAGCATCGCCCGATTATGTCACTATTTTCAATAAATGTATGTTCTATTCAAAATTATTTTATCTTGATGCAGTATATTGGTCGGTTGTAGGCCTACTAAAACGCATGTAAGCCAGTTAGTTACTTTGGCCTTGACAGAATGTTAATTTTTTCGGCACTTATATTTCTTAGTTGTAGTATTATTTAGGCAACAAGTTGTTAGCCTGTTAATATTATATGCCAGTTGAGCGCACATCGCCCCGATTTTGTCATTATTTTCAGTGTCAACAAACTTATGTCTATCCAAAATAATCTTATTTTGATGTATACTTTATCATTGATTAATTGTATGAACGGAGGTTAATCAGCATTTTTCTCAAAAGAAAAAAATTACTGTTAGGCTTTTGGACTGAAATCGAATCATTCATTGTGCATTTTTCATTTACTTGAATGTTGGTTCACATCCTTTGTTTCATAAAAGGGTTCCCATAATGAAACCACTTTCATTTGTGGAATTTTCTTTTCAGATGGAATAATATATGCTATAAGTGAAAGAACTATGTGAGATATCCCTTGTGAAAAATCACTAGCTAGTGAAGCGAACTTTGTACGAGAAAACTAGCTTGAAGCTTATGCTCTCACCCAGTTGTGACCTTTCTGCAGTCAAATTTGTGGAAAATTTATTGGGAGTGACTTATTCCAGGAATTGACCTTTACCTTCTTTGGTGTCAGATCCACTTTATCTTTGGGGCTATCAATGAATAATACATAAAAAGATGTCTCACTACGGTCAAAACAGGGAATTTACAGTTGAACTAAATTACGGATGGCTTGGTTAAAATAAGTGTGTAAGCCTTATCACCAAGAAGGGATGGCATTATTAGGAGTGTGCAGGTACGAAGTATTTTCAAACAATAAGTCAGTGTAAGAAGTCAATAAGAAGAATGCAAGACATTCTCAGTCAGTCAGTAGGCGCCTAGCTGAGGTGAACCTTTTAAATTCAAGTTAGAATAGGATGATGCAAAAAGAGGCGATGCCGCCCAAGATGTAGAGGGACCCAGTGTTTCTCTACACAAATTGTAGAAAATTGTTGCGTAGCATGGGCAATAAAACACGCTAAGTTAACATTGAAATCAGTGAACACTGAAAATTAATGAAGAAGGTTGAGTGGAAACCAATGACCATCATTTGCGGCTCGCCATAGGGGCACTTGGGGCACTTGCAACCCCCAAACATGTCCAAAGCATCGTCTTCAATTTTCCAAAAATAGCGTCATTCGATATGACATTAATAAAAAGTAGCCTTTTTCTTTATCTGGGGAAAGTATTCCAGCCTCATATAAATGTCATATATAATTTATCAAGTATAAACTAATGCGTAATTGTCAAGGATGTAGTTCGTAGTTGTATCAAACTTTTAGCCCAGTACCGGCCGCCCAGAAGCGTTGATAGCGCTACCAGCACCAACAGCAGTACTGAATCAATACTGTTATTGGTGCTGGTAGCGCTACCAATGCTTCTGTGTGGCCGGTTCAGGTTTACAGGCTCATTCTACCATTGGTCATATGAGTTAAAATGATTCGAAAACTGGAAAAGTTATGATTTCAATTTATTTCCAGCGGTGTCCAGCTCCTTGAAACAAAAAAGTCCATAACAAATTTATGTTTGATATTTTGAAAAGGAACATATTCTAGGCATAGCTTACTGGGGAAATTTTTACCTATTTCCCATGTTTGGTTCTCGAGATATAAGAATTGAAGTAGAAATATTTTCTACAAAGAGTGAAATTGCAACAAGTAGACGTGATTTCATGTATTAACATTGATGGAAATGTTTAGTTGTTTTCCTTTAAAATTTAACACCATAATTATACATTCTAAGTGTGTATGTTGTAGCAAAGTGCATCCCGAGCAATGGAAGTTTAAAAAGTTAACTTAATTTGCCTCAAGGGCAAGATAGCATCCCTAATCAATTCAAGATCAAACAGCAGGAAGAAATTTATATAAAAAACAAAACAAAACATTGACCATCAATATGAATACATGACATAGCACCTGCTTGGTTCTAGTTTATCTTTTCTAGAAAATGTGTCAACTTCAGTTGCTAATATCTCGAGAACCGAACATGAGAAATGAATGAAAACTTCACCAGAATGCTTAGAATATGTTCGTCTTTAACATATTAAACAAAAACTTGGTTCTGGTCTATTCTTTTTAATGCAGATTTTACTTTGCAACGAAGAAAATGATAAAATGTCACATCGTCCTGTAAAGGAGCCAGTACATTTTATCTAGTAATTTTCTGATCATTTAGCAATTTCATTTTCTTTTTATTAAAATGAAGATTTTATTGCAAAGGAAAGCTCAAAATAATGATTGCTTAAATTTTACTTACAAGCCTGGAAAATGCAATTTCCGGCTATCTGAGAGGTCGCGATTTTTCAAAATTTTCTGTACGTTCCGCGCCAACCAATGGTGGCGCTCCGCTTAGATAGTCTTTCGGGCAGTCATTCACCACTTCTTATGCCCCCCAAAAAATATTTTTGCACGACACCCCCTGATACTATTTGATAATCTTGGTCTCAAGTTGAGTTTGCCCCTCTCCCAAAAAAATGTCCTTATATCAGCCCTTGAGTACCATACCCACAATTGTTACTTCTCTTCCTGGGGTCTGACCATTTCATTACATTTTTAGTCACTGCGTGACTAGAATTAATGACTTCATACCAAGGATGTCGCGACCGGGGGTGGGGTGGCACACCCCATAATTCCTCAGAGCGGCGATAGTTAGAAAATATGAAATTTCAATTGAATTTTTTTTACATTCCGGTCTAGCTTGTTTTTCCGACTGGGCCCATGTCGACTTTTCCAAGTAAATCAAGTGCCGTGGACGTTTCTTACTTAAATTGGCACCATATATCCCCATTTTCACAACTCCTTCATAAATTGTTAAAATTTTCGCGCGCTCCGCTTCAGTTTTATCAATGTAGTGGGCCTTTTTGTCGGTAAAGTAGCTAAAACATATCTAATATTATGTATCAGTCCGATAACGGTTGTTTGTTCCTGTGCATAGCCCACACCCCCTTGATTTCCAACCTTACATCAAAGGATTTTAAGCTCCATTCCCTGTAGAAATAGGGTAAGATGGGTTAAGAAGGGTTTTTCGACCAGTAATCAATTTTGACCATTCTCTCACGAACGGTTATCAAATTAAACGAAATTTTCGATGGGTAGGGTAAAACCCCATTCCCTTTAACCCCGTGCTTATGGGGCATGGAGAAGACTGCCTTCCAAATTTTCTCAAAGATCTGAATTTCGGGCAGAGGTTTTAAACATCTGGCCTACTTAAGTCTTGAACAATCTGGCATGCTTTTAATCATATAAAACTTCAAGCGAGCCTGAATTCCTCGAAAAGTAAACACAGTATCATGGTCACTGTCAAATTTTCATGAGATATTCCAAACCAAAATGAAACTTGGCCACATATGACACATTCTGACAGCCTATAAAAGTCAACTATACGTACCTCAGTTTTATTTCACAGCTTGGCATGATGTTGCTGTTTATCGTAGACTATCATTCGGCGGGCGTTAGTTGCAAAACGTTATGGGATGATTTCAACAATTTAGGTTTAAAAACTACCTGTTTTAAGATTAGCCTACACAGGCAGACAGAAGAGTACCCAAAATTTTGGTCGAAAAAATTGAATGGGAATATTTTCTTTGGTAATTTTCTGATCGTATTGAAATTAAGTCATTTCTCATTAAAATGAAACTTTTAATGTAAACAAAAGTTCAACGTAACGACTGCTGAGAGTAAACACCTCCCTGGAAAATGCTATTTCGGGAATCCTGCGAGGTCCGACTTTTAAATTTTTGGCACGCTTCGCGCCAACTATCGTAGCGTTTCGCTTAGATTTTCAAGGCAGTTACTGCATATTTTGAGGGAGAGAATCCTCTCCCCTCAACCTAAAGCATACCGCGTAGATTACTGTTGACAACCGTACATTTGTTGGCGTAACATTGCAACAAGATGATTAGGCAATTATTTTCTCGACCCGTTCACCTACACGTACTGACGTAACCTTTTGTATCGTCAAAGCCAATCGTTCATTGTAATCCCATTTATTGACAGTTAAGTGAACTTAAGTTACTAAAAAAATGAAAAGATGGCTAAGGTTCTTCTTATTATATTTACGTTCGTCATACTACACTTTTCCTCTTTATTTCAAACTGACCGCGATATTTCACCCCATGGGTCTACCATGAAAGTTTCCGCCAAAGGGGGTTTATACAAGCCTGGAAAATGCCATTTGTGACAATCTGAGGTTCAAGTTTTCCTAAAATTTTATGCACGTTCCGCGCCAACCAGGGTGGAGCTCCACTAAGATGGTCATTGGCCTCGTCTTCAAAGGTTTTCCCAAGCTTCATATCTGTAATGCTTCATGTTAATTTGTTCTACCTCAGCTAAAAATTCCTGCGTAGGTCTCGGTCTGGGAATTGCCGGCTTCTGAGGGATCGTTATTTTTCAAATTTTCTCTGCGCTACGCGCCGACCGATGGTGGCTCTCCGCTTAGGTAGTCTTTAGCGTTTAGCCTCGTCCTCTAAGACTTATTCCACCAGGCTTTGGATCCGAAATATTTCACGTTTGTTTCCCCAGGTAAAATGTCCACGTAGCCTAGGCAGCCATGCGTATACTGAAGCCTGGGAAATACCATTTCCGGCCACCTGAAGGGTCCTGATTTTTCCGAATTTTCTCAGCGCTCGGCTCCAACCGCCGTGGTGGAACCCCGCGTAGATAGTCTTTAGCCTCGCCCTCTAAGACTTATCCTTTCAAGCTTTGGATATGTATTGTTTCTTGTTTTTCCCCTGATAAAATACCCGTGTAGCCTAGGCGGTCATGCTGGGAAATTGCCATTTCCGGCTTTCTGTCAGTCTGTGGTGTGTGTTTTCTCAAAATTTTCTCTGCGATCCCCGCCAACAGAGGGTGGCCCGCCGCTTAGATTGTCGTTGGGCTCTATCTTCAAAGGTTAATCCACTTAGCTTAAGATATGTTATGCACCACATTTATAATTGTTTTCATCCCTGCTAAGACCGCAGGTTTGGTCTAACGGTAAGAGCATCCGCCTCTCCAGCCGAAGGCTCGGAATCAATTCCCAGGTCGAGTCATACCAAAGACTTTAAAAATGGCCCCTACTTACTGCCGTTGTGCAGTTACTGTCGTTGTGCTCCGCATAAAGCAATGGAGTGGGGGAAACAAGCCAGTGAGCCACAACTGGGAAAAGGCCATGGCCGGCTTGACTTGAACCAAAAGGTCCGCAACTGGCCCGTAAAACTCTATCTAACTAACTTCATCCCTGCTAAATGCCAGTGTAGGCCATGCTTATACTGAAGCCTGGGAAATGCCGTTTCCAGCTATCCGAGGAGTCGTGATTTTTCAACATGTTCTCTGCGCTCCGCGCAACGCATGTGGCACTCCGTTTAGATAGTCTTTAGCCTGAATCCCTCAACCCACTTTAAGCATTTGGAACCTTCAAAAAATTTCTCTTGGAATTCCTCCCCCCCCCCCGCCCATACTCAAAAGTCTTGCGCCAACCCCGATAACTTGATCGAGCGAATTAATACATCATACATGTCTTCGGCTATGATGCCTGCAATTTTGTTACCCTCTGAGCATTAGTAGAGAAGAGGTGTCCGACGTTACCCCATTACCTCTCTTTTCTCCTTATTTGGGAAAATATGTCACCTAAAATGAAAACGTCAGAACGTCGTGATAACTGTGCATGACTGCATGGACGTTTGATTTTTTGCAATCTGAAATAAATGTATGGAAGTAGTACCAATTTCTGATTGGAAACTGGGCTGTTCAACTCCATTTAACGAACTAACTAGCTGTTAGAATTCACTTCCCTTTCTACACCTATCCGATTAGAACTATCAGTTTGACCAACCGATATTTCAAGCAAGATAGGCCTAATTCTTACAAATTCTGCAGTCTCTATGCGCGCATTTTATGCATGTAAAAACTATGAAATCGGAACGTCAATTTAATTCTCCCAACCCCCAACCCAAACCATATAAACTGTCACTCCGTGGGCGGATTGAAAGAAAAACCGAGCCTGTCGGGTGATGGCTTATGAAGACCTCGTAACTACCGAGGGATATTTTGGTTCAAAAGACCACCAAAACTAGTACCACCCGGCCTAATGAAAATCAGTACACTAGATATCAGGACAACATTTTCAACGTTTCATGCCCTCTCACAACACCTGTCCCTCGCCAACCATATTTAAAAGCTATGCTACGGTCCCGATTTTAAACCTGCAAATATCAAATAGCAAGTGCTTGACAATATATACAGTACTGCAGTATGATATGCCATATCTTTTTAGGGAGTTGTTACAAATTCTCTTTGTCAACAGAGCAGATCAAAAATGTTCAGTTCCTTGTATCCAGCCATTCAACGATGGTTAAAAGTTTCCAAACATCGTTTTCCCCATTCACTTAAGCAAGCAACTGCTCTTCTGTGGTCAACCTACTCAAGCTGCTCTCTTAACACGATTGCTTTTTATCTGTTGCCACAACCAAAGTGAAGTGCTCTTCAATCCAACAGCCACCATATTGAAGAATGTCATAGAAAATAGCTCCGTTTGGTTTTAGATGATGCTAGCCATTCCTGCGGTAAACCTGTTCTTGATGTAAGGCCAGTAAGGAGCAACTTAGCTAAACACAAAAAGTGTAGGATCATGACCTGCTTTGCAACTTTTTTAAGCAATTACTGAATTCATTAATAACTGGCTCAATTTTCAAAATTCAAAGTGCAAATTGGGTCTACGATACACAGTCAGTAATCTGGAGTGGATAAAAATAATAATTCGTGTAAAAAGTATTTTTCTGAATATGTTACTATTCACCCACAAAATGTGGTTAACATTGTGGTAGAAATAATGTCAACACAGCTTATGTAGTGGAAACCACAAGGAAAAAGTAGGTCACCAGTTTGTGGATGGTATGAAGGTACACTTTGTAGTTCGATATTTTGTAATGCTCTGTTTAAATCTGTTTTGAACGTAACGTGTGTCTGTGGTCACTTCATAAAACAGGAATTACAAAGTTCTTGTTGTACTACATTGTTGCACCGTAAACATAAGAAGCGTAAATCAACTCTATATTAGTCTAACAATTTACAGCCCAGTTGGTTTTGATGTTACACTTCACTTTCTTAAACGCATTAACAATCTTAGAATTTATGGAAGTTGCTTACAAAGATCGCGAACGAAGGGATATTTTTGTTATTACACCCCATGGAACGAAATTTTCATGTAGCTATAGCAACACAATTTAGCGAAAAAAAGAAAAAGAAAAAAAGAATTAAAGGACCAATCCTCTCAGCCCAAACAACATTACTTGTAGGGTTTCACCGAAATTCTCAATTGGCTCAGCTCTGTGATTGACAGCTCAATCAAACAATACATAGTACTCCAAATTATATAAAACAGCATGAACTGCACTGGGGTTTTTTTTTTTTATTACATAAATCGAGCTTTTTAGTACTCAACCTGGAGCAATTAACTGAGATCGTGTTCAGGTGAGGATGAATCCCAGGCAAATGCGGGAGGGGCTTAAGAAAGGAGGTTAAGAGAATTGGTACTTTTTGGGCTGAAAGAATTGGGCCTTTAAAGTAATTGAGTATCGGATCCGACATTACTACTGAGTCATCCCTTTAACTAATATTCAGTACAGCACTGTTCAATCAGTTAGTTATGCAATCTACAAACACCATGGTCAATTTGGCCATTGATATGGCTTAATATGCGCTGACCCACACTTTGGTTCAAAATTCCCAGTTTATTGTGAAATGTAACCATTTATGAATTTTTGTGATTTTTCCTCCTCCCTCTTAGAATCATTTGTATTTGAACTGAAAGGTTAGGCAATCGAAATGAAGGCAAGTGAATACAACTTTTAGTACGAAAAGACTTGAAGTTCGCTCAAATTTTTTTAGACTTAACATAGAGTGAAGATCAATAGGTTTACATTGTTAACTTCGTAAGTAGAGCAAAAGGACTATTTACCTGAATATTGTTACTGTACACTAAGCGGTGGGCTGAAATCGGTTGGAGCGTAGCGTTTAAGAGATGCTGGTTCAAAATGGTTTCTTTCCAGGCCTTATAAGCTGCATCTATGCAGGGAGTTGCAAGTCCCTGGTCTAACTAACCCCAAACATTTTAATTTTGTTTCTAACTTTCT
Source organism: Holothuria scabra (assembly GCA_037179385.1). Lineage (NCBI taxonomy): Eukaryota > Metazoa > Echinodermata > Holothuroidea > Aspidochirotida > Holothuriidae > Holothuria > Holothuria scabra. The sequence continues at coordinate 12,194,764 of CM074189.1, forward strand.
CATGATTCCCACTTGAATTCCCGTAAAAGGTTCAAACCTATGTGAAGTCCGAGCAAGGTTGCAGAATGGAGCTCTGCAGTGATCGGCTATTACAGGCTTCCCCACACCTCAATTGTGTATAAAGCATCAAATGGTTGTTTATGAGGAAGAAAAAAAAAACTTGAAACCGAGTGTAGGCAGATTAAATGTTTCATGAGAGATAATTTGTCAGCACTGCTGAACCACATAAATCTAAAACAAAGAGGACCGGGTTTTCCAAGGCGAATTTGTTTTTAAATTTGTGTAGCATTTAATAAGCACAAAATAGCACTGCGGTTCAAGTGAGAGATGTTGAAACCCTTTTACAAATTGTATGCCTCCCTCACTTGCGCCTTCTCCTTTTTAGAGAGCTTAAGACTGAGACTCTTGTCAGTCTTGATGTTCACTGTTTACGCCTCCATAGAACAGCCTCTTGTTCGTATGGTTAAGAAATCTTAGAGAACAATAGAGGTGTTTTCTTCCTTCTACTATTTACTCCATATTGACCAGTTCATTCAGTAACACTTATTTTCAATGTTTTACACGGGAAATTAGTTCAACGTGGCTCTCTGCATTTTTCCCTCCGCAAAGGTGTCTATCCACGTATAGCTCTGGCATGCGGAACCTGACAACCATTGGCTTTTGGAGTCTGTATTCATGACTACGAGACATGAGCTGTGGCAAAAACGTCATCGGAAATCCCCTTGTGTTTTGCAATCGATCCTGAACATAAATGTTTATTATGAACCGACTCCATTTTGTCTAAGGGGAATTCAAGTGTGTATCTCTTAACCTTCATGTCTAATAAAGTCCCATCTCAAAGAAAGGTAAGGGTTTGCATTGCGTTTTTTTTATTATAGTTGCAAGTATTTTCCACGCTTATTATTAATAGATAGTACTCGCCAAGTAAAAAGAAAAGTAAAAAAATATATTTATTTTTGAAAACGTAATACCATTTATGCCAAAAAACGGTGTGGTTGGATACTTTACTATTTGAATATAGAAGGCCTATCGACGTCTTTGTTTGCTATCGATTTATGTGCAGATATTGTTATTATCATGATTCGATCAGTTAAAAGGAAAAGGAAGCCTCACTAAGGAATTAATATAAATGGAGAGACTTGTTAACATTCTCCACAGCATTTCCAAAACATTTCAATTTTGTTTGGAGTAACAATTCATACAGTTAAACTACTATCGATATGAATATGGTAGTTCACAAATAAGTGTCTATGAGGAAATCCATCTATACCCACCGTAAAAGCAGGCAACTACTCCCAACCAACCAACCAAATTACTCTTCAAAAACAATTGGATAAAATATTCATCAACACCGATCACTGATTATTGGTGAGTTATGTGATTAGATACCGATTTCTTGGCTAACCCACCACTTGGCTGACCAACTATTGGAAAAATACCCAATTCCAGTATTGTTTCGTACGTGATAAGCGGTTGGTGTCTTTCACCCAAATGTTTGTAGAGTGTTTTTTTCTCTCTAGAATTAAACAATATGATTAAATAATAATCAAGGAGAAAACTGTCTTTTCCGTTAAAGTTTTGAATGAAGAACTTATCACACAATCCTCTGCTTGGTCCCTTAATTTCATACGCATTCTATTTGCCAAGTATCTCAAATTAGGCTGTCATTAAATGTTTTCCTTTGTGACCGAGTGGAAAAAGACCATTCTATTTGGAAATATAAAAGAGAGTTGTGTCATAGTGGGGAGGATTTTTTTAAGTCAACAGGCGTGCAAGTTATTCAAATGGGGTTTCGCTAAAGAACCAACTGTTATGAATGTTACTGAGTTGAGGGGTATTCGATTGTTATTATTTTATACCGTACTAGAAAGAAGTCTTACATTCTCCACCTTTGTTGTGTTATTCATAGCAAACCCCGCTAAATTTATGCAGTGCGTTAGGGGAAAAAAGGGCTACTAAAAGTTGAATTTTAGACAATTGAAAGATACGAGTAATTTGCTTAACAAAGCTTGGGTCGTTAGCAGTGTTAGGGCAGGGAGGTTTTTATTAAGTGACGACTCATCGAACCTTTTCTTTGAGCCCTACTAGTCGGCGACATTAAATTAGTTTTTGTGTGTTGTTCTTAATAACTTCGCAGAATCAACAACTGTTAGAAACTATGTTTACACTCTAAAAAAAGTTGAGTAAAATTTTCTGGGCAATGGAGATGTTGTTTAAAGTTTGCCCAATATTGGGCAAGATAACCGAGAAACTTTTTGACCAACGTTGGGTAAATGATTATGTGAATTTCTTTACCCAACGTTGGTTAAACGTAACGCCAATTAATGATTTTTAATATAACTGCTATTTCTAATAATTTACATTCACAGTAAATAATTTGCAGGGCATTCACGTACACTGTGGCAACTTTTCTAAGACAATAAGAGGAAAGTCGATGTAAAAATGCTATGAAACTTATCGGAACACCAGGTTAATATACCTTCCATCCGAATGAAGCATTCTGAATTTCTCAAATGAAATTTGTGTTTATCACCTAATGAAGGTCTAATTCAAAATTGAAGCTGCCGATTGTGATTTCTTGTAAAAAATCATGCTTCTCAATTGTACGACACAACATAAAGAGGGGGAACATGAAATATCATGAAGAAACGTGCATGTTTAATCTTTCGTAATGACAAACAAATATCCCTGAATATATATAATAGTCGAACATGAATTCTCAATTGAAATCCTACTACTCTTAAAGTTGTTAGCATTATCACTGCCCGGGAGGAGTTTAGAAAAAGCACGAAACTTTTGAGACTTGTAGAAGGTACTTTCTCTGAAATATTCCAGTGTGCATTTCACAATAACGTATAAAACAATGAAACAACACCCAACTTCTGTGATAGAAAAATTGATCATTTTACCAATAATTGGTAATATTTTGCCCAGCTGGCTAGTTGGGTTATTTTTACATTACTACACATTGGGTAAAACCAATTGACCAACAATAGGTAAAGCAAATAACTAACCGAGATTGGTCAATATTTGACCAACAGTTGGTCGGATATATATTTCCCCAGTGTTGGTTAAAAGTTGGTAAAAATTTGCCCAACATTTTAAAAGTGTAAGTCATCTGTTACATCTCGAAAAGCAGATCGGGAAATTTGCCCTTTCTCGTAACATTGCCAGTCGCATACGGATGTAAATTAATTTGAGGCTTTGTAACCTTTTGGAAGCTGCTTATAGCCTACTTGCCTATCTTGTTTTGTGTATTTTGCTAAATTTGGACGTGCCTTTTAGATCATGGAAACCAATGAGACTAGAAATTGAAATCCGATAGCAATGTTTAGTCTTATTTCCCTTTTGCCTTTTTTGCATAAATCATTAGGGTTGGTTTATAACCAGCATTATTGGGTTAATTGGCAATAAACAACCCTTTGAAATGTAGGGGCAATGTTTATCACTTGACTGTCGGCAACTTATTGCACATAACAGCATAGTTGAAAAGAAAAATGTTGAACTTACTGTAGGTATGAATTTGGTTGCTTAGTAATTGACTCAGGAAAGAAACCCAGTGTCGTTTACTTCAATAATCCCCAATTAAGGTACACTCTCAAAAAACACTATGACCAACCATGCACCAGCCCAAACAATGGTCAAATTTACCATAGTCTTTCCAGAGAGCACGGTCTCCACTGTATGTGTTCATTTTAATAAAATAAAGATAAATTGAAGGTTTTCCATGTACGGTAAAAACTCCTTAACTGTAAAAGCAATACCCTTATTACCGAGCACGGATTGTGTTATGTTTAAATGGTGTTGGGAAACTACTTGGAAGAAACAAGCATGGCATTCGCATATAAGCAATGTTAACAAAATATTGGAAAATTAAGCAATTATGCGTAGCATAGTGAATAACCAGCTTGTTTTTTTTTAAGCAAGAAACTTATTTTCATCTTCGTTTCAACGAACGGTGGCATTGGTTAGTATTAGCGAAAACTACTTAGTAAACGACTGTGTGAAGTTAACAAGTAAAGGTTAACAAGTAAAAGAACTATCATTGCACAAAGGTAGTAATATTTTCCAATTTAACTATTTCATGTTTCATGTTTTCTTTAGCTAAGGCTACCTCCCAGGTTCGCGACGACTCATCTAAATATTGAAGACAAAACACGCCTACCGCACTTTCAAAAAAAAAAAAAAAAATCTTGGAAAATCAAAGTTCACTGTAACTCAAATGAGGAAGGGGGGGGGCACAACCCCTCTCGACCTCCACTATCATTCACCGCTCATGCATATATATATATATATATATATATATATATATATATATATATATATATATATATATATATATATATATATATATATATATATATATATATATATATATATATATATATATATATATATATATATATATATATATATATATATATCTATATCTATATATACGTTTCGCTACCCAATCTTATAAACTAGACATGTACTGGAAGGCAGGTTGCATCCATGGAAGTGGTGCTGAATGTGTTCCCTAGTGTAAGTTGCCTTCATGAAATGCTCATTTCCCGTTTACGCTCTTTTTGCCCTTGAAATATAATACATCCTAATCAACACCATTTGGGGTTCGAGCCGGGTCTCTTTGAGGTACCAAAGAATAAACAAACAAACTTGGTTACTGAGGTTATAGAAAATTTTCATTACTCTCGCGTTAGCCTGGTTGTTTTGGTACGATGATGTAGGCATGTCCCTTACTACCAAATGACTAACTGACTGTCTTGCCAAAATGCCCCTGGCAATGTACGTATACCTAAAGGAAAACATATGAGGACCCCAAACAATATGATTCTTTCTTCCACTTTGAGATCAGCCGTACATACGTTCTTACATAAGACTGTGGTGTAGTTCAGTGGGGAGGCAAACTGCAGGCAAATAAAATGTTGACTTCCAAAAAAGGAGCGCTGGGTCACAGAGGTGACTTCAGCACACAAGTAATATGATCTCCCAAGTTCAACATGTATGAAACGAGTCATTTTTACTTGTATGTAGTGATGCATATCTAGCCATAAGAATGGTGCGTCAACATTTATATGACAACCGTGTGGTATGTTAAATGTTTTAGCACTACTTGTTTGCTGCTCAGGCAGATTTCCTCAGGAGGCAAAGGCGAAAGGTGCCATATGTGTTGTTCATGAGTTCATGATAATCGTGATGTTAAAGATCGTGTGTTAACAGCGATATCATGTATGGCTGACCGTATTATTCAATCCTATTGTTTGTAAGAATATATAGTTTGCTTATAACAAATACAAACAGTTGCAGACAAAAATGAAGAAAATGTAAATTATTCCTAACTACCTTTTGTCATCGTACGCGAAATAGGCTCGTAAAGGGAAAGTTATAACGGTAAGAAATCCAAGGTATAGTCCCTCGTCAAACTAACATTTCTATCGCTACAACGTGGTCATTCTTACGGCAATTCGAACGTTTGTAGTTGTCTGTGTGGCATTTAATCGTTTCCGAAGGTTTCGTATTCTGATTCCTTCTTTCACAAAATTCACAATCCAAATACTCAAGTTTCAAAATCAATTAGAAATGTATGCAACTAGTAGATACGGTTTTTTCAAATGAGGAGATAAGTTTTAACTTATACTTTGCAAAAAAGTTTTAAATATTAAACATGTCCACCCCTTTAAAGATGTCACTTTTATTGTGTGAGTTGAGACACATGGAGTTTTACGGCCCAGTTCCCAACCAATTGGTTCAAGTGGAGCCGAACACGGTCTTCTTTCCAGTTGTTGCTCAATCGTTTGTTTTCCCTACACCATTGCTTATCCTGAGCACCAGGCACAATGACAGCAGGTTCCACTTTTTAAAGTTTTTGGTGTAACCCGGCCAGGAACTCTCAACCTCCCAACTGCAAGTCTGGTGCTCTTAATTCTCTTCAAAAGTAGTTAAAATGCGCAATTCTTAAATTGTGTTCAGCAACTAATAGAAATAAATTTAAAAAGGCGCAACTCCAGTGCCTACAGGACATATCTGAGCTGATATTTAAATTGTCGAAGACTATTCATTCCATTTTCAAATGGAAGAATGAGAAACAATCTGTGAAGTAGGCTGACTCAAACTAGAGTTTTTTGGTTGATTTGGTTTGTTTATTTTTCATTTCGGAAAATTCTACTATAGAGGGCGTATTAGAAAGCACATATGGAAAGTTGTACGGAACTGCAGTTTGAAAGTTTATAGCAGTAGTTGTCATGTACCGATGGAAACACTCATGAGAGACTTGGATAAGTCCAAAAGCAGCGATGTTTGGACATGTTTTAACGAAAGTTTGCTTTCATGTATTGACTGTTGGGCAGAAGACTACTACTGCAAGTGTGAATGTGGAAGATGAGTAATGAAAAAACTGATCGAAGTGAAGATGTAACTTGGTTGTAAAGATTAAACACCCAATGTATCATCTACCAATCTTTGTTGTTTTAGAATCAGAAGACCTGATGTGTTTCATTTCTTCGTTTATTAAGGAAAATCTGTCCAACCTAGGTAGATCTAATTCTCTTAATTTTGCAGTTTGTAACTTTGCTACTTATTGAAGAAATCACCTGCTTGTGCAGTCAAAAATGGATTATTTTATTGCTTTGGGTCATGTCCTGTTGAGCATACAAAGCTATCATGTGTCAACTAAGCATTCCCCTGTATTTTGTAAAATGTAAACTACACATGCATCTTTTGTTTGTTCAAATTTTAATGTCACTATCAAAGATCATGTACAAACTGAAATTAACATACCCTACACTTAAAATGTTGTTGTTTAGGGTGATGATAAAACCGATTCAGCAAACGCTTAATTCTACAACCTAGTTACCGTTGCCAGTATACCGTAGACAATCGAAGCAATCAGAAAAATTAAGAAAAAACAATTTCACTCGAAATGAACTGGTTTTATTTGACATTCGCACTTGAATAGGAACCAGCACCTCGTTCCTACCCTTAGATAAAAAGGACACTTATTAATTGTTCCGTAAGTGTTTTGTTAGTGTTCGAACACTAAAAATAAGTGTTCTTGGACGATTCTTAGTGTTTTTAGCTTTTGAACGCAAAGTACTGTTTATCTGGAACACTTAATGTCGGAATTATGAGCACTAATAAGTGGTCACTGAAATCCAGTAGTGTTCGAACGCTACAACTATGTGTTCTGGGACAATCCTTAGTGTTCTTGCTTTGAACGCTTAGTACTGTTTATTTGGAACACTTAATGTGGGACTTATGAGCAGCTATTAAGTGCTCATGAAATCCAGTAGTGCATGAGCACTTAAAATAAGTGTCCTGGGATATATCCTTGGTGTTAGTTGCTTAAATTTAGAACATTTAGAACCTTTTATCTGGAACACTAAATTTTTGACTTTCAAGCAGTAAGTACTCAATAAATCCAGGAGTGTTTGAAATCTAAAATAGGTTTTCTGGGACAATGTTCTGCAGTGGCTTTGGGACACGTAAACCTTTTTTCAGGAATACAGAAATCGGTAATAACTGTATGAGCACTACTGTTATAGGAGCATATTTATTCAATATGAGCATCATCTGAAATGCAGAAGTGGTTTTGCCATCAAATTTTCATTTCTAGGAAAATCCTTCCAAGTGCAAGTTTCAAAAAACGCAAATACAGGGGTATGCATTGCAGTTTTGATGACATGAGCATTGTAATCTATTCCAAATAATACCATGGAGATTCTGTTTTCTCAGTCAAGAGTAACTTAAACATGTTGTAAAAAAAATTTGTGTTGCCAAAGATGACCCTCAACCTCCTCCAACAGCAATGTCAACCATCTTGCCACCATAACGCATCCACTCAAACACAAGAACAATACAAGGTATAAGCATGTAAACAAGGTTTCCAGGGTTTGACCTCAAGTGACCCCAGAGATGACTTTGGATCTAAACCACAAAACCATGGCCATCACCTTTTCACCATTACACATTCACATACCAAATATGAAATCAATCCAATTTTCCTCCGATGAGAGATTCGGTTAACAAAGTTTTCAGGAATTTGACCCCTGGCATGATATCAGACGACCTTTCACCTTCACCAAAAATGATGGGGACCATCTTCTTTCACCATGACCCATTCACATACCAAGTACAGAATCTATGTAGTTTTCTATCTTAGGATACCTTGTTACTAATAATTTAAGACTTTCACCCCTGGTGACCCCATATGACCTTTGACTTCCACCAAAATTGATTGGTGCAACATCATTAAAATGCATCCACCCATATATGCAATTCATCCAGATTTCACATGTTCAGATATGCTGTTAACGAGGTGTCCAGAGTTTGACCCATAGGGCCCCAGTTGACCTTTGACATCTAGAAAAAAGGGACAAAATCATAATGCACCTGAACCAAAATATGAAATCTATTGAATCTACCCAATTTTTCTGTGGTGAGAACTTACTGTCGTTGTGCTTTATGCTCCGTGTAAGAAAGAAGCCAGTGAGCCACAACTGGAAAGAGGGCGTGGTTGCATGGCTCTACTTGAACCAATACGTTGGAAACTGGGCCGTATAAATCTATCTAACTAACTAACTGTACTGAGAGATTTTGTTAGAATAGTTTTCAGAATATGACCCCTGATGACCTTTCACCTCTTCCAAAAATGATGAGGACAATCCTTGGACCATTGCACATTCACATACCAAACATGATATCTATACAAGTTTTCTAGCTCTCAGGCACAATTTTTGTGACAGAAAGATCAAAATAAAATGAGAAAAGTTTTGCAGACACATCGCAAAAGAATCCCCAAAAGGCAATCGCATTACCATGTGTAAGCAACAGGTGTTAATTTCGTTCTTTTTGGCCACAAAAGTATAAATCCATAGGCTACGTTTAACAGTTAGACAGTTATGCTATCCTAACGTACACTGTATATGTGATAAAAAACCTATACATATGCATCTCCAAAGAAACTAAGGACATTAGTTCTAGGATTAGTCTTCCAGTTTTACAAGTTAAAATGTTCTAAATCATAGCCAAATGCATGTTGATATGATATCTATTTACCTGGCGGCACGGATCTGCAGATACGTTTAAAAATATCGCCGAAGTGCTACTATCGCTGGCAACCTGTGTAACTTCAATGAGCAATGGTTTGTTTTCGAATGTCGAGTGTAAGTGCGTACGTACCGGGTATTGTTATGATTGGATATGTATGTGTACGACAAACATGCTCTACATATTACATGCATATGAATTCTGGTTTTAGTCAAAGACAAATTCTATGCATGTGCGTTCTTTCTAGCGCTTCCATAGTTGAAAAAAAAAAGGAATCCCAGAATTCCAGATAAATTTACATCCTCCCCAAATGGTCCAAAGATTCTAGAAAACTATGTCTATAACTTTCTAGCTTACATCAAATTATATTTATCAGAAGGCCACAATTTGTCCAAATTATTTAAGATCAATGTTGTTTAGGAAATGCTAAACATTTTCGGTGGAACCATTGTAATGTTTATATGATACACTGTACACTGTGTACACCAAACTGGCAAGCTGCCAAAACTGCTTTTGGCGCGCAACTAATATGCACAAAAATTATTTTGTGGGACAATGGACGCAGACGTACGTAACTGTACGTATGTATTTTATATGGCATGGAGCGACCGTCTGGCCATGTACGTCTGTACGTAAGCGGCAGAATGCTTGCGTTTACATAGGATATAGATTATATTGCATGCTGGTACTAGACTGCTGTGCTGCGCGCGTGCTGCGCGCGTGATATATATCGAGACATAGTACTAAAAAACTGGATGCTAGGATATTTACCAAAACCGACGAATTGATAAAAGGATCAAACTTTACAGAAGTCGCTGGCCAAAGCGCCAGGTAAGAGTCGTTTAATCTTGAATATCGAACCAAATACATGGGGAAATTTATTCTGTTGCGATTTTTTCCTTTTTTGAGAGGAGTTTGTACGTACTAAAGTCGAACGCTTTGCCAAGGGCGCGGGCCTAACGTTAGGCCTAACGTTAGGCCTCAAAGTAATTAATTTCCTGGCGTAACGTGAGACATAAGGTAAGGCAGTAGGCTGTGGCGTTAGCCTAGTCAGGCTATTAAACGCCAATCCAACGTCAATGTACACAGCTCCCTAACGTTATGTACAAAATTCAGATTCAGACACAGAACTTAACAAGTTGAACCTTGGCCTAAGTTTGAGTTTAATTAGCTAGCTAGGCTAGGGCCTAGGTAGGCTAACGTTATGTTTTAATTGCCAAGTTTATATTTTGATTTTCTTTTCTGCAAGTAGCTTAGCCTAGCCTAGGCCTAGACCTAGGCCTATTGTCCTCAGTAAATGACTAGTCTAGGTTAGGGCTAGCTAGCTTTACATATTAGTCCTTGAACAGGACCATGTACAACGCTCAACGGTAGGACCTACTCCGTACACAGTCCTTGCCCTTACGCCTCCAGATATCAAGGCGTTCACAAGCCGAGTTTGGCGCGTAATTCTACAAGTACAACTGCCTCACACCTTTAAAAATGCACCTATAATTACCATACTTGCCATGAATGATCTTTAACACCACATCTAGGTTTTTCAATCTGCTTTTCTTCAAACAAGGGTAATAAAATGGTGAAATTTGGAATTAAAAATCAACTTTATCACAAAGTAAGTTACACAATCCAAAAATACCGGTTACTGTAGTGTAAGTGTGGAATTACCGTGACTACACTTGTTACTTTATGATGGTACAGAAGACCTATTGTTTCCACTTTATAAAATGACCTTATTTACAGAAAATTGTGATAAATTAATTAAATTAGTTAGGCTTAATACAGTGCTTCTCAACCTTTAGGATCCACTTCCCCACTTGGAAAAAAATTTCCACCATTCATTCCTAGTACTTTAAAACATCAATTTAGCCTACTAAAAACTAAAGACTAGAACATGCTAGTTAGCCTAGGTTTTGTTTCAAACTTATATTTAAAGAACACGGGCCACAGATTTACACATAGCCTAAGCGCAATAGCGATTTCAAGACTCAACTCAATTCATGCAAATTTTACCCTATTAACAAAATCCCCCCCCCCCCCCCTTTGTGTATAATTCACCCCCAATTCCCCAATTTTCCAAATTTCACCCCAAGCATTTCAAATTCACCTCTGGGGTGCACTAATGGACCCCGGTTGAGAAGCACTGGCTTAATACATTTTTAAAATTCTGAAAAATATTTCAAACAACTTTATCGATATATCGGATAGAATTTACATCTTTCTTGTTGAGGTTTAGAAATATACAACACATTTTATGATAATTATTGGGGGATTAGCACTTATGTAGCTTGTCCACTGATGTGAAAGTCTGTGTAGGACCATCATTTCTCATACCAACAAAATGGCTGCTGCTGAAAGAGGTTTCCAAGTGAGTGTTCTGTAACATATTGCCTAAGAAAGTGACCTAAAATTGTATGCTTCCTTATTTTTGTTAGCTATAAATAAACACAAAACTGATTCCAATTATTTTAAGATAGCGATGGTAATGTTAGCTGACGAATAAGTTATTTATGCCGTGGTCAATTTTCCTCTTATGTCCTGAATTTGCAATGGCTGGCTTTCTAGCGCTCTGTGGCCAGGGACACTATTGTGGAGTAAAATGAAGTGGACATAGCATAGAGTCCTGTTCAAGGACTAGGCTTTATAGGCCCCTATGTATCATCGGTCACAGATTAGCCCCCTAACTTGGCTAGGCCTATACAAACGCGCTATGTCAATCATGCTATAATTTTTAATTTTTACACCTACTGAAGGCTTGGCCTAGGGTAGCATGTAAGGGCCTCACTTAAAATCCTTCCAGGCTGCCTTCTCATTTCTTTTATGTTACTTTTAAGCTAAGCCTTGCAATTGCTTATGACTCACAACTTGTCTTCGTAAATGTCAGTATTTTTTTCTTTGAGGTAACAGCATGCCTAGGCTAGGCCTATATTGCCTAGCCCCTTGGCCTATATAGGCTACATTACCCTGCCAAAGCCTATTTTGCCTAATGAAGGCCTATATCTAATTTCCCTTTTCACTTCGTGTTTTTCTTTTTTTTTTTTATTTTATTTTACATATTTGTTTATTATATTTTTTTGGGGGGGGGGGCACCTCATTAGGCCTGGCCTATATAGCATAGCCCTATCCTTTGCTATAATATTTCTATGCTTTTCTTAATTTCATGGTATATTCCCTAGGTCATAGATCTTTGTTAACTTTCCAAGTTTTTCATATTTTTTGGGGGGGGGGAGGGGGAGGATTTTGAAGGTTAAAAAGTTTGTGTTAATTATAAGGCCTATCTCTTCTGTATGAAATTTGTTTAACTAAAGCATTCAATGTTACATGGATGTAAATTGGTAGGGTATGGCAGTACTTTTGCCTTTGTTAGAGTGTAGCAATTCTTCATGAAATGGTTTCAGTAAGGCATGGTACTATGCACTTGAACTTGTTTACATGATGAAACAGGCTTTTAGAGTTGGCATCTTGTGACTCCTGGTGTATTTTTCTTTTTCTTTCATTGCTATTTTTGATTGTGTGATAATCGATATCTCAGTCACCTAAATGTACTGAGCAGTATTACTTTCTCCCCTGGCATCACTAAGGAGTGTGCTTCCAGTGACACCTGATTAATATAAACAGCAGGATTAAATGGGAACTGCTGTCACCCCATCTTTGAGTGGTGTAGTATTCAGTCCTGTTTTGTGACTGGCTGTTGAGAGTCATGTGTTGACAGTTTTCCTCTTCAAATGTGAGGTTTACTACCCTAGAAGTCACTGGTTGATTTACCTTGATAATGTAATACTGAAGTCATAAAATATGGTGAAAGACGTTTTGTGATTTTTAGCTCTTGAGGTTGTAACGAATTTTTTTATTGTTCATATCAGGTCAGGACTGCAGCATGTCCACCATTTGGATGAGCGTACCTTAACTTACCTGTCATGTTGATACCATCACCACAAGAGCATGCCATCCAAAAAAGGATTTGCCTCACCTTCTTGATGAAATATAAGTAGCTTATAAGAAGTGCTGATTTTGGAAGTATTGCCTTTATACAAAGCTGAGCAACTAATCAGTTTGAAGTAAAGGCCATCAATTACAAGGGACAAAACAGTGTCCGTGAATTGATTAGCAAAAAGTACTGTAACAATTCTTTTATGTGTTAATTAGTACTAGCTGGTACAGCACTGTAAGTACTGCAACTTTTGGTAACCAAAATTAAAATTGATTAGCAAAATTCTGGCAATTCTTGGGAAGCAAATAGCTGTGTAAACCCAGCTATTTTGTCCCTTCACTTAACGCCCCAATTCTCTCACCGGAAACAGTAGTAAATCTCCTAATCATCTTACTCAGGCCCCTCTCACAATTGTCTGAAATTCTTCCTCATCCAGACACAATCTAAATTTGTGTATCAGGGTGAGTATAGAAAATCACACTGTGTTTATTGTAATCACTCTCAATACAGTCCATGCTGTGTTATATAAGCTTTGGAACTCTGCATTAAATCAGCTGTCAATCAAAGAGCAGAGCCAATTGAGAGTTTAGGTTAACCCCTACAAAAATTGTAGCTAGGGTGAGAGGATTGGCCTTTACATCAATGACAAATTCTTTTTGGGGGGAGAAATGTGGGTGAAAGTTGTGATGGTGATATTTTTATATAGGCCTCACTTTTTTTGTAGCAAACAATGTGGTGCTTCTCTAGCAAAGTCCCAAGCAGTGTTTGCACTTAAGAATTTTACTTGGGTGGGAATTCCCATTCTTGCTCCCAATTAAAAACGGTAGTGATTTTCAAAATCAGGGTGGGACCTCTTTCCCTCCAATGGATGATTGTTGGGAGATACTTGTACACGACAGAGGAGTCTTGATCATACGGGTAGTGATGGTGAACCATATGCAGTTTCAGCTGTGTTTATTTGGATCTGATGTCAAGTTTAAAGGCTTTAAAGCCACACATGGGAAGATTTGTTTGTCGGGGTTGTGCGTCCTAATTATGCTACCACCTTGAACCCACCCTAAGTGTGCGGAATTTCTCGCATTTTATTTTCTGTTGGTCATGATTCTAAAGAAATTAGCATGATCCTCTAATAGAGCATAGTGCACCCATTTTCTCAGTAAATAAACATTACAGAATTATTTGTACTTGATATTCGTATCAAATGTGGTTCCAAGCTGTGTACTGCACAACACAGAATACTATATACTGTGCAAATATCAAGTGCAATGCTCAAACTTGCAGAATGCAAAAGTTTTGTAACTACCCTGTTCAAGCTTCTGGAGAAGAGTACTAGGAACTCCTGCTTTCTTTTGACTCCATCCTCATTCCCGAACACTGCTGCACACCTGTTTTTAGTTGTATAAGTCTGATTTCGATTACACTCAGTACAGACTAATCTTTTGCCCAAATATGATATATTTTTTAGATATAAGGTTTCAACTGCAGCAAACTGAAAATCTCAAATACAAATATCAAGATGTGACAACGTATACCTTGTCATGTGCAATTAGGTCCACAGAATACTGTGACTTATATTTCTGTGTCTCCTAATAATAGAGCCTTTTGGATTCAGGACGGTAGAGCAACAGTATGGTGAATTTAATACGCACACAAATAGCGTTTGGTCCTGCCTGTAAGGTGTTAAGGTGTTGGGTTTTGAAGATGACGGTATGAAAGAAATTATCATGACAACCAATGTACCATCCTTTTTTTAAGACCATAAGTAAAATCGGTCCAGGATTGTTCTAAAAGCCATCAGGACATGCAATCTAGGTCTTTTGCTTCATGTTCTCTTCTTTGCAGGCCGCAAATTCAAGATAATTTTTATGGGCACAGCTATTTTGGTATGAGGTATTAGGGCATTTCTGGGGTCTTTGAGTTGTCAACCATCCTGAAATCAAAAAGTCACTCATATTAAATCAGGGACTTCAGCCTTGATTGCAGTCTCTTCGTTCTAGTGCAATAATCCTGTCTTGGTTTACAAAGTTAACATGGTCTTCAATTTAAAAGGTTTTCCTATCTTTGGTTTTGAGAGGAAGGTTGGGCATGAAGTTTTATGTCTGTTCCTTCCTACAGAACATGTGTTTGATGTAAATTTATAGACTAAAAGTTAAAGGCAGGCATTCATCACCCCAAACTATAGTTTGACTAGTAGCTAGATACAGAACTTATTAATTGGCAGAACTCTTTGATAAACATCAAATTTAAAAAAAAATAGAAAAAATAGCAGATCAAGTTGCTCATGTTACAGCATGTACTAAAAGTGTTCTGATAACACATTTCATCTTTGTATATTCACGAGTGTACTGTATGCCCTAAGGCAATAAACTGGGGTTGTGTCTGGATGTGAATGAATTTTACAATTTTGGGAGGGCCAAATAGTAAGTAAGTTTGAAATTGGAATTGTATGGGGTGATATATAAATGCTTTTAAATGACTTCACTTTGCATTTTAATATTTAAAGTATTTTTATATTTACTGTGGTTTAACTTTTTTTTTTATACAGATATGACCAATCAGCCAGTCCCTGAGTGACTGCAAGTCTCTACATGGATTAAGTCCTTTATGGAAGTACAAACTTTCAATCAATATCCAAGGAGCATGTGAATAAATATCTTTTTTAAAGTGCAGAAGACATTTTTACTGTCATTATAGAAAACAATCAAAGAGAGTCTACAATTTTTGCCTGTCAGAATTTGCAACTTGAGCATACTTTTTGAGATAGTTTTTGGTGTAAGTTGTTTGACTGGGTCCAATTGGAGTTTACACAAGACTCTCTTGTCTATTCCAAAGGGACATATAAAAGTACTTGTAGTCCACTTGAACGTTGTTTATGAACAAGTATCATTAACCTGCAGGAATAAAGTGACACATACTGTGTACTGTAATGCCACAGTGAGACTCAACTCCATTGTAATGCTGCTGCATGCTCAGAACTATCAAATATACTTCATGAGTAAGTAACATTCTTCTGCTGGATCCTCCGGCTTCGTTTCAGACCAATTCTATTCTTGCTCATTATGTCCAAGACTTCTTTGACTTTATACCTGCGGAATTATGGTTTGGTCAATTTTTCAGATCATTGTATCAGGACCAGTTTAATTTTTTAAAAGTTGCATGGTTATTTGTATGTTTATAGTATTTACTGTACTTGCAGTAGTTTTTCAATTGTATCATTAATGCATATATTTTTATTCTAGGTATTTGTTGATGTCTTCATTCATGGTAATGCTCGTAAGCTGTTGTTTAAAAAACTGTTCTTTTTTCTTCAAAAATGTACCTTGGGAATAATGCATTCCAATCAAAAATTGAAAGTGTAAATAAATGTAAAGCTAAATTTATGATGTTAGTAGTCATTTAATTTGAATAATCTGGTAGGAAGTTTAACTTCATTTGTAGTACCAGTTGTTGATGGCTGCAGTGCTTCAAATAAATCACTCTCCATTAAACGTACACCTACACCTGTACAGCAGTTTGTTTTGGGTACAAAGATTAAATGCATTATTCAGATAAGTGTTCCATGTTAGTGTTCAATATAAGTGTTCGAACACTTGAGTTCCGAAAATAACTGCAGTAACATTTAAGCGTTTTAGTTCAGAGCAAGTGCTCCATTGTAAGTGCTCGAGCACTTAGCTTGAACACTACCATCAAACATAAGTGTTCGGCGCAAGTGTTCTGTGTTAGCTTTCCATGTAAGTGTTCGAACACTAAGCTGGAGCACTACCATCATACCTAAGTTTTTGGTGCAAGTGTTCTGTGTAAGTGTTCGAGCACTTAGCTCATTTAAATAGTTCGCCTAATAGGGGCACTTACGGAACACTTACGGAACACTTAGGGCATGTGGTGTGTGATATGAGATTAAACTGTTCATTTAAGTGTTCGAGCACTAGTGTGGAGCACTAACAGAACACTTAGCGAACACTTAAGTTTTCCCTAAGGGTATGCTCCGTGGTAGTTCTATGATATGCCATACGTCACTCCATTACTTCAGTAAGTAGTGACTGTAAGGAGATATAGATTTTATTTTACATATTTATACCAATTTAATTCCGCATATACCAACAATGGGTAAATTGATATGTTTAAGTTGGACATTTGTTTAGCATTAACGTAACACTTTTTCAAAGAAACACATGCAGTAAAAAGAAATCGACCAACTTTGGGGGGAACACTTTTAACCCGTCTTGGGGTAATGTTACCGCCAAAACTTTACGCCACTTCATGTATACGTAAATGTGGCTACAACATTGAACACCATAGAAATGTGAACTTTAGGCACAGCCGTATGAATATCTTGTTTACAGTCATAGCTAGCTCAGCGAATGACAAAAACAAAATCGATGATTTCGATGTCGGATTATCTCAAGGAATGGAGTTTGGAGGGCTGATTTTTTTATTTTTTTTTATTTATTGATTTAATTGTGTTTTTTTTTTATTCTTTTTTTTTTGTAAGGGCATAGAACGCAATGTGTTGTTTGAAGGACTAAATGTTGATATAGAAGTAATTTGTAATATTGAGTATTCCAAGTATTGGACAATGAGGTGGAAATATTAACAAGAAAATTTTCGTGCTCCTTGTAACCACTTGTGACAAGACATTCCTAAAAATGATTTATGATCGGAAACCTTTTTACCTTACCTCAACAAAAACATTGTGAAAAACTGAAAATAGACATGTGCGGTGAGGTATGCGCATTAACTCACCTCATGTCTTAAAAAGAAGAGTGGGGGTAAAATGTAGTTATTGCGAGCAAAGCCAAAGAGTCCTTGCATTAGAGCAGTTGAACAAATGTTCGTTGAAAAAAGAAGTGCGAATGAGACGGTACTAAAGAATAAAACAGTAGAGCCAAAGACTCAAATGCACAAAAAGCACAAACAAATGTGAAATTTTGGATTGGATAAGTGTTTTAACGATAAGCTCGTCAGCGTTATTTTGTTTGTAATAATGGTCACCACAAGTGTCAGAATCATTAAAAATGTTCCATAATTGGCACCCAAGCTTATAGCCTATGCAATGAGGCTGAAGTTCGCGGAGCAAGGTGTCAAGGATTTAAGAAATTGCCATCCAATGGTTCTAAGTTACATAATGAAACAAGTCAGAACAGTGTACAACACTTGATCTAGTTGGAAACAACCACTGGCGTAGACAAGGGGGGGGGGTGACAAGGGGCCATGCCCCCCCTGTTCATTCCCGCAACCCCCCCCCCCCCCCCGTTCATGCCCGCAAAAAAAAAATGAATGAAAAATAAATAAATTACGAGAGTAAAAGGCACGTTCGTCGCTTTGGTCTAGGCTGGCCCTATGCATTTCAAGGGTCATACTTACAATAAGTAAACATATTCCAGGGTTCTTTCCGTATTTCTGTTGATGTCCAACGGTTCACGCACGCTGAACGCGAACACTATTTCGATAGACTCAATCAGTGTTTACAAAAAAAATGCCATCACGAATGGGCGTTAAAAGAGTTAGTAAGGCGCCCTTACTGAGCTCTATGCTACATTGTTCAGTGGACGCGCGTACACTGTCGTCATAATGGAAGGTAGGTTCCAGTTTGTCTACTCTCTGCGTGCAACCGCGCAAGCGTTTAATACGCGCAACACCAAACATACACCAATGTGTTCTTGCGCATGTTCTATGCCAACCAATTCCAACCAGTGACGTAAGCGTGAACACTGTAATAGCCTATAGCACTACAATCACCCAGAATCGACAGTTGATCGATCGCTCGCCGAAACTAATCAACCAAATGTCACTTAGGTCCACAGTATACTAATGCATTAAACCCGGGCCTGTAAGCAGGCGGTCTATCGACGAACATTTGACCGACGAAGAGCCATCGGAGGTCCGCTGGCTTGACACCGTGAAAAGTGCATGACGGGTAGAGAGTTTTTACCAATCATCCTCACGCCCATCAGCGAACTGTAGACCCAGAAATTTTTCCCGACGATTGCCCGACAATGGGCCGTCAAAGGACCGATCAAATTTTCCTAGCTAGCTGGGATAATTAGTAAGGCTACATGCAATGTTCAAAATACAATTACCGTTTAGCAGTGGAGTAGTGATCTAGTAAAGAAAATGTGATCTGGGAGCAACTAAAATCCAAAATTTTCTACGCGTAGATAGTAAGCTCCAGCCCCCCTACAAATATACCCCGCCCCCCCCCCCCAAGCCCAACACTAAAGAGGAAAATCCTATTTCCGCCACTGAATTTGATATACCACCAGCTGAAAACTAAAAACAGAATTTGGGCTGTATAAAACAGATGAATGTACATGCAAGCAAAAATATCCTTACCAGGCAGAAAGTTGTTAAAACACTTGCAAACATTATGACGTGACAATCAGTGGCGTAGCCACGGGGGGGGGGGGGGGTCTGGGGATTTTCTTCAGCCCCCCCCCCCCAGATTTTTTGCGTCCTGATAAAGTAATTGAAAAAAAATAAAATGTTTGAACGGAAATAAACTTTGAGGTATTTCCTTCAAAACAGCAAATTAATAAAATGTGTAAAAATTAAAAAAAAAAAAAAAAAAACATGGATGAATGTGTGTAAAACACATTTTGTGCGCACGCATGAAATCAAGTAATAACTTCAAAATGCCTACTTTCACTAAATTAGATACCGTTTGTGATCTGCACTGTTGTTTATTGCATTTCACTTCGAAGATGAAACGAAAGTCTCGACGACAAACTTTAATGTGACTTTGTTAGGTTGAGACCCTTTCTGCCTTTCGGATGGCTGATTGATTTACTGAAAATAAGGCAATCGTATATGGTTGGCCACAGTGGACATAATTCCTTATTTAATGCTGACATTAAATCGAATTTATGTCCGCATTAATTCGATTTAATGTCAGCATTAAATAAGTTTCAGTATTGACCAATCACAGCACAGATTTTAATGTCGGCATTAAATCATTTAATGCTGGCATTAATTCGATTTTATGTCAACATTAATTCGATTTAATGCAGACATTTAATCGATTTAATGCTAGCATTAATTCGATTTAATGTCAGCATTAATTCGATTTAATGTCTGCATTAATTATTTAATGCTGACATTAAATCGAATTAATGTCAGCATTAAATAATTAATGCAGACATTAAATCGAATTAATGCTGACATTAAAAAGAATTAATGCTAGCATTAAATCGATTTAATGTCAGCATTAAATCGATTTAATGTCAGCATTAAATCGATTTAATGTCAGCATTAAATCGACCAATCACGTTGCGATATTTAACGTCATTGAGGTCTAACCAATCAAAATCGCTGTTAGTAAGGGTTCTAGGGTGCGGGCATACAGGGCGGGATTTCGTTTCAACGATCCGACTCTTCGATCGGTAAAGTAGGCCTTTAGGCTGTACTATTTAAAGTATTATTATGCATATTATAATACAGCAGGATGTAGGCCTGCACTGACTTAGTCCGCAGTCTGCTGACCTGGTATTTGGGCCGCTTGTACTTTAGGCTACAATCCTCGACAAAAATGATGGGACAAAACAAGCAATGAACGGAGCACCACCCCCCCCCCCCCACTCCCCCATTCAATGTTGCGGCAGCCCAAGGCGTCCTGAAACTTCAACATTGATACGGGAGCGTATTTTTGTCGAGGATTGCAGCACTGACTCAACATCTGCTGGCGCCAAACGTTGGAGCAGTCAGATTGTGTTTGCAGAGTTGTGTGCATGTGATGGCCGGCCCGACGCTGTCGGCGTGGGAGTTTTTCGGCGCGACTCAGGTGCACACCCGAGACCCCTTACTGACAGCGACCTTGATTGGTAAGACATCACAGATGTCAAATATGGCAACGTGATTGGTCGATTTAATGCTAGCATTAATTCGATTTAATGTCAGCATTAATTCGATTTAATGTCAGCATTAATTCGATTTAATGTCTGCATTAATTATTTAATGCTGACATTAAATCGATTTAATGCTAGCATTAATTCTGTTTAATGTCAGCATTAATTCTAGTTAATGTCAGCATTAATTTGATTTAATGTCAGCATTAATTCGATTTAATGTCTGCATTAATTATTTAATGCTGACATTAAATTGAATTAATGCTAGCATTAAATCGATTTAATGCCAGCATTAAATAATTAATGCTGACATTAAATAGAATTAATGCTAGCATTAAATCAATTTAATGTCAGCATTAAATAATTAATGCAGACATTAAATCGAATTAATGCTGACATTAAATCAAATTAATGCTAGCATTAAATCGATTTAATGTCTACATTAAATAATTAATGCAGACATTAAATCGAATTAATGTTGACATAAAATCGAATTAATGCCAGCATTAAATGATTTAATGCCGACATTAAAGTCTGTGCTGTGATTGGTCAATACTGAAACGTATTTAATGCTGACATTAAATCGAATTAATGCGGACATAAATTCGATTTAATGTCAGCATTAAATAAGGAATTATGTCCACTGTGGCCAACCATAATCGTACACAGGAGACAACTCTTACACGACCATTCCTATACTTTATCATACACAAAATATGTCGTAAGCAGGTAAGGGTAAGGTACTGCCTTCGGATAATTCTTCCCTTCCATCCTTAACAAGTTGGCCTATGTCGTGCCTCACTCCTGCCTATGACAAGTGCCACTGTAGGACGATTTTTTTCGACAAGTCCTTTTTTTAGTAGTTGGCACTGGCGTCCGGGGGATTTGTAAAATGTCCACAAGGTCCGGATTTCATGTGTTTCCCACATGATCCATACTTTTGCTTTGCGGTTCAATTATTTTGAGAGATTTATTCGTAGTATTTTAATTTTGACTACGTAATGTACCGATGAACAAATACTGCACCATTTTGCACATTGTTTCTTTGGTAGTATGTATGTCTCTTGTAAAAATTCTACAAAAACTAAAAATATTTTGATATTTTTCATGCTCCCCAAAAAGGGAAAATCCTAAAACTCAGGCCTATAATCAGTTCAAAGTTTTGCCAAACATTGCACCATTTTGCATCTAGGAAATCTAAGGCAAAGAAAGTTTCTCGGGGGGGGGGGGGAGACACAACTACTTTTGGTTTTCCTGTTAAAGGGTAAGGTACTCTTTTAGGTAAGCTAAAATCCATTCAAATATTGCCGCATTTGCGGCTGGGTACATCCAGTTTAAAACACGTGGGAAGTGCCGTTTTCGGCCATCTGGAGGGGTTTTAAAGCCCAAAATTTTCTTGTACGCTCCGCGCCAACCGATGGTGGCGCTCCGCTTAGGTTCAAATATTGCCGTATTTGCGATCTACGTCCTTCTGAAGTTTACAATTTTTCCCAAGGGAAAGGGAGATACCGGTTCCCTTTAGTCTCATCCACCAGGCCACAGATCAGAAGTGCCCAGTTTTGGGGCCCTTAAAAGTGTATGTATTACCATTTTTCATAGACTGATTTTTTATTCTCATTGTTTGAGAAGTCGCACACATGAGATTCGTATTTCAAGGCTGGGTACATCCACTTAAAACACATGGGAAGTGCCGTTTCCGGCCATCTGGAGGGGGTTTTAAAGCCCAAAATTTTCTTGTACGCTCCGCGCCAACTGATGGTGGCGCTCCTCTTAGATAGTCTTGCCATGCCTGACCCTCGGAGGTACCAGCCCCCCCCCCCCACTTGTTACCTAGGCCCCCCAAAAATCCCATCCTCGCTACGCCACTGGTGACACTGTGTACAAATGTCTCTCTAAAGTATTGATAGGGTTTGCCTCAAAACCAGTTACTACAGATTCAGCAGAAAGAGCATTTTTCAAATCTTGGGATAATTAAATCAAAGCTCCGCTCCACTATGGCACAAACACGGTTCATAATCCTCATGCTTCTTTCTGTTAAACGGGTGATAATAACCATGGATACTGACGAGTTTCTGAATTTTTTCCTGAAAAAACGCATAGACGTCTAGAACTTTGGATTTTTAAATCAGCTCATACTTATCCAGCTAAGATAGTGGACAGTGTATATTTTGTGGGTTAAATAGATTGAAAATTTGTTGATACTTTTCCTCAAGTTACGGTCATGATTGAGATTCATGTTCCTGAATTTGATCCAGCTGTGCGTGTAGAAAGTGTCCCCTTTGATAAATCTTTATCAGCAGTTGATCACCATCCCATCACTAATCGGCCTAAATTTATCAAATTTACCCTCATTCAAAACCACTTCACCTTATTCCCCAGTCACTAAGACGGGGGTTAAAAATGGTGACGATTTGTCAACCTTGTCCCATCCCCACATGGAGAACCGTGTTACGTCTCTGTAGTTTATTTGGAAACTTTCTGGTCTTTCTGCAATTAACTCATTTTTTTTTTTTTTTTTTTTGAGGTGAACATTTTATTGAAAACTCAACCTCAAATTAACGACTTCTTAAACTCTACTTACAAGCCTGGAAAATGCCATTTCCTGCTGTCTGAGGGGTCGCGATATTTCAAAATTTTCTGTACGCTCCGGGCCAACCGATGGTGGCGCGGAGCTTAGATAGTCTTTCGGTATGATTGCCCCCCTCCGTTCAATAATCCTGGCTACGCCACTGGAAACAACCCACACTAAGTCTAAAGGAGGTGTCAGACTGTGTATTAGGAACTCCAGAATTTCCAACAATTTTAATGGGGGTGGAGGAGGGGGAGGGGATGAGACACCCAGACATACAACAGGTGGCGACGGCTGTGCAAGAATTGAATTCTGCACTCAATTTCTGTGTTCAGATTTCCCTCACATAAATTTCCAGTTTTCAATAGATCTGATTGTAAGGTAGCCTTATAGGTGATTATAAAACTATGTCTTTGGCCGTTCCTAGCTTGGAAATAAAACATGACCTTCTTAAATGAACCCCCCCCCCCCGTGTTTTGTACGTATTTGATGCAATGCCTGAGTTGTCAGGGCAACTCCCTAATGCCACACAGAATGTGTTCTTTCGTAAGAACATTTAACCTTCAATGAAAAGTGTAAAAACTAAAGAGGTCTTTCTCTAACTTATGACCAGGAACGCTGGAAAGAGGTTTCAATGAATAATGGATCTATTTTCTCATCGGAGGTCAACGCTGTACTTTATTCTATTTGTTGCGTTTGTATCCCATACATGTAAGTAGTATTCAGTATACTTTTGTAAATAATGGTGTTAAAACCATTTAATCATTAATATTTCCTTTACAAGGATATGTTATCAGCCCAACTCCCTCATTTACATCAATAAAAATACGGGAAAATTAGTATAAAATCTTCTAAAGCCATTAACAGACAAAAAAAAATCTCTCATGGGTTTTAGTCCTAGTAAATACGTAAGTGGCTTTCCTGTTGAACCTTGCCTCCGTCACAACAATAACTTTGTGAAGGTCTGCATCTGTGTCGTGGGTGTTACCGCACTCCGTAGCAAGTTTACCCAAGTGTACAATGCACGCATTGGCTGCGAACGGTCGGTTTGTTGTAGTGTTCTGTTTCAGCTTGGTTTCGCACAATTAAATCAGGTCTGCTATGACCATCTGTCAGCCATAGAGGAAGAAAGAGGGAAATGCCCTCGTGAAGCCCTCGTGAAGTTAGCCACCATAAATGTGGTTTTCTAAGGCAGACCCATATACCCTTGAATAATATGCTGGTTTGAACCGACTGATTGTTGTTAAAAAAGTTTCTAAAAGTCGAAAAGCCTCGATTTGATATACAAAAATGCCGATTTAAATGTAAATGGCGCTTTTTGTTTCGATAAATTCTTACTAAATTTAATAGTTAATGATAAAAACCGAATATAAGGTTCAGGTTACTTGGTCAGATGGAATTTTACGATCCAGTCTCTAAACAATTGGTTTAAGTCGGGCGGTCGGGGGCCACGGCCTTTTACAATCGTGGCCCACTAGCTTATTTTCCCTATACTTATGTTTAGCACCATGTACAATGGCAGTGGTTTTAATTTTTAAAGTCTTTGGTATGACCCAGCATGCAGGGAGTTAAACTCAAGACCTCCCGGCTTGAAGTGCTTTAACATAGCATGCAAGACGCAACATAATACCAACAACGGGGCAGAATTTTTTTCTCCGATTGGTGGAAAAATATGTTCTTGCTTATACTTTGGATAAGAAGATTAGAATTAAACAGTTTCCAGTCGTTCACTCTAATAAAGGAGAATTTATCAATAGGAATTAATCAGGCAAATATGTAAGCCTTCTCTTGGCGCTTATTCTTTTCGTCGATGAGTACAGTTTATAAGGTTCAAGTCTGTCAAGGCCGCTGGAGTGTGCGCCATTTTGGGAGGGACTAGAAATAAGTTATCTTCTGCTTTGTTTGGGATGTATATAATTATCTTGTATATACAGGAGACTAACTTTCTCGACAAAAGAGAAATAGCCTCACGCAATTTCTACTTAGGACGATCGGCATGCACGCATTTGAGTCTGAGGTAAGACCAAAAAGGAAGGATTTCTCAGAATACAGAAGTTACTCGAAGCATAAAAGTTATAAATTTGACCAAAGCCTAAATTAACCCAGTGTTTACAAAACTCATTTTCCAATGATCCGTCTTCTTTCATTTCCATTTCTTTTAATAGTAGTGGTACAATTCATCTGCTTATTTTCTAATCATTGTGAAATTTGCATTAGTTGCAATAAAGTTTGTTACATTTTATTGCAAAATTGCATAAAGTGGCACTGCAAATGATACCAACGAGAAATGGCTAATACAATTTCGGATTGTCCAAGCCGTTGCGATTTTTACATTTTCTGAAAGCTCCGCCACCACCAATGGTACCTATCCGCTAAGGTATTACTCTGGAATTTTAACTACCTTTTAATAATGTCTTGATCCATTCTTGATACATTTTTATTCCAATTTTATAACTGCTGTTTACATTTTCTCCCCGAGATGGTGAAACAACATGTCCAAGTTCTGTTAAAGTCGAAAAAGGTACAAACTCCAGCATTACCTGCTATCCAGATGAAATCACCACCGATTTCTATTGGTATAAGGGTGAAGCAGATGAGAAAGATCTTATTGGAAAGCTGGAAAATGGAAGTGCCGCAGTCTCAAAACAACACATGGGTGCATATGATATTGATTTGTCAGCCAGTCTTGTAATACGGAATGCTGGGCTGTCGCACGAGTCCCTCTACACTCTTGTTACGTTTTATGCAAATGGTACATCAGAAGAAGATGAGGTGACTGTGGAAATAACAAGTGAGTGATATTATAACAAGTAAAATATAATTGCCAAGATTTAGAAATAACTTAAGTTTTAACTGTATAAGACTTTTCAAATTTACTATTTTGCGAAAATGTTGACCTGTCTAAATGTTCCATAATACATATAAACAAGACTTACAACCTTAAAGACTTACATACGGGAGCAAATGCAGTGACTCACGTTTTTTTATGGAAAGGGAGAACTAACCCCTGGCCCTGAGGGATTTTACACCGCGTACAAAAAAATTGTTGGGTAAGGCATTGCCGCGTCTTATCAATGCAAGCTCTACGGCATGAGCAAAAGTGAGTTAGGCAAAGCGGTCTGCTTAAGCATCCCTGTTGGGATCCAGGTGTAACGATGGCTGTAAATGTGCCTTTACTGTTATGGGCCTAACAGACGAGGAAGTCAAGCTGATGAAAATCCGACCATTGCGGTGGTTATTTTGTTAGTTCCTACATAGAGTAAGCCGTAAAACGAAAAAGGAGAGATTTTCAAAATGTGCAGAAACAGGTTACAGTAAAATGCAAAATAAAAAGTATATGTATAAAATAAACTGAGAACAAGGAGACACGACAGCAGCAAACGGCCCCGTGCTTTCAGCACTCTTGTCCGTGATAGAATAGCATATCAATAAAGTTACTTTCTTCTGTTCGCTTGTAATTATTGGTAATTTAAAAAAAGGTGGCAAATTGGCAAATTTAACATTCAAAACAATTTACTGCAGTTCGGTCGGTGTAGACGATCAGTTTATGTGAAGTCTCAGTCAGGGAGCTGGAAAAGCCCTGTCTCAATGAAAGGAAGTATTTCAAACTAATTCAAAATCATTAAAGTATGTTGTCCTTTGGAAATTTAGTAGATTTTAACCTCCATCGGTCGTTTCATTTGTAATTAATCCAAAGTGGATCATTAATTAACACGTTGTCTTTGATTCATTATTTTAACTACCAATTTCTTCCTCTTTGTCGTTCCTCACAGAGGATGCCACAACATGCCCAGAAAATGTAATAATTGAGACATGCACAACCTCAAATATAACGTGCATAACAGACGATAGCACCGTAGCTTTCTATTGGTATATAGACAAAGTGGAAGAGAAAAACCTTATTGGAAAGATTGAGAATAGATATTTCACCATTGCTCAACAGTACAGCGACAGGTATAATATCGGTCGGTCGGGCAGTCTGGAAATTCGAAATGCTGAACTATTTCATGAATCGCTCTACATCCTTTTAACGTTTGATTCAGAGGGCATACAAGAAGAAGATAAGGTCACCTTAAAAATTACAAGTGAGTCGTATGATATATTATGATATGTTAATGGTGAACACACGGTATCTGGAAGCAACATTTGGTTCCAACATGAAAACTGTAAGTAATTAAAGCTTGGCGTTTTGTAACAGCCTTCAACTACAGCTGGATTTTATTGATCTACAGTTTTCTACTGTTTTTCCAAAGCAGTTGCAAGGAACATTGCTTTCTTATAACTAACTCGAGTTAGGGGTTTTGTCACTATACAAAACCGTTCGGCTTTTACTTGTAAACACCCGATTTTACGTGTGCAGGGTATATGGATATAGGGGTCATACATCTTTTTAAAACTTGCGGCTTTTTACCATTTGGAAGCAGTAATAGTAATCGACAGAATATTTGCATTTTTTCGTATCTGTACCCAACATCATTACACCCTTACTAATTATTAATTGTGCGGAAGGTCTGAAGAAAAACTTGAAAGCGTTTACAGGCAAAACCCTTTACAAGGTTATATGTGGGATATAAAAGAGAACATAAGCTAGAACCATTTATAACTTCTGCAGCACTGAAGAGAGGAAAAGGAGAGAATGGACAAAAACTGTAAACAGAGGTATCCTTAAAGTACAAAATGAAAACATTACTTGTTTTTGAACAGGCTTTTAACGTAGGCCTGCAGGTCATGTCTTGGAACAATTGTTGGCAGTATGAATATGTTAATATGTTGCAATTTCATGGTTTAAAATATCATTTATTATGAGACAGCAACTTAAAAGAATAGGCCAAAGCAACTTGGCACGGGCAGTGCAGCATGTTTGAAAGAACTCAGACAAGTTCCATTTTTTTCTGAAGGAAAATTTGCCTTGCAGACTTGAAAAAAGGCGAAAAACGTCTCCAATTTTGTATTTCAAAACGAACGAGTCTGTCTCATTAATATTTATGAGGCTTTTTCTCTGACGTCATGGATTCACTTTGGTTTGTAAACTATGTTCATGAACCGTTGAATAGCAGTACGTGTGTGCGCTGCATTAACATTGGGAATATACCTAGGTCCCACATGGAGCTGGGGAGAGGACATCACCTTACGTCATATTCTAATTTGAACTCAATTGCGCAGGTGTAGATTCATTGATTGAAAATCATTCGATTTTATGGGAAAGTGGCACTTTGCATGTACCTTAATCTCGACTTACAGTTACGGATACATACGTTAAGGCTTGGACTGTATTATTACTCCAAGCTTTACGGTATACAATGTGCCCAAAATAGAAAATTAAGTAAGGTGCCGCCCTTTTCAGAGCTGCAGATCATATCTGCCAAGCTGACGAAGTTGTGAGTTACGGCTGTTCAAACAACCCTTCAAAATTGCCTGAAAGGAGTTATTCACAGTGCCACATACTCATAAGGGACCAGGAACATACAGAGCTTGGCTTCAATTTTCTTGACACAGAAAAATTACAGCAATATCCATGTTGTTTGTGGGGATCACAACTAAAAAATCAAAAGCAAACTTGACCTGCATTCATGGAACACTGTTTTGGTCAATATATGAACATTCATTTAGAAAAGTATATGAACATTCGCTTAGTCACCTAAAGTTCGCAAAATAATATCTCAGGTCCACTTTATCGGAGGAAAGACTTTCCTCTGTTGCTCTCCTCATTATAGAAAGCGAAGTTTCTGCGAGTATTGACTTTGATCCAGTCGTCAACACATTCAGTAAAATGACCATCTGACGGATGGAACTTAATTATAGGTCAACACAGCCCACATTTAAAGACCGTTCATGCAAGGAGACCAAGAGCATCAAGCGTGTATCGTTTCCTTTAACGTTTAAAAAAATGTTTTATTTGGATGTTTTATATCACATATATTTCCATGTTGACATACGATTTGTTAAACTCGAGTTCGTGCGAATTTTTCATTTTACCTGAAGACAACAAGTCATGTAAGTGTTAACCATATTGCCTAAAAGTTGCTCGCATTTGGGGTGTGAAAAGGAATCTTTTTTTAAAGACTCTCTGGCAAAGGGCCTGGAGGTGAACATTAATCAACATTATATTCAGATGGTGGAGTTTGAGGAGGGGAGCGGTCCACAACACAACCATAGGCGTAGGAAGCGGGGGGCTGGGGGCGGTGACAGCCCCCCAAGAAAATGAGTTTGGGAACTTTGAATTTCTTCGTAAAGTGTCAGTTTGTAGGCCTTAGATAACATTGTGCAGCATTAACGATTGAGTCATCGTGCAATCTTGCTTCTTCGGGAAGCAATTTATAGTTTGGTTTCGCCGAACGGCTCTTTCCCAAACAGTCGGGAGGTCTCAAGAACAGTCTCAAGAAAAGCATTTATTCTCAGATTTGCCACCAATATTTGAAGGAGGAGCAGATTCTTCAGTAATCCCCGAACTCTTTAAACTTCCTCACAGGTAACCCGGAGACCAACGCTTTTGCAATATAAGCTCCATATCAACATATTATTGTTTTAAAAAGGCAGAAATTTCGGCGCGCTTCGCGTGTGGCAATACACCCCTGGTGCAGTGTTTTTCACATTTACAAGAAAAAACGGAAAACTAAGCTACTACTTACAAGCCCGAGACATGCCATTTCCGGCTGTCTGAGGGGTCGCGATTTTTCAAAAAATTTTGTACGCTCCGGGCCAACTGAAGATAGTCTTTCTAGCAAGCAAGACTTCATATTCTAGGCAGCGGATCCATTGGCCAGCCGTACTCAAATTCTCTCATACCCAACTGTCATCAGATACCTTTCAACCCTGTCAGTTGTGTAGTCTGTGTAGATGGATTCTTTAGTTATTGAAGTGTCAAAATTTTATCAATGTGCAATGTTGCAGGCAGTTGCGTAGCTACAGAAGACAGGGGCGATTGCGCCCTTGCTCGAAAAAGTGAAAATTTAAAAATTTGCCATCTGAGACACTAGTCATATACAGTGCGGTTTTTCCCAAGTTTTCCTGCATACAATTCCGAATGCTTCCTAATAAACGTTTTGTATTTGAAACGCGGAGAAGCCTTAATCCGTACTCCTTATGTAAAACGACCTTCAGTCGACATGCTATCTCAGATATATGCTAATAGGAAAAGCAGATTCTTCGATAGTCCCCTAATTATGCAAATTTCCTTACAGAAAACCCCGAATCTAATCTATTTTCTGCAATACAAGCTCTATATTTACAAATGTGTAGAAGTAACAAAATTTTTGGTACGTACCTACTTCAGTAGTGTTCACACTTTAAAACAAAATCAGATTTACTTAAAAAAAGTTGTTCTTGCTCGTAGGAAAGCAAAAAAAAAAAAAAAAACAAACAAACATAAAAAATGCACTTTTTGGTCAATGGGGGTAGGGTGGGTTGCATGGTCCAAAATTGCCCCCCTCCCCCACTTCCATATTGCTTCCTACGCTACTGAACACAACACTTCCCTTAAGTCACTAAAACACCCACAAACTAACACAGTGTACATCACCTTAATAGCTCAACTAGTACAAAATTGGGAAACCTCTATGCTATTGCCCTACCTTCCCTCCGGACAGTCAGGTCTGCTTACGCCACTGCTATCTTCGTGTACGAAAATGCACCGCTAAAACAATCTCAACGTTTCGTACGTACAGTCGTACTCTCCGGTATGAGCAATTGCCAATCTGGCTAGAATCACTCAGAGAGGCTACATCACTCAGAGAGAATGATTCCATGATGTATTTGCCTCATCGACCAACTCAAGAATATTTCAAAGCTTTCTTTTAGTTTTCTCCGGGGTCAAAACACTTTGAACCTGCTGGTGGACGTTGTTTCACAATATTCTTAATATCCTGCATAGTTTTCATAAGCTTTTGGACTATTTTTTTTTTTTTAAAGAAGAGTGGTTAGGTAGGAGCTGTGTAATACTCACTTTTCTAATCAGCGCACCTCTTTTGTAACAAGTTTACCCACTTTTATAATCAGTTCATCACTTTTGTCATACGTAAGAAATGACCAGACGGGCAAAAGGGGGAAGGGGTGGACAACAAGGAAGTTATTCAAATCGACTGGGTGCAAGAGGGGTTGACTAGTTTCTTTTGTAGGCTTTTTAATATGCGAACTTTGTGATCAGGTAAAGTGATTAGATAGACTGGTTACTACAGCTGGTACCAAGTAGAATCATGGGGCATTGAAAGCATAGTAGCGCTAAATAAGCCTTGCACTTACCTTGATGTATTTAAACTGTGGCCAACTCCTGAAACCGACCAGCTCTAGATAGGTGTTTAAATTCATTTCACCTGTGATCTACGAATGTAAATGGCCGCCGCGGCCCTTTTGAAAATACAATTGCAGTTGTTGTCACGTGAGTAACATAATATATGGAACATTAATATGGGGTCTATAATTAGATAGTCAGTTAGTTAGTAAGATTGTGTTTTACAGCTCAGTTTCCAACCAATTGATTCAAGTCCAACCGGCCACAGCCTTTTGGTGTCTACAATCAAGTCCAAAATAGTATGTTTGTTCGGCTTAAGCAACAATTCCTACTCAGAAATGAACCTACTTACGGGTGAAACAACAGGCAGCAGAGGCCCTTTTAATATACCCTTAATTGCTGTCACCGGACGAAACAGCGAAGTAAATGCTTGCTTTGGTTATACTCCAACTGTGTACCAAACTTCACGCTAGTATTACATAACACACGATTCTCAAAATAAGTGCCCTTATTATACTGTACTATAATTACAAAAGTTGTGGATTGTTGATTACAAAAGTGGTGGAAGTTTCCCGAAATTGTTTGGCTTTCGCCTTTTAACCATTTCATATATATTTGAAAATCTGGAGCTTATACATTAAAAGAAGCTTATGGCAGAAAATTAAAAAATATGGTTTTATCTGTACAGAAGAACTTGTACATTGAAATCTTTATTGAAGACCAATATTTCCAAGTTCTTATGGGCAAAAGAAAGGCTGAAGTTGGTTTAGGTCACATATTTTGTCGTACGGTAACAATGGAAAATTGCTTTACTTTCTTTGCAGAATACTTGAAAACCCGGTGCTTTTATTCAAACATGCTTGTATATATTTTTAAAAGGAGATTGGGAATTTTAAGTTTCCTTGAAGAAAATCTTTTTGTAAGCAAAATCAAAAAGATCTTCAGGGTGGGGGGAGAATAAAGTTAATCGGGTTACCACTTTTATCGATTGAATAAAGGCTCCCCGAGGAAACTGGATCTTTTTCCCGAAGGTCCAACCCCGCTGGTTTGCTTCTTGACTCTGCCAAATGGTAGGTCCAACATTTTTTTTTTTAACTGTTATCGATGGGGCCGAGGGAATCTTGTCCTCTTGCCCCTTCCCCCCTCCCCACTTAGCTACGCCACTGTGTTTAAGAAAGTCAATAGTGCGTAATCGCTTGTCTTCCTTCAATTAAAAGTCTCTTATTTTCAAAAAGTATGAGTATTGATAAAGGAACACGGTTTAATTTTGAAACCGGGAAAACGGTTAAAATTCCACCCCCTTAACTAATCAAAGTAAGTGCGTAGCGGAAGGAGTGTGCCTATAAATGTTCGTAAAGATTGTATTGACATGGACAAATAAAACAACAAAAATTGTTCCGTCTGAGCAATGAAAGAAGGCACAAGTTACGTCACAAAGTGAGTAAGGCATATAATCTAAGCTGTAGGCTTTCATTATAAAATCAAAATGCAGAACATTCCACAAATAATCTGGTTTCTCTCTTTCAATACTGCAGGGTCGTGCAGTCTTCCAAAACCTACGGAGAGTCCTGGTGATGGAAAATCCAAACCAGATGGAACACAACCAATATTTCTTGTAATCTTGGTCTTGGTCATCTTCATTGTTACTGCTTTGATTGTGTTTTTGTTCAAAAGATGTTGTTTATGCTTAAAAAAGATTTTTTGTACCTCAGATCACACAGGTAAAACACCATTATCTCATACATAAAATGAAGGTTAATTTAAACATTCAGAGTGCTATTTTTTACAGGGTTTACTGTTACGCAGGGGTGGGGCCACCGGGGAAAAGGGGGCCGCGGGGCCTTGCCCCACCCCGTCGAGGAGCACTGCCCCCCTCCTCCGGGAAGGTAGGCCGTTTCGTCGGGGGGGGGTAAAAATAATAAAAAATAATAATAAAAAAAAAAAAACTATGAAGACTGAAGTTACTCGATGGGTGATCTTGAACATATTGTTTTGTTTTGAAATGCTATTTTAATACATATCGAAATTGATTTTTGATTTTCAATCACTTCCTCTAAGCCATTCCATGTACCTTGTCCTATCTTATCCCCCGTCGGGGAAGGTCGGCAATTTCTTTCGGGGAGGCTTAAAAATGAACGTTAAGGACTAGAGCTACTGGACTGATGATCATAAACTTTTGTTTTCTTTTTGGACTTTTCTTTTGTAACGCCATTTCAATCCATATCTGAATCTGTTTTAATCACTCCTTTCTAGCTTAGCTATCCCTCATCCCATCCTCAATCCGCAAGGTCATGCCTCCGTCGGGAGAGGCTGTCCTCCTCCTGTTGTTGTGAAAAACCAATTTCGTCGGGGAGCCTTCATCTACATGCCTCGAATAAACTGATAAAAGATGCGGTTCCGATAAACTTCAGTCACTCAGGCGATCTTCTTGATCTTGTTAGAAGACCATGTTCTTCAAGGAAACTCACAATTGTCGTTCACGCTCATGCAGTGACCAATGGTCTGCCATCTGACCTGCCCCGACAGACGCATTCAAGCAAATGAAATTCGGCTAGGCCGTTTCAGCTACACATAATAATAACAAGTAGTATGAGAATGTCTCCAAATAAGTTTGACTTAAAATTCATCTGAAGCCACCTTGTAACGAGACATATTTTGAAATACAATAAGTAAAATCATTTATAATTTGGAGTTCGGACAGTCACGCAGAAAATCTCATCTATTTAGCGTACATTGCAATTCAATACAACGAAGATTCTTAATAGAGACTAAAACACTTAATCCCGTTGCATAGTTTTCCCCCGGAAAGAAACAAGAAAATTAGATCTAATTGTTGCAGTACCTTTAACCTGGTAATTTTCTGATCACTTAGCAAGTTGTTTTTTTTTTCAAAGGTAAGCTCAACAAAACGACTGCTTTTTTCTTGTTACAAGTCAGGAAATGCCACCTCCGGCTTTCTGAGGGTTAGATTTTTTAAGAATTTTCTGTACGCTCCACACCAACTTATGGTGGCGCTCCGCTTGGATAGTATTTGGTCGAACAGTTTACTTAACAGAACAATTCATGCTTGAATTCGTTTTTGGCCAATGTCATGAGGTGAAATTTAATTGCGGAAGAAAGCTCAAAATAATGACTTTGTTTTTAATTACGAGCCCGGGAAATGCCATTTCCTGCTGTTTGGGGGTTCTAAAATTTTCAAAAATATCTGTGCTCTGCACTTTGATAGTCTGTCGGGCAGAATTACATTTTTCGGACGAAAAAGACAATTCCACCCTTCCCAAACTGAAACGCTCCAGTACGTCGGTCTATGTCAATATAAAAAAGTATAAAACTTCAAACATTGGGAAGGCAAACCCGGGAAAATTTTCCACATATGTTCCGAGGGCCTTAATCTGCATGATGATATTAGAGAACCCCAACAAAACTACAGAACACCCCTACTTAAATTTTCTTACGAGAAGCTTAGATCCTTCCATAAAACCCCCAAATCTGTCATAAAATTACAACTTCTCTAAAATAAAAGCGTCATATTGGTGAAAGTGACAAAATTTTCTAATTTCGATGAATACTCTCTAAAATAAATAACCAAAGTCAACTCTGCAATCACCCTAACATTCTCCCCAATTTTACTCTTGAAAGGTAATAAAATACCCAGATTTTTTGTTTTAATCGTACCAAAAACAAGAATTTTTCTTCAATTAAATTCCAAAATTTCTCCAATATAATAAGCTCTTAATTTTCAAATCTTCGTTCCAAAAAAGAAAAAAAAAAACTTATCGGTCAAACTTCTAGTGTCGTGTTAAAGCCTTAGACATAGGTCTGGTACGATTAAATGCGTAACCGTAAAAGATTTTCAGTTGTCGCCTATGTAGGCCTAACGTTTATTATTTTGCCCATACGAAGGGCAGGTTCTTCAATAAACACCCCAATTTTTTAGTGGTCCTCACAAAAGCCAATTTTGTTTCAAAAATTTTAAATTTTGTCTCTAAAATAAACTCAGATTTTAAGTATTTGTTGAAAAGAAAGCCAAAAATTTCGCCCCAAAATCTGCTTAGTTACGTCATACCGGGACTTATTCAAAGCGTTTGTCGGGGCTTTGATATACTGGTCCCCTGTCCGGGAAATCCTGGCGCCACTCCTGCTTACGTTAAATGTAAGAGTGTATCTTGTGTAAAGTTAGTTTTAACATGTAAGATAAACTTACCACATTTTCTAAATGTCATTTTAGGAACAATGGATCAAAGCAACGAATTGATGGAGCCAAACATTCAAAATGCCGTCTTCGCAAGCAATTTAAATCTGTTCTTCAACTCAAGAGACTTTATTGAATTATCCAATACAAGAGCAGTGGAGTATTCAAGTGGTCCCGCGAAATGCATAATCTAAGGTTTCAATGAAAGGCGATACATATATGGGATACATCAAGAGAACTGGAATGAATGGTGCACAGCACTGAAGAGGTCCCAGCTATCGTCAGATATCAAATTCGGAAGAACTGAATTTGTGAACACAGTCTTGGCTTACATTGTTCATTATCAAAGCCAATCCCGTATAAAAAATGTCAATTTGACGAATGATTTTTGGTGACTTATATAAACATCACTGTTTTCATACTATTTGAATTTTTGTTTTTTACTATATGTAAACCCCAACATAAGTGTTAACACTGGCCCACAAGTTACCACTACTCATCTGCAAGCTGAACCCTGCTGTATCTTAAACACCGATAAGCACTGCAAAAACGCATATTTGTCATTTGGCTGGCTACACAAGGGTTCTTAACAGAATGAAACATTGACTTTGGGAATTCAAAATGGGATTTTACAAGTGACCTTCACCTTACCTTACATTGTGAAAACGTGACTTTAATCTTTCTGGTATGATGCAGCATTCAAGAGTATAACAGTACATGCATCCTAACATAGAAGTTGCTTCAAATATTTCATGTCTTGTTTATCTTTGAGACCACCTACGTGATCTTCATCCTGTGGGCAAGACACGGAACTTATGACATCATGATGGTATGGTAGTTGAGCTGAGCGATACGAAAATCACTTGCGTAAAGTAATTTTTGTTAAGTAGTGTATTATGATGCGGGCAATGGAATTAAAATTGAGACTTGAGCCAAATGCCATGGTCAGTGATGGCGTAGCTACAAAGGGACAGGACGACAGAGCGATGCTCGTCCTAGCTCTAAAAATTTAAAAGTAAATAATTCGGAAATTTGCCGTATGTGACACCGTCCAGATCAAATACAGTGCGTCAGTTTTTATGCTCTTTATGTGAGTAGTTACTTTCTGTCTAAGTTATGTTATTATTTTCATTGTTATTGTTTTCACATAGATTGACAAAGTGTGTAGAAGCAGATAATGAAGACTTTTTGAGTCAATCTTAGCCTGTAACTTTTTAACGGAAGTTGCGTGGTGAAACATAGTACTTCATTATTGCGTATTCTTCAACATTTACTTGACTATTACACACGGATTGCAATGCAATACAAAAAAAAAAAAAAAAAAAAAAAAAAAAAAAACAGATATCGAGCGGTGTGAAAAAGGTGCTCGGAAGAAAGTGGGAGAAAGTTTTCATCTTTCCTCGGTGGTCTCCTTTTCCACACTGCGTTAAAAGCACTTGACATATACTTGACTGGCTTGCAAAGTAATCCCAAATCTTACCCATTTTTTTGTAAATTTGATATCGCTGGTATTGTCAATAAATTAGTCAGTTGTGAAACCAGACTACATCAATTATGTATGAAGTGTGGTTCATTTCCTCACTTGGACGAAAACATGTAATCAAGCAGAGAAAGAGGATGATTCAGATAGTAAGAAGGAAAGTTTCATTGTGAATTTTCCAAAGTTTGTCAAAGTGACCAAGGGAATCGTTTGCATTTTTTCCTATGGACAATTACAAATATTAACATCAGTTTCACTTTTTATCTAGTAAGCTTGGTCAGATTGGTTGGTGTTTAGGTATAGCTATTTGAAAGCTCATCACCATATAAAACTAAATCAGAAGATAATATTTTACTTTTGAACCAACCAATTTTGTGTTCAATATAGAATTTACTTCTCGGGTAGTCATTTATTGCATCGAGCATTTGAATATTTCAAAGTAAGGAGTTGCTGAGACCACGCATGTTTAACAAAAGTGCAAAAAACTGAAGTAATGTACAGAGGTGAGGAAAAGACACATTACAAATTGATTGAAATTGAGCTTGAGGAGTCATTTAGAACTCTTTATTCGAATCAGCAGTACTTATTTAAATTGAACCTTACATGGTTTACCAAAGGGAAAAGAAATTGAGGTATTAATGGTAAAGGGCACTTGATGCCATTCAACAACTATGGAGGTAATGCTTGCTCCATTTTATAGGTAAGTGATTGAATTAACTGCAAGGTTATCTGATTGTAATACAGAATGTTACAACGGCTTTTCTCCTTCCCTAATTTGAATTGCCAGAAAGAAGATTAATTTTGGCAACTCAAAACGACGTAAATTTGAGAATATCTCCTTCTTAACCTTGGTATTACACCTACTTAACACTCATCGACTCATGGCAATTAGGTAATGGAAAGTGAGATACAGTAACAGATATCATCTGTGGAGATATTGCTTCTTTAATTCCAACAGGAAGTTTCGAAGGGAAATCATTGTCCCCACCCCTTGTAGAATTTGGAACCGTTAACCATGATAATCTCAATGAAAATCCCCACGTTAGATGCATACTCCTACATTCAAGACAAAAGTAGTCAGAAATAGGAAACCATATCTATGT
Source organism: Holothuria scabra (assembly GCA_037179385.1). Classification (NCBI taxonomy): domain Eukaryota; kingdom Metazoa; phylum Echinodermata; class Holothuroidea; order Aspidochirotida; family Holothuriidae; genus Holothuria; species Holothuria scabra. Next base: position 12,233,149 of record CM074189.1, read on the forward strand.
GTTCATAAAAGCCGACATAGTAAAGTATCCAGTGATCGTCACCCAACTTTCGTCAACAAAAGACCAGGAAAAATGCCATATCATGTTGTTGGAAGAAGAACAATAGATTATTGTCATAATTTAGAACACATTATTATACCCAACGTTAATATCTGTTTCGTATTTTGAAAATGAATTTATACTTTTATTTTGGCTTCGAGTGTGCTTTTTAATAAAGCATGCAGCTGATCGTAATGACAAGTTAAGGAAGTGTTGACGTTGAGTTGTTTTATTTTTTTATGACCTTATTCAAACTAGAAACCAGTATGAAACATCTTACAACTTTTATATTTAATATTCCATGCCTTGGATGTCAATGTTCCAGTGAACACTAAGTTTTATTCTCTCTAACTCAATTCACTACAATATTACTAGTGTGCACATAACAAAAATTGAGGTAGGCCATCTGCAACAATTTTCGAAGATTTATTATGCGTAAAAAGGAAGCGCAAATTATTCTGTAATAGTGAGCCCCATTTCATCAATAAACTAGAAAGAAACCAACTACCTTTAAACAAACTCAATAGACAAGAACTTAGAAATGTATCCCGTCCACCTTACAAAAAGCAAACATCACGTTATAACTTTTCGTTATATAAGTTAAGATCATTTTATACCAGGAGGTAGGGGACGAATTAACCACAGTCCAGAGCTGTTGAGTACAAGTGTACTTCATCGTCAGTTTTGCTTTTTTTTTTTTTTTTTTGGAAAAGATAGGCACATCTTTTTCAAATACAGCATTTATCGGATTTTTTCAGTTCCGATAATTTTATTTTTTTTGACTACTCGTTTCCATAATGTGAAATAAATACCTGCATCTACACTGACTAATGCTGCAATGTTCGTTAAAATATGTATGATATCCTCAATAAGTATGCCCGTTACATTCAACGAAGATAATAGTGGCTAAAGGTTGGTCTAAGACTGTTTGTTGTTGTTGTTTAAAACTGGGTCAGGGGACAACAGAAACATTCTTAGTTCGCTCTAGCACTGAACACATATTTCCCCAACTACTGATCACACAAAATGTATGATATATATCTAACAAAGAGTCATTTCCTGCTGATTCTCCTCTGCTTCCTATTATGGGCAAATTTTCAAGTAAGAATACACTTATTTTAGCCTTCACCTGAAACAAAAACCATTCATTATATTCTACTGCAATCTACAACACATTTTGTATTTCTTCGACGAAATGTAATAAAGTAAGGGTGAAATCCGTTAAGGCAAGTGGTAGCATAATGGAGAATAGCGCCTCCAAAGGATATTAAGGAAGTAGTAATGTTTTCATCTTAGAAGAAAAATAACACTTAATGCATTTTTATAAATTTGCATAGTTACTAATGGGTACAAGCTACATTCCACAATTCCTAGACACTCGTTTCTGAGGAAACAACTGAGAGAAATTCACAAATTCAAATTTGCCTAAAAGTTATTGATAATGATCGCTTGATCAATCAAATTACAGGTATTATGACCTTTGTCAAAACAAAACGTTACTTAAAACTCATTGTTTGTTATAAGAATGTTTGGCTGACCATCAAAACTGCATCTCTTGTTTTACCAGTTTTTACTATTTGTTTTATGTTTTTACTGGTGTGGTGCTTTTCCATTTGGTTTATATATATATATATATATTTATATGTATATATATATATATATGGTGAATGAAATATATATATATATATATATGTTGAATGAAATGTACTGGAACCAACAAAATTTCTCGCTTAGCAAGTAGGATCCACATAGGATTCACAGACACCACTGAAATATTGCATATTTTGAGTGAGAAAAGTTAAGTGGCGGTCAACTACACGCTAAAGATGACAAGAAGCGCACCGTGCCTGGTAGCTTTCGGTTATTCATTAACCTTCATCAGCCAAGTAAAATGAAACAAGCTAAAAGACGTTATAAATGCCCCTGTGCATCCGTCAAGCTGTAAGCGGAGCATTCCTTATAGTATTGCCCTTCGACTCAAACGCATTTGTTCTAAATCCCAATTACTACAGAATCGGTTAGTCGAATATAAACAATATCTTGTTCAAAGAGGTTACAATGAAAACTTCGTGCAAGGCCAGTTTCAAAAGACAACACTGGGTGTAATAAATGTGCAAGAAAGCGTTGCGACCTGTGCTTGAACTTCCTATTGGAGGGTAAATATTTTTCAAGTTCTTGCACCAGTAAACGGTACTCGATTTCTGAAAGCGTTTCTTGTACTAGCTGTAATGTTATTTATTTAGCCACCTGTTCACTATGTAACTTACAATATGTTGGATCTACTGCCACCCCCTTTAAGGTCCGGTTTCGAAACCACAAATCGGACCTCGTTAATAACAAATCGAGGTGTGAATTATCAGTACACTTTAACTCTAAGTCTTACAATCTCGACCATATTCGTATTATTATTAGTGAAAAAATTAGCAATACCTCTAATGTAAACACCATTTTAACGAAACGGGAAGCTTATTGGATGGAACAACTATGTACTGTGCACCCTTATGGTCTACACAAGAGAAAAGAATTCAATTCTCGTAAAAGAGTCAGCTACTGGTCCTAGTTTTGGTTCATTATTGCCGTACGTACAGTATTTCGCTTCTCCTCTAAAAGGTTTTATCTTTTACTTTCCCCTTTTGAATTCGTTTTGCTTTTGTTCCTCTCCTTTATTTGTTTTTACGCTTTAATGGTTTTTCTCCGGTGATTGGTAGTAGACCTCTATTTCTTGGTATCGTTTTAGAGACTTGTGTAGTCTATTGAGGGTTTTTTTTTTTTTTTTACTTTTGACCTTTTACCTTTTAATTCTGATGCACAGGGTTATTTATAACGTCTTTTAGCTTGTTTCATTTTACTTGGCTGATGAAGGTTAATGAATAACCGAAAGCTACCAGGCACGGTGCGCTTCTTGTCATCTTTAGCGTGTAGTTGACCGCCACTTAACTTTTCTCACTCAAAATATGCAATATTTCAGTGGTGTCTGTGAATCCTATGTGGATCCTACTTGCTAAGCGAGAAATTTTGTTGGTTCCAGTACATTTCATTCAACATATATATATATATATATTTCATTCAACATATATATATATATACATATAAATATATATATATATATATATATATATATATATATATATATATAAACCAAATGGAAAAGCACCACACCAGTAAAAACATAAAACAAATAGTAAAAACTGGTAAAACAAGAGCATATATTTAGCTTTCAGGACCACCGGCCCCTTCCTCAGAAACGCGTTTAGACAACTAAAAGGCAAAACGAAAAACAGACACTATAAAACGGATGAAAGGCAAAAAGCACTTACTAGAAATCTAAAAACAGACCCAACCCAACACAAAAGATAAAATGTAAAAACTAGGACCCTAACAAAGGAGATAAAAGCTAAGTAGAAGCAGGAGACATAAAAGGGGATAAAAAGGCGGCTACAGTCTACGAGCACGTCGTTTTTTGGCTTGACAGTTAAAACCGTCAGTTATGTTGAGACCCTTTGGGTAGACACAATCCAAATTCCAAATCCACTCCCTCTCCTTTTTATCCAAAAGATTATCCCTATCCGAATTGCGAGAAGAATGCACTACATCTAAAATTTGAAAATAGAACTTGGTAGGTGAATGTGCCTTGAGATGCTTGTAAAGCTCTGCGCAATGTTTAAAATCAGAACCATCCTTAACACATTTTGAAAGATCTGACTTATGAGCATTCATACGGATTCATAAGTTATTAGTTTGGCCCACATACTGATAATTACAAGTCGGACAAAAGATACAATAAATAACCAATTTAGCATCACAAGAAGTATTAAAATTTCTGCACTTATATATATATATATATATATATATATATATATATATATATATATATATATATATATATATATATATATATATATATATATATATATAGACTTTTTGAAACTTAAAGTGATGCGAGTTTTGAAACTTAAGTGATGTGCGAGCTCTTGAAATTGAGGTAGCCATGGGGTATCTGTTGGTTTACAATAAAGTGTCGTAGCTATGGAACCATTGTTAAGTTTAACTAGTACGTCAAGGAAAGGAATTTCCTTGGCAGAAAAATCAAATGTGAACTTAATAGAAGGATGTTCTACCCAGCCCGAATACGAAAAACATGTTAATAAACTCGTGGAATTTTTTCTCAATAATGAGTACCCCATACCCGTTATTAAAGCGGGAATCAGCAAGGCTTCCGGTCACAACCGGGACAAACTACTGTCTTACAAAACTAAAGTTGAAAATACACGCATTCCACTTGTTTTTGATTATTCGTCTAAAACAGAAAATTTGCATAAATGTATTCGTTCAGATTTTGCTATTCTTCGGGAGGACAGTTCAATCTCTGAACTTTTTGAAGACCCCCCTTTAACTGCGAGACGACAACCCCCCAACCTCAAATCCCTCCTCACATCATCCAGGCGTCATGCAGCTGGAAACACAGGCAACAAAAAGTGTGGCAAGCCTAGGTGTCAGGTGTGCCCTTTCATTATTACTGACGAAACATTTACCCCTCCGGGCACTACTTGTAACATCCGTCCCCCTCCCTTAAACTGTGACTCGGCTAATGTAGTTTATTTACTGTGCTGCAACGTGTGTGGGAAAGGCAACTATGTGGCTCAGACCGACACCAAATTTAGACTGAGGTTTAACAACCAAAAAAAAAAAAAAAACTATTCTAGATAAATCAATAAATTATCCTATATCCAAACATTTCACCAGTAACTCAAACCACTCTTTGTCTAATTTAAGATGTATCCTACTCAATTCTAATTACCCATCTGTCACTCAAAGGCTTAAATCCGAAAGCAAATGGATGCTAAAACTGTCAACACATACCCGCGGCCTAAACAAAGACCTTGGTGTTTTGAGCGACTTCCCTTCTGTGGTTTACAGGGAAGCCGGTACTGTTTAACATTCTCGATAGGATTTGTATTTCTTTTTTTTTTTTTTTTTTTTTTTTTTTTTTTTGTTTTTCGTTGTTTTAAAATTTTTCTTCACTCCGCATTGACGCTGATGACGAAGACAGGTGTCTTTAAAATATACGTTTCTCTTATAGATAGAGTATAAACCCTAAGAAAGAGCGTTTGAAGAAAAACACCAGAGAGAAAAGTTGAGCCGCACGGGGGACCGAACCCACCATCCTCCGCTTTCCGGGCGAAGTCTATGACCACTATGCTTTGACAGCTCATGATTCACAGAAGCGACAACAGGCTATAAATACCCCGCGTGAATCAATTTTGTCTCCTTGTTACCATAGTACTCTTGGGAGTACTATGATACTACTATGTTTTTCTTCAACCGTTCCTTCTTTGATAAGGGTTTATACTCTGTCTTGGACCGATCTAAAATTCATGATCGAATGTATTACTACAACACTTTCGACCTATATATATATATACATATATATATATTTAAAAGGTTGCAATAGGTTTTTGGTTTCGATGAAAGAGAAACCAATGAATTCACGATGGCGTGTGTGTGTATGTTTGAGTGTATGTGCGTGTGTGTATGGGTGTATGTGTGTGTATGTGTGTGTATGTGTGGATGTATGTGTGTGTGTTTGTGACACTTTGCTCGTTAACACGATATCTCAAGATAGGAATGTCTCACAGTTTTCAAAATTGGTACATAGATGCGCCATATTGAGAGAAAGAACCCTATTGTTTTGGCAGAGGTTAAAGGTCACCTGGGGTCCCCAGGGGTCCCCAGGGGTCAAAGTCTGAAAATCTTGTTCACACGATATCTCAAGATAGGAAGCTTGCGTAGATTTCATATGTAGTATGTTGATGCGTCATGGTCAGGAGATGATCCCTATTGTATTTTGAGGAGGTCAAAGGTCATCAGGGGTCACCGGGGGTCAAAGTCTGAAAATCTCGTTAACACGATACCTCAAGATAGGAAGCTTGGGTAGATATCATATTGGGTATGTTGATGCATTATAGTCAGGAGATGGTCCCTATTGTTTTTCGCGGAGGTCAAAGGTCATCTGGGGTCACCGGGGGTCAAAGTCAGTCTATCTATCTATCTATCTATCTATCTATCTATCTATCTATCTATCTATCTATCTATCTATCTATCTATCTATCTATCTATCTATCTATCTATCTATCTATCTATCTATCTATCTATCTATCTATCTATCTATCTATCTATCTATCTATCTATCTATCTATCTATCTACACACACACACATATATATATATATATATATATATATATATATATATATATATATATATATATATATATATATATATATATATATAACATAATGCTGGAATAAGGGGAAATTTTGGGGCAAATTGTCATCGTTAGGGGGAAATTACCGTAAGTCGGGAAAATTTACGTTCCCCTCAACGTTTTCACACACTGTTTCAAGGGGAATACTTTTGTGTATAGTAAAATACATATGGGGGTACGTAATATACTTAATTACTTCAATGTTGACCAAATTATGGACACCTATCTGTTTACACGTACAACTAATGGACTATTGAATTTACGTACATGTAAATGTTTTTCCTTAAAGGCGATATATACAGTTATGTATTTTATTGTTTTTCATTTCGCCTGAACGTATCGACATATAAAAATTTCCCCCGTAATATATTCAATCTAGTGGTATATATATCTATATATACATATACATGTATACATATATTTATATATATTATACATCTATATATATATGTATAAAATATATATATATACATATATATATATAATATATATATATACACATATATATATGTATATATATATATATATATATATATATATATAACCCTGGATCCTACCTTAGGTCGACATCGACCTTAAGTCGACATATACATATTTCACATATTTGAATGTATCTGCACATACAGACACTAAAAAATTCAAATAAAATACCACCATAAACTTCAACAGCGCCAACAATAATATGTATGGTATAATTATTATGTATGACGTACGCACAAGTTATAATAAAATAAACAAAGTATTAAAGGTATTTTGCAATATTTACGTGTTAACTTAATGTACATTTTTAGACGACGCAAGATATAACACCCCTTTTTTCACGTGCAAATCTACATACTATACATTGTGTTTATTACGTCTATATACAGACACAATAAAGAGGGCGCCATGAAGGTATTATACATGCACTTATTTCATTAAGAATGTATGCAGAAGGGGTTGAAATCGTGAACCAAACATTAGGTCGACACGAAAATGTTGACCTATCGTAATTGTCGACCTAATGTACATTTTTAGACGAAGGAATGTCGACCAAAGGTAGGATCAGGTAAATATATATATATATATATATATATATATATATATATATATATATATATATATATATATATATATATATATCACTAATTCGGCACTTAGGGAGAAAGTTGTTTTTTCGCCTTATGTACGCGCAGATATAACAATTTCCCCCTAAGGTGGGAATTAGCGTTATATATATATATATATATATATATATATATATATATATATATATATATATATATATATATATATTATATATATATATATAGACAAGACTGAGAAATTAATAATACTGATGACCAAAAAGATTGATAGATATCCGAATATATTTCAATCCCACCTGGGATCTTCCTCAGCGGATTAGACGGAGAACGTACAGCGATTACATTTGTAATCGCTGTACGTTCTCCGTCTAATCCGCTGAGGAAGATCCCAGGTGGGATTGAAATATATTCGGATATCTATCAATCTTGTTGGTCATCAGTATTACTAATTTCTCAGTCTTGTCTATTTAACTATTGACCAATACACGGAAAACATTTTTATTATATATATATATATATATATATATATATATATATATATATATATATATATATATATATATATATATACATACATATGAAGTCAGCCCCCTGATTCCCTTTCTCTTGCATTTCTCTAAATGATTCCATTCAGAGGAATGGCTCGACCTTAACCAAGCAAAGCCGCAAAGCTTTATTTAAGTAACTATCTAACTCCATTTGGAGAATACGCCTAATGGGGAGAGTATCTGGGTAAAAATCCCCAGGTCCCATCTCAATGCTGGTTTCCAGGGTGTATGAAAGTTTCGCCCTTTAGCAAAAGGTGCACTTTTTTTCTTCTCAACATTGAATATGGGGTGGCAGGGAAAACATGGCGAAAATAGGTGGCATGTCAGGAAGGGTTCCAATATTTTTGTGAAGGGTTGTACATCTACTTAAATTGTGTATAGAGACCTATATCAAACAATTATCTTCTTCAAATGAAGTGGACGCGCAAATGTGTGAAGCTGTTATCTTACGCTGAGGTTTGAAAAAAATATATATCCTTATTTTGTGAACCCTTTTGACCAGGGTTGTCAGGGGAGGGGCCTTAGAAAACCCACGTAAAAGTTATAGGTTCTTGTAACTTTATGTAAGGGTGCAACTCCAGAAGAGTTTTAAGTGATAGCTCTTTAGCGTATATTTATTTTGCTGTAGGCCTATTGCATTACGCTACTTTTCCCCTAGCAGTGCGCGTGCAAGTTCTAAAAGGGGATGATGGAAAACCTTTTAAGTTTGCATGTTTGGAATGATGTTTCAATCCCATGACTCCCAGGAGGGCAATCACTCCGGGCCATGTCACTACCCTTAACGCGCACCCATACACTTCCCACAATCATGGCTGATCCGTACAGCATGCTCTTGCTATCCTTGACTTACACCGAACAGAACCCCGTTCCCTTCGGTATGGCTCATCCGGCCCTCACCAATGTGCTTCAAGTGCCTTATAAATTCATTTTTCGTGCCACGGTTGATCTTCTTTGCTGACGCCTAGCGTTTATATTTGAGTATACGTAGGTTTTATTGCTGGCATGCTTTATGCGCGCTAGTATAAGCTGTTTGCACAGTAGGGGAGAGGAGGGTTAGTTGATACACCTTATCAGAGCCGTATATTAGGAGAGTTTGGACAACTAGCGATTTGTGACGTCATACGTAAACACTGGGCGCCATTTTAGGTCCACTTGAAAAGTGTTAGCAGTTCCGCGACATTCAGTTAGTTACTCGTTATATGTACCGTGATCACTGTATCAAGGAAACATCGTTTTAATGAGTTATGAAGGTGACAGTTTCTTTAGAAAACGACCGAAACGTAAATTAAACTTCGTAGCTGATACTACGTGTAGAAGAGAAGGTATAGCCTGACATCCTTCTTCAGAAAATTGTTCTTATGATGATGGTTCTACGGAGAAAAGTTATTAATACAACGTAAGTATCGCTCACTGGCCTAACGTAAGTCACACACGGTAAAGGTATGATTATGAGCCTAACGTTATTTGTACAGTAAATGTTACTATGCCTAGTTAGTAGTAAGGCTTGCTGTTGCTTGGCCTTGATCATTTTTACTGTACGAAGGGTTTTTTTGTTCCACTATACAAAAGTGTGGCAGCACAAGGCTATGACAGTGCATTTTAGGTGAAGTAAATGAAGTTTGCTGACAAGCCAGCCACATTTGTCTGATCCAGTGGGAAATGCACCTCACCCCACAGCAACAGATACCCCATTTTTCAGCCATTAATTTTTCATTTTTATTTTACTTCAGTAAGGGAATTTGGGGCTAGTTTGAAGTCTCATTTTGCGGATTTGTGGTGGGTGGGGAGAGGTGTATTTTCCTCAGGCTGGAGTGCTGGGTGGGAATTGGGAGTGCTTGGTGTCATCGCCGGGCACCACCCACTGTACAATAGAGTCAACATCCCTGAACTGTAAATAACTTGGCAATATCTAACTTTCAGTGGTAACACCATGGACCTTTGGTCAGTTGCTTTGCTGGCCTCTTCTCATTCTTTGTGGTACTCCAGTGTGCCCTGACAAGGCATTTGAAGCAGGATAGTTGGTGTACAGGGTGGCATATTAAAATTTATTGATGCTGGCAGTAACAAAGTGTCAGACACTGGCATGGCCTCAGGCCATAGGCTAGTTGTAATGTTAGAGTGGAAAGTTTGTGTGCTGTATGCTGGACCTGTATGCTGTATGCTGTATGCTGAAACTGGGCCAAATTATGTCTTGCATGGCAATTAGGAACCAAGCACAGCTTGCAGTCTCAAACACAATTAGCATAATGGTAACAGTGTATATTCTAGACATAGGCCCCCTACTTTTTGTTACTGCTGTGAATCCCCAGTGGATAAGCAGACATTTTTAGGTGCCTAAACTTTTTCATATGTTACTGGACATAGTTTAAAAAAATAAGTTAGGAAGCTCATGATAGCCAGGTCCATATATATTCATATCCTTGGTAGGTACACAGGCTGTCCTAGCCCTATTTCAATACGCCCACCATTGCCAGCTTTGACTAGGAAGGACAGATAACAAAGGACTTGGCTCTGGTTGGGGGCTTCACATTATGGTAAACAGTGGAACTAACAATTAGAGTTAGGTGCACAGAAAGGTTTTTATATTGTCCTACCTTGTCCATTTATATATCAAGCAGGCTTGGGGTAATCGTAATCAGTAATCGTAATCGATTGCAATCGATTACACATTTTGAAGTAGTTGTAATCGCAATTGATTACTTTTGTGAAAATTGCAAAGTAATTGCAATCGTAATCGATTACAGTGGCAAAGTAATTGCAATCGTGGTTTCATTTCTGATTACATTGGAGTTGAATTGAACAAAGAAGTAAAGTTACTAAACAATTTTTTCAGTGCTTGGTTCTTCTGTTGGAATGACAAAATTTAATTGTCACTCTTTCTTGGATGTTCCAGCTTAAAATGAGTGAGAAGTGCATGGGTTCAATAATCTCTAGTTTGGGAGGACTTGCTTCTGTCCGGGCTTATCTAGAGCAATGTCCATGGCCTTTTCTCCAGTTGTGGGCACTGGATTGTTTTGCCTACTACATTGTTTATGTGGAAAGAAAATGTAATCACGATTGCAATCATGATTACATTGCAATGTAATCGCAATCGTAATCAATTACTTTCAATTTTAGCTGTAATCGTAATCATAATCGCAATCGTAAAATATGAGGTAATCCTAATCGATTACATTGAGATGTAATCGCCCCAAGCCTGATATCAAGCTCAGTATGTTTACTGACATTGTTGACATAATGCAAAGAAGACCTGTTGGTAGGGGAAGGAAAGAAAGAGTCGGAGGAGAGATGAAAATTTTTATCTTGATTTCAGGATGTTCAAATTAATTGTCCCAGTCACATTAACCCCTCACAGCAATTGCTTTGGGGTCTGGTACACTACCCCTTATACCCTGGATGCTGAGCTACAGAATTTGGGGCACTAAAGGAGCAATCAGAGTTTGCTTTTACTATTTTTTTCACAACTGAAACTCTGCACTATGTTTGTACATTGACATAAAACTAAAAAAAATTATCTGTGACCATGTCTAACATCATTATTCATTTTTGGTTACAATGCAGTGGAGACTGCTTAGTTTTGCGTCTGTGTGTAATTTTTTTCCAACAAATATTCAGAAATTTTCATTTTTGCAGTAGTAAATGCAAAATGTAAGTGTTTCTTCTGACCTGAGAGACCTTCTCAATGTTTCTATGATTCTGATAAACAAATGCCCCTTTCAGAATAATACCAGATTGCATGAAGTGACTCTACAATTATTAATTAAGTGAGATGTGCAGTCACTTGTAGCCTCACTGCCATGACAAAGGGCCTATTCCTTTGTGTAGCCTTGAAAGGCAGCATATTGTGTGGGTAATGTGAACAGTACTGTAACTAGGTGAATGCTGCTGTAGGGTGTGGGCTTAACTTTGCATTGTTCCGTCTAGTCTGGAGGCAGTATTCACTATTTTGAATTGAAGATGCCAGAATCATGTATGCACTTACCATCTGGAATAAGAATCTCAGTTGGATTATAAATGTTTTGTTAATTTTGCCGAACTTGGTCAACTTGGACTTTCCCCAAGTACTGTAAATTTAATGGCACATAGGGGTTGGGTGAGTGTAAACAGAGTAGAGTAACTGAAGTTGAATAGGATATTGAAAATTAATTAATTGAAGTTTTCCTACAGGAAATATAAGTAATTTATCAAAATCTTTTTTTATTTTCTTTTGTTGAAGGTTTCATTGAAAACTGTTAGTCAAGTTAGTTGCAGTACACTTTAATACAAAAATTCTTCATTGTACTATTGTTTTTTGTTTCTCTCTTTTTCAGCCTACTGTAAATCTCATACAGAAGTTTAACAGAAGAGGGTACTTTTGAAGATCATGTTTGAAATTGCAGAATTGTCCTGTTGACTGTAAAATGCAAGTTCTTTTTCTTCAGCCTTTCTGGTTATTAGTGCTGGAATTAAGTTATTTGGCATTGTGAAATACAGTATCCACTGTTAGCACTCCAGTGTAAAGATATAAGCTCAATCTATTCTACTGCAATACTACTGAAATAACTGTAGGAACTTGGATGGTGTGGTGTAGTCTGTTCCGAATGAAGTGGAACACAATGGATTCTCAACTGTTTCACAACCCAAGATTGGTCAAAGTTAAACTGAAGCTGGCACTTAGTGTCAATCAGATCATAATAATGAGCTCTTTTCAGCTGTCTCAAGAAAAGTACTGAACTCATGTTAATAAATTTAACATACTGTACCCTTCATCCTGTGATAGAATTCGAGACGTTTTGTAAGCTACAATACACTTTATACCACATGATCATGTGCCATACAAAAATGATGTTAAATTGCATGGAACCAATATTTGATGCCTTTATGAGTACTACAGATGCTGAAGGTAGCAGTCACTTAGTTAATGACTGTTAATCATCTCAACTAAACTTACCTGCTATTGAACAAAACATTAAACAGGTATTTTTGATGAGTGATCAGTCTATTGCATTTAATATTTTAATGTAGCATTGTTGAATTCATAATCATAATATTTATATGTAATTTTTTCACTTAACTCTCATACAGTAATTCATTTTATTAGCATCTAAGGCATAAGAAACAGCTGCCCCCAGCAGTGGCGGCACCAGAATGTAAATATATAATTATATTTTTTTTGGGGGGGGGGCGTAGGTTAATTGGGGAGGTTCAAAACATTTTCGACACAGTGTGACACCAAGCTGAAAGTGGGGGTGGAATTCCAGGTGACAAGCCCCCAGGAGCTCGGAGGTTTAAGCACATCTCTGGATGAAAATTACGTCTCTGAAGAGGTATACTGTATTATTTATGTTTTCGGTTAATCCAACTCCTAACTGACCAAATTTTGGGAGGGAAGAGTGGGGGCAAGGCCAAAATCTGGGGGAAAATGCACCCCTTGCCCCTATTATGCCACCACTAGGCCCCCAGCAACCATCAAATGTTACCATTGAGTGAGGCAATTGCTGTGTACACTGTTCTGTATATATTGAGTTTTTATAAAAGCATGAACCAATTATTCAAATTTGCCAGGAGGGAGGAGGGAATCACAAAACATGTTACATTATTGACATTTGTTACAACTTTTTAAAAAGTTATTTCAAATAATGATTTTATTATAGGGTTTGTAGCTGTAGTGGCAGTTACATTATTTTATATTGGAAACAAGAGTTAGTAAAGGTATTCACTACTCATAAGTAACTATTAAAATGAATAACTTTCAAGGTTTTCAACAAAAATACCTTGGCTTCATGGATAAATAAAAGTAATTTAAAGGAAATGAAGAGTTTAGGGTTGTTTTTAACTCAAACCCCACTGCTTGTACTAAGCCGATATAGCAGCTCCCAAACAGAAGTACAGGGTTAGCACAAAAACTGTTTTTACGAGGGTGAGAAGAGGCATATGACCTTTCCATGTAACCTTTAATTAAAGGGGAAATGTAAATGCAGTCACCCCAAATTGAATTTGTGTAGTAGACTGTCCTGATCCTGATTGGCTGCCAAGAGTCATGTGATAACTTTTCTCCTCAAATGTCGCATTTACTACAATTAACTGCTCGATTTACCTGTAATATGAAGTCTAAAATATTATGAAAGATACTTTTAAGAGAAATGTGAAGAAAATTGTGAGATTTAGTTGTTACTTTAGAATAAGTTTGTGGCTATGGCTACTGCTCTTGCCCTTTAAATAGTTTGTACATGATGTGATTGTGATTGTTGTACAATCCATGTACATTATTGGAAAATCCATTTACATGTGAGAATTTTTCCCAACATATTTTTGTGTGATAATGAAAGAATTAATTAAAATGTTTGCAATGCTTCTTCTGTCAATGTGAATGATGAAGGTGCACTAAACCAGTCAACAGGTTAATGACAAAAATTGGAAGTTACTACTTTTGAGGGCCCAGGTGCAACCGCAAACTTCTGTATTACTAGCCTCAACTCGCCAGTGAGAAGTGTCTTTTGAATACAGATATTCAAAATTCATGAATTTCTAGTACACCCCCAAGTTGCATTGACTGTAAGATATAGCTATGATGTTGTGATAAGGAAATATGTTCTGAAGAAAATAATAATTGCAGATAAAAAGCATGTACTGATAAATTTGTGTCATTAGCTTTCCTATAAGAAGTATATTTTTCAATTTACAATGTGTGTGTTTAAACTTCCAACACACCTAAAATAAAACAGACAACCATTCAAAACCAAAAGTGTTCCATTGGACAAATTTGGTTAAATAAAAGAGGCCTTTTACCGTATACTCACAGATGGGAGGTAACAGGGGTGGAGGGGGGTGGGATCTCTGAAAAAAGCAAGGGGGAGTTAAAAAAAAATTTTGACTCTCCCCTAAAAGGTAAATTCCAGGTGAAAGGCCCAGGGGTAGTCTATACATTTTTCTGCATTTATATAATACCCCAACTGAAAGTAAAACCAAAGGGCTACTGGTCAGTAGCTTTTTTCAGGGCTATTGACATTTTCAGGGCTATTGATATTAAAGCATTTGGAGATTAAACTCTCTCCCTTTGCAACACTCATATATTTAAACATGCTGTACATTAAAAGTATTTCAACTTGAGAGCAAAATTATTTAATTACATTGACTGGGAAGACTGGTATACAACAGCAGCATCTTGAACTCAGCTTTGTTCGAACTTCATGTACATCTTTATCTGCCACTTTCTTTATCTTGTGATGTATTATTGCCATACGTTTAAACCAAATGCAATTAAGTGCAGAAATTCAGTATAGTCACTGACACTCAGACTGCAGTTGATCAAAACTATGGTTGAACCTTCACTATTTCAAACAGTTTCATGGGAGTTAAGATGAAGAGGATGGAAACTTGAATGGCACCTGCTTTGATATCTTTAGGATCATTTCAAATGCACACTAGTTAAGTTTCTATTGTCTTATAATGCCCTTCTAAACCAATTTCAAATAGACTGGCGTAATCATGGCAGTACAAGCCTATCGTTACTTACTTAACATACATATAGGATGGAAGTAGAGCTGGCAATGGAATTTTTTCCACTTGTGGCTCCCTGACTTGAAGTTCTCCACTCCACTGTTTATGTTGAGCACCAAGCACAATGGCAGAACGTTCCATTTTTTAAGTCTTTGGTATGATCCAGCCAGGACTCAAAAATCCTGACCAGGGTTCGATTCCCAGGTCGAGTCATACCAAAGACTCTAAAAAGGAACCTACTGCCATTGTACTCCGCATCAGCAATGGAGTTGGGAAAACAAGTCAGTGAGCCACAACTGGAAAAAAGGCCGTGGCCAGCTTGACTTGAACCAATAGGTTGGAAACTGGGCCGTACTTCATCTAACTCCTGACCTCATATTTACTGTAGAGTGATACCCTTACAAAAAAAGGTGTGGCAGTTGGTTCCAAATTCGCATGTTTTCACAGGTTTTTTCCAGGGGTAATCACAGGTTTTTGCATGAAAACCTGTGATTTCCTTGACATTGATGCAGGTTGATCATTTGTCACGGGTTCGACACAGGCTTGCCACAGGTTTGACACAGGTTTTATGTGCAAAACGTGTGGTGATAAAAACTAGGGATAACAAATAATTCTTCCACAAAACCTGTGGCTTGATATTAAAGGCAAGGAAATGTGTGCAAAACCCATGTCAAACCTGTGCATAGAAGGTTCCAAAAACACAGGTTTGTCACCCAAGAACACGCGTGATTTCCTTTGTTTTTCCACGCGTGATCACACATGGTGCAGACACAAGTTGACGCACCTTTTTTGTAAGGGTAATGTTAGGCACAGTGTCAAGTTATAGGTCAGGCCTAAAGTTAGGCCAAATGGTGATAAAAATAACAGTCACCTAAACTTAGTCCTCAGTCACGCAGTACATACTACGCTCCATTACACTTTGCTCCGGGCATGTTATGTGTGGATCAAATCATTATACTATCGTAGGCTCTGATTGGGTGATTGAATTAACACCATATACCTTAGACTAGGATAGGCCACAGGTACTGCATATATATTTTCTTGGCTTCTAGTTTTAGACTTTCCAGTGGTGCTACAAATACACTCCACAGGAAATTAAGGAGTGTGGTAGAGGTGTTGTTTCAGAAAACTTAAATAGATCTACCTAGGGCCAATTTTAGCCTTCAATGTTTTATGACTATGAGCATGATGTGAATTTAGGCCTAGGCCTGAAAAAATTCATGCTCCTGGCCATGATTTCTGGAGCCTAGCCTCGTGTAACGGTGTGCAATTGCATTTGAACTCCTCAAAATTCAAGGCCTAATTTTCCATTCTTGGGTCTAGCCTTGCCTAATTGCCCCTCAATTGAATGACTTCAACAGCATAGGCCTAACAAACTAGTAACAAATGCCTTGGCTATGCAAAGCTAAGCTTAGGCCTAGCCTAGGACTAACTGTTATTAGCCTAGCTAGGGACAGACTACAATCGTAGCCTTACCCTACTGAGTGGGAGGCTAGCTGTGGTGGGGCTTTGTTTGTGAAATTATGGGGACAGGCTAAGTGATACTTATTTGGCAACTATTTGTCTACAGTCTAGCCATACATCTCTACAGACGTTTCTGTGTTAGCTATGGCATAGCCCAGGCCGAGACAACCTTGCCTAGCCTAATAATTTATCCTGCCTAGGCTAGGCTTAACTTAGGCTAACTAACGTTAGACCTAACGTTAGGCCTAAGTTTGGGCCTAACGTTACGTTCATCTCCCTACGACGGATTGGGGCGTTGCTCATACCTTCGTAGCCAGTCCACCAGTACCACTTCAACTCAACATCAATTACATGTAATAACTACCCTGGGCCTATTGCTATAGGCCACGACCCGTGGCCTAAGATAGTCCGACTGAAAGAAGGGCAATGTAGCTAACTCAATCGTGAATCACTGATCAGTCATAACCGTCAATGTACGGGCAATGCCTAGCTTAAACAATGTGAACAAACGTTAGGATAAAGCTTAGGCCTACAGCTACGCCGGTCATTTCTCTGGTTATAGGTTCAGTTTTCTCCTTGTAAATAAGCTTCGAGAGCTTGAATTGTCCCAAACTCTTATGGACAACAAAGCGGGCACGATATGCCGCCAGATATTGCGAAATGTATTGCAACAGATATATATTTCCATGATATTGCACCATTTTTTCCGAATTAGAGGTGACTATTTTACGTAAACACGTAGTTCGTCGATGACAGCTGCAAGTGGACCTAAAATGGCGTCCATATGGCTAAAAATGGGTGTGTCAGCTGTCGACCAATCAAAAACAGTAACCGAGTTGTCCAAACTCTCTAAATATATTGCTCTGCACCTTATTAGTTAAAACCCTGCCCTCCGAGTTTCCAGAAACAAACAAAATGTAAATACTGCCCTCCATAACTTACTTACCCACAACTGACAAGTATATGGCTCCGAAAGCTACAGACACAGGAGTGTGATGCTCGAAAAAAAGTAGAAAACAATGTTCTTCGGAGTAAAATCAGCAGTTAAGGACAGTTTTGTGAGAACAATGTAGGGATTTCACAGGAGTTTTCTTGATTTTATTTTTATTGGTAAAATTAACTTTTAGCTTAAATTGCTTCACGTCTGTTATAATATATGTTAGCATGTGGCTTCAGTGTGTTTTGTAAAAGAAAAAAAGATCCCTGGGTGGGTTAATTAATACAGTCAGTGAAAGGTTAATTAATATGTATCAATTAACCTGCTGATACATGTATCAGCGATAACCCTAAGTAAGTTCATAGGCTACCATGCTTGTCCATTTTCTGTGAAATTATAATTATATCAGCAGCCCGTTGACTTTTTATGACCCTATAAGTCCCTTGCAAGCAATCTCGTTTTTGCAAACTTCGATACAGCATGATATGACTTTCATGTTGCATGAACTGTTCAAATCGCATGGCACATTGTGGAATTTAATTTTTCTAACAACTTCCGAAAAATTTTTTAACCTATAGACAGCCTCGAAGATTTTGTCGGCTTTGAATCGTTTTCTACTACCAATATATAGTACTCGGACATCACACTTAAAGTTGTTCTTACTTTAATGAATGAATTCTGTAGGAATTATCTCTTATAGAATAATGCACATCTTTTGCCATATAATGCTGAGTTAGGAACAGTAGCTGGTTTTGAAGGGATACGTTTTTCATACTTATTTGACTTTATTGCCTCTACGGGTTCAAGCAATATAATCGTGGTCCAAGGATTGCGATCAAGGAGAGCGTGTAGTTCTGGAATGATTCTGTTACCGCTGTTCATGGTCTTTATTCAACGGACTGGAGTGTGACTCAGTCTTTGGACATCTTCCAGTCCGTTTCGATATCGTCACGACGATATCGAAACGTAACCAAGAAAACTAATTGTTATGTAAAACAATTCGCAAATACGAGAACCTACTAGTATTGAAAGAACCACACAAAGCAATCAACGACTGGACAAAAGCTTCAAACGAATTTCATTATCTGCCTTCGTAGGGATTCAATTCCAGGACCCAGCTTGGTGTAAAGCCATACTCACTACCATCATGTACACCACTACCACCATTAATAAGTGCAATGATATAGATCCATCAAGTAAAACATTGGGTGTATCAACTAACTCACTCGGTACGGTTAAATGATACATTTGACTAATGTATTTTGATAGGCCATCATACCTAGTGTAACACTGCAAATGATACGGTATGCTTTACAGACATACACAGGATCATGACAATTGTTTTAACAATTGATGACTTATATCCAGCTGAAATTCTTCATGGTAGTCTAAAATAACTTAAAAACGTAACAACTAAGAGGCATTTCCCCTAAGCAGTTTGGCGACAACCTTTTACATGAGCTCTTTGGCTCCAATTTTTCCAATCAGAATTCGTATCTGAGAACAATGGTTGATCACTCCCTTCCACCATAGGGCCTCTGTTCTAAGCAAGCCAAGATTGAAACGAATTGTCATTGTACTCTTGCAAAATGTTCTTATCGATAAAATCAACGAACTTTAAAAAAAAGGATTAAAAGCAGGTTTTACATGATGATGCCCAGGTGAAATAAGCAGAAATATTCAACGGATTGCTAATGTGATTATGTAATTTTGAGCCAGAGAGATGCAAAAAGATTTAGTATTTCCCCAAGAGAAAAGCACAACATCATTTATTTAAGTCTGAAAAGAGCGGGATGTCATTGATTAAGCAAGAAATATATTATTTTACTTTGCGATGTTTGATTTGCGGATTTGCGTTAAAAGATCAAACCCAGTGTTCTACGGTGTTTTTGTACGATTTCTGTAGAGTGGAAACAAAATGAAGCAGTGCTTTTCCAGCTTATTTATTGAATTTGAAACAAGGAATGAAACTACAGCTCTATGGTGACGTTAAGAAGAACTTGACTAAAACATTATCTCTTACTATAGTTCTTGTGTATGCATTTAATTTAATCTAAAAATAAATGGTAAATACATCAAGATGGTGCAGCGCTTTGTTTTAGAGTTGACAGTCGCAGCATAGATGGTTGTCAGGCTTTTCTTTATAATAAAAGCGAAAATAGCGCCAAACAATCTGACTATTTATAACGTAAGATGAGTCACGTTTTAGCGTAAGAACGAGAAGGATTAAGCACGGGACACGCATTTGCGCTCCAAGAACGAAAGTTCAAAGTCATTATTTACACATAATAAACAATTAGATAAGCTAAGTTCAAGGGCTCGTCATGAAGTAGTCCAATAAAGTTGATCGAATTAGAAATCAAACGGAATGAATGGCTAAAGTAACAATGTCAATCGTTCCCTTTTTAACACTTGTTATTTAAAGTAAGAAAAATGAAAGAGAGAAAAAAAAAACACCGCCTTTTGAATTTCTACTGCAGAGCGAACGTAAAATAAAGGCACCGCCCAGTGTCATATGGCACAAATAACGGACGATACTGAATTCAAAAGAATGGTCGACTCTCCATAACTCAGTGACGCGACTGAAGTTAAGATATGTCAGGATAGAGCAGATACTGATAGTGTATCGTATGAAATTGTCAAATTACCACGTTATAGGTAAATTGGAAAGTAAAACAGGAAACCGGGGATGGGTCTGGTTTACACGTTATTGAGTGACCTTACTTGGTAGTAAGCCATAGCTGGTATGCAAGTGTTGAACTGTCGATTTGTTTCTTTATTCTGTACACTTATTAAACAGTATGAAACATGCAAATTAAAATTTCTCAAACTATCTCAACAAAGAGGTTTGGCTTATCAAAAAGCACTCGGAAAAGACATAGTTCATAGTAAACTAGTATACCTGCTATGTTTGCAGACCTTGCTGTTCCCCGGTCGGTTATGGTAGGTTAATATTTAGACTCTGGAGTGAAGACATTTTATTCACACTTATCGTAGATGAAGAAGGTATTTTCTTTCTCCGTACGTCCGAAATAAAAGTCAAAAATTTAATGCACAATTTAAAGTTTTTACGAATATTCCCAATAAATTAAAATTGATTAATATATCAGGATTATGTACAGTGATTAAAATGAGTTTATACACCAAAACCGACTTTTACACAGGGAAGGCAGGATTAAAGAATTGATGGAGTAAATCAATACTTTTAAAATATAATGAAACAAAATTTGAATATGAAATCATACTAGGCATATATGTGGGCCAAAGGGTAGATAAGTTGTCTCCTAATATAACAATGACCATCAACACAAACACGTTCAACGCATTGCTTTAATATTTATTAGCGCGTTTCCTTGATACGGTTTGCTTGGTCCTTATTTTGTCTTCTCACTTTGCATCCTTTGGTATGTATTCTCAGCTCGAGTTATACCAAAGACTCCAAAAAAGGGACCACCTACTGAAGCCCTGTTTGATGCTCACTAACTAACTAACTAAGTAACTAACTAACCAACTAACCAGCCAACCAGTCAGCCAGCCAGCCAGCCATCCAACCAACCAACTACTGACTAACTAACTATCTAACTAAGTAGCACTTTGCATCTTAAAATGCAATTCCAAGCTGAAGGTGTTTTAAATCGTTACAACTCACCCTTAATGTCCCTTTGCGGAATATAAAATTAAGAACGAATTCAGTACAACAACCAGGGGTACGTTAGTTAATGATTTACATGAATTTAATGCTGGATGTTATTCCTTAGTTTAACGTTGTTATCAACGCAGCCTGGGCAATAAAGTGGAGTGCTATACTATCTACATGTGCGTGACTAATTGTCGTTGAGCCGTACTTTGGACTTCTTTATCAGTGGTAACCCTGAACGAACTTCCGTGGGTAAATCACATTACAGTTCATAGGAACAACAGACATGGTCTTGCTCTAATATATTACTTTGTAAGTTTTTGTAAACTAATTTGGGATTATGATACACTTACCAAAAACAGGTAGGACGCGGTAGAATTTCGTCATGTACCCAAAGACTTTTAACAAGCATGCAGCATACTCTGTCCATCAATGATACTACACTCTTAAAACACGGGGGTGAACTTTAACCATGGCCAGTGTTCTATTTACTCGAACATAATCCTTGCAAAATTTTCCATGATATCATGATTGAACTAATGCAAATCCTGGTTTAAAAAAAAACACAAATTCAGGTTGAAATAACCAGGTTTTGATTTAGTTTAACTAAGGAACTTAACCAGGATTATGTTGGAGTGAATAGATAACCGATCCTCGTTACATTTAACCCCGGTTTTAAGCGTGTACCTATTTGGTCAGTGTAATTGGAAATCGACGGGCTATTAACACACGATACTCAGTATGAATCTTGGGAGGGCGCAACCCTTCAAGTTACCAAATAATATTAACTTTGAAATTTCTTGCAGTGAACCCAGAGATATAAAACTCTGGTTTCATAGTGCGTGCAAGGGTCCACTTGTGTTGAACTTGAAACAAGTATAGCCAAAAGTGAGGTAGCGGGGATTTCTTTGAAGAGGTGACACCAAATGTGATCGTAGGTAGGTGGTCCTGTAAGAATGATCACCAAAGCGGAGCGCCACCAACAGTCTTCAAGGGCGTATCATAAAAATTGAAAAATCTTGAACTCAGAAAAAAAAGAATGGTATTTCTCGGGCAAGGCGGTACGCCCGAACTTCTTGACTTGAGCGAACAAAATCGTACTATTATGATTTATGGAACGGGGAGTCTTAGATGTCGGTGTGCCCCCATCTTCTTAAAAAAAAAAAAAAAAAAAAAAATTGCCATTGTAGAAGAACTTGAAAATGGTAAAATACTTGAACTGAATTCGTCTTTAGAATGATGAAAAATTAAGTTGGTGAAGAATGTTTTACTGCCTTAACATAATTTTAAGGAAAGCCTCAGCCGTCTTTTGACTTTTGATTCTTGTGAGGCATGCAAGAAACTAAAGTGTGAGGGTGTGTGCGTGTTTGCGTGTGTGCGCGCACTTACAAACACTGTCTTAGCAGGACACGGTGAAGGCTAAGTCACACACGTTTTTACTCGCTCACGCGGAGCTCGTAAGCTGGGTGGCTACCCGAAAATTTTACCTGTTCGCTGAGGCCTGTCACAAGGTTACCCGAAACCTGCCCTTCTATATCTTTTATGTGTGTTTGTGACTCTCTGCTTGTTAACACTACATCTAAAAATTGCAATGATCGACCCCTGTCATATTTAAAACAAATGTTCTTCATGTTGAGAGAAAGAACCCAAAGACTTTTGTTGAAAAGATCACCTTTCGGGAAAAAAAATAAACAAACAAACTTGAAAAAAAAAAGTTGAAAAACTTGTTTACACAATATCTTAGGGCACGAATGACTGGCACTTTATAGGTTTGGTATTTAGATTTGTAGAGCTAAGAAAAAAAGGTGTTCGCTTTTAATGGAGGTCGTAAGTCCTTTGCGGTCACCGAGGGTTCAATCGCCAACTTGAAAATTTTGAAAATGGCTTGAACACAGGATATCTCAAGATAGGAATGACCAACAATTTTCATATTTGGTATAAATATTCGTCATAATGAGAAGAACCAGAAAGCCAAAGGGCTTAGTGCTTCCTTGCAGAAAGGAAACTTTGTCAGAGAAGTTTTCCTTTTTGATCTTTGTTGACCTGAGTAGATAATGTCAGATATTCTTGGGAAATTCCACCCTTTGATGGGTAGTGACCCCACATAGCTTATGACCTCCCTCAAAGCAATAAGTGTTCTTTTGTTAACCATACTGTGTCCGCCTACCAAATATGAAATACATACAACTTTCCTTCTTGAAGGTATATTGTTAGCAAAGCTTTTAACCTCTATAACATTTGACTTCTGATGACCTGGAATTTGATCTCCGGTGACCTCCTGATCTCCACCAAAAATGTTTTTGTTGCTAAATAGTTGAGGACAATAGATGTCTCCTGCCGTGTTCAGAAAAGAGTTTGTCCTTGAGGGTGGCCTGTGTAAATACCAATTCTCAGGATTAGCCGTTAGTGACGTCCCCAGATATGAAACCTCGTTAAACACAATGAGTGGTAGAAATTTGCTTTTGGTGGAAATCAGTGGTCATGCCAAGTCACCAAAGGTCAGCAGTTGTTAAAGATGTGGAAAGTTTGGAAGAATTTCATATTTAGTACGTGGATGCAAAATATTAACAAAATGACTGTAGTTAGTTAGTTAGTTAGATGGAGTTTTATGGCCCAGTTTCCAACCTATTGGTTCAATTCGAGCCGGCCACGGCCTTTTTCCCAGTATCGGCTTGCTAGCTTGTTTTCTCTACTCAATTGCTTATGCGGAACATCAGGCACAACGATAGTAGGTTCCATTAGTCTTTCGTATGACTCGACCTGGGAATAGAACCCAGGCCTTCCGCGTGGGAGGCGCTTGCCCTACCGCTAGACCAAAACAGCTGTAATTGTTTTGAGTAGGTGGAAAGTTAATCGGATCGCAACTTAATAAACTGTAGAATATCCCCAAATTGCCCCACGTGACCATAAGATTTTGCCTCCTTAAGGTTTATCACTCTCTATATGATTAGGATAACTGAACGATCAGAATTGCCGAAAAATTCTAGGTAACTTGCAGGTGGACTTGTGGGAAAACGTATTTAACGTGTTTTCTAGACAAGATTGTCATTTCAGCCGTGAGAATACTTCATATTTGTGTTAGATTTGAAAAAAGCTAAAGAATTTATTTATTACGTAAACCCACCTACAACACTATACTAAGCGAATTAAAATCATTGTATGGCTCGAATCGTCCATAAGAGCTTAAAAAGTGCAACCCATCAGAGGCCAAGTAAAATGGCTTTGTCATCTCCTGCGAGGAATCCTACTTCGGCATGAGCGTACTTCAAAATGATTAAAAATTGCTTGGTGAATCGTACTTTTTCGGACAATGTGTATTAAGATATTATGTGTTTGGTATTTTTTGCGGGGTGGGGTTGGGGTAGTTGGTTTTTAAGGCTACCAGACTTCGACTGTGACGAGAATTTTTGCAAAGTTTCTTTTTTTTTTTTTTTTTGTTATCTGATATTTTTTAAGGACTAAAAACAAAAAAAAAAGCCCCTTTGAGGTTCCGGGCTGGAGTTATGATGGTAATTTCCAAGTGAAAGGCATTTGTTTTTCCCAAAAGAACGTCCTCGTATGCAACTATATGCTGAAATACCCTTCAATCCCTGCTAATCATCGCCCAATTCATACAGAAAAAAAAACTCTTTTACCTGTAATTACCGCCTACGTTATAAAGGAAGATGCCACCGATATTTGAAAAAAGGGTTGTTGAACGTGTCAAGGAAGTTGACTAATTTTTCTTATTTTTCTTATTTCAATTATTTGTTTCAGCAGTCGGGTAATACAAAGACCATAATAATTATTACTTCTAGTTACTTTGCAACTATCACTTATACTTTTTCCTACAGAATCAAATAACAGGAAAGACAAAATATACAACAGACAATGCGGAATAAAATGGGAGCCGGAGGTGGCGCCAGGATTTGCCCGACAGGGGGGCCAGCATTTCGAGTCCCCGACAAAGGCGACGAGTAAGTCCCAGTGGGACGGACTTGGTAGAATCTGAGGAGCGCGCAGCGCGCCGATATTTTTGGCTTTATTTTAACAAATATTTAAAAATCTTGAGTTTGTTTGGAAAAAAAAGTTTTAAAAAAAATGGCTTTTGTAAGGACCATTAAAAAGTTGGGATATTTATTGAAAAATCTGTCCTTCATAAAAATAAAAAAAAACGTTACATAGGCGACAGCTGGAACTCTTTTGGGGTTACTTATTTCATCGTACAAGGTCTAGGTACTAAGGCTTTCAGACGAAACTGGAAATGTGCCCGGAAAAATTTGTCCCTTTTTGAACGATGAGAAAATTAACAGCATATCATATCGGAGAAACTTTAGAATTTTATGAAAAAATTAGCTTTTTGCGTAAGGTTACAATGAAACTTTGGGACTTTTTATTCAATGATATGCCTGTCAAGAGTAATCGTCGGAGTGATTAAGAGCGTTAAATTGGGTGTTTTTTTTTTTTGTATGGAGTATCCATCGAAAAAGTTTATTATTTTTTAGCAAATATTAGAGAATCTGAGGGTTATTTTGGTAGAACTGTAATTTTATGACAGATTTTGGGGATTTATGGAAGACTCTGACCCTTTTATGAGAAAAATCAAGAAGGGGTGATATGTAGTTTTGTTGGGGATTCTGAATTACATCATGGAGACTAAGGCCTTCGAAATTTTCCTCGCGGAAAAAAAATTGACTTCCCATATATTTCAACTTTTATATTTTGTATATTAACATATGCGTACAGGTGTGTTTCAATTTGGTAGGATGCAGAATATTCTATTTTGTCTGAAAAATGTAACCCTGCCCGAAAAACTAACTAGAAGTGCACAGAATTTTTGAAAAATTGAGAACCAGAGACAGCCGGAAATGGTATTTCGCAGGCTCGTAACCAGAAACAAAGCAGTCTTTCTTTTCAGCTTTTTCCGCTTTAAAATTTTCACTTCATGTTTCCCTCAAACGAAGAATTATTTGCAAGCATGCATTGTTCTGCTGAGTAACCTGTTCGACCAAAACACTATCAGAGCGGAGCGCCGCCATAACTTGGCGCGGGGCGTAGGGAAAATTTAAAAAAAAATCTTACCCTCAGACAGTCGGAAATGGCATTTTCCAGGCTTTAACTAGAAATGAAGCAGTCGCTATTTATGAAAGTTTCACTTCAATAGTAAAAAAAGACCAACTTGCTATGTGATCAGTAAATTACCAGATAAAAGGTACCGCTTCAATTAAAGGAAATGATCTTGTTTTTTCTCTGGGGAAAACTATGTAACCGAATCAAAAACACGCCCCTTTTTTACTCTTTTGAGACTCCTCATTCAATTGCGAGGTCCACTAAATTTATGTTGTTTTCTATGTAACTATCCGAACTCGCGACAATAAATGATTTTCTTCCCGCCGACGTCTTTGAAAATATGTCACGTAACAACAAGGTGTCTTCAAATGAATTTTCAGTCAGACTTATCAGGAGACATTCTCACACTTCTGATCATCATTATAAATAACTGAAAACGGCCTGGCCGATAGTCATTACCGTTGCTCGAATTCGGCTGTCGGGGCAGGACAGACGGCAAAACATTTAGGCACTGCATGCATCTGAACAACTTCTCGTCCGTTTTGTAAGGAAAACTAGTTAAGCAAAATCAAGAAGATAGTCCTGGGACTAACGTTTATCGGACTAACATCTAATACCCTTCGTTACTTCTGCACGTGAAAATTTCCAGGTCCCTAACACAAGTCTTGGTTATGGGTGACCTTGCGCGCACGAATTTAAGATGGGACAAGGTACATGTTATGCGTTTTAACAGAGCTATGAACTATGAGCTATGAGAAGTAATTGGAAATCGATTCCTATATGTATTAAAATAGTGTTATAAAAGGAAAAATATGTTCAAAGTCACCCATCCAGTAATTTCAGTCCTTGCGGGTTTTTTTTTTTTATAATTTTTTTAAAAATTTTAGGCCTCCCCGACGAAATCGCCGACCTTCCCCGACGGGGGGAGGGGGTCGGGCATGGCCCCCGTCCCCCAACCCTCGCTCGCGCAACCCCTGATGGGAGCCCATATGAAACATTTTGGTTAACACTGAGAAAGCAAAATAAAGAAACCTGAACAATTCATATATGCTTTGGACTGTATACCAAGTCATGTTAATGTAAGGTTCAATGGTAATTTCCTCTTCTCCTAAGTTATTTAATCCCCGAGCTTCCGGATTTATAAATAAGCTTAGCTGATTAACTTTATCAAAGTTCATAAATCAATCTATAATTACGTCTTTAACATGAAAAATAAAACAAAGAGACAATAAAATTTTCTATTATACTGCTTAAATTATTTATCATCACCAAACGGTTTCTGTCTGCGGGTGAAAGATTGTGATGGTTTAAAAAGAAATGTGGTATCCCAGCGGAGAAAAAACATATGATTATCAAGTAATTCTTCATGCCAAAGCACTGAAGCAAACAAGCAAACAAAAAACAACAGTTCCTTGAAAAAATAAACCGTAGTTCTGGTGTTGTTAACTTTGCGTGCAGAACAAGATTAATGTATGTCCTGCTCTATCCATTCCAGTTTAAAAAAAAAGTGAATGTAAGACATTCTTTCCTACTCGAAATTAAAGGATTGACTGGAACTTGAATTCTATTTGTCCGGTGCTAACCAAAACGATGCTGTGAATATAATGTACATTAGAGTACTAAGCTGATTTCGTATGAATTTCTTTTCTTATATATGCTGGAAGCTGGTAACAAGTTTCTTCCTTTATGCATACACGGGGTCAATTACTTTTGACGTACTTTCGATGCCTCTTACAGATCATGCACTACAGTAGAGAACGAAAAAGAATTAATGTGTAAAGTTTAAAAAAGACGTGAAACTATAAAAGATAAGAAGTTGTTTTGTTTACGGTGTGAATATTAGGGACGGGCATCTTCATTCATCAATATTTTACAAAGATATAAATTTGGAGATTGGGAAAACACATTTCAGATGAATGTCTGATTGGGCTTTAATAGAAACGAAACCGTTTTGTTATCATATTTGAACTCTATTATATATTGGGACTCCATTAGAAAAAGTTTATGACATTCTTAAATGTGATATAAAATTTTCCGTATCTCTTTAGCAAGAAACAACATCATGAATGTTACAATGCACTCCGACCACATCGAAATTAGCATTTTTGCTAAGAGATGGTAATTTCTTTCTTCCATTTTTTCAGAATCAAGCAAAGGATAGGTTATAAGTTGAAATGCGATAAATACAGAATTAAAACGGCAATGACACGACTCTAGACAGATCTTAAAACTTAGTCCAGCAATTTTGACAAGAATCTATCTAATAACGCAAATATACGAATTTGAGAAATTTGAAAACATACAAGTTAGTAGGCGACGAGGAAATTTAATATTCCCACGGAAAACGTCAGTGCTACTACAATGCAATTAAGTACGTAAAGAACAACAACTCTCGAACAATCGCTCTGTGGAAAAGTGAAAGAAAAGAAATATATACATGCTACCCAACATTCAAACATTCGTTGTAAGATGATATTATGTTGATTCCTTTTAATCACTGTAAGTATTTATTAACTTGTTTTTACATTTCTCAACTAGGCTAACTCGCCTTAAATAAGGTGCTTATAGGCCGGTGTCAGTCACTTGCCATGTATCCTATCACACTGTATATGTGTACGGATAGTATTATTAAAGTATTTAAGTATTATTAAACTTCGACACGTCCCCTTGAAAAAATATTTTTAAACCTCGTCGTTGAAATCACTCTCCAGTACATTTCACATGTGATTGCGTTACTGATATTTAAACTTCGAAAACTGGCTGTTTTCTCAAACCACGACTTCACGTGTACTTTTAATTGTGCAGTGTGCTAAAGCAATCGATTTACTAGGAATCCCCCTCAGACACTAACCTTTACTATGTAAGTATATTTAAGGAAAACTCCGCACAAACTTAACCGTCAATAGGTGTTCTTTCTTCGCCCATGTACGCATTTGCATTTAGCTGTGTGGGAAGATCATTTTGTACACAAAATTTTCCCCGACATAAACAAGAAGTTCTCAAAATATTGGATTTTAAAATCTAATAACCGCATTCACACGCTTTACTTCGAATTATCTCTGACTAAAACTGCAGGAAAATTTAACATGAGTTACAATTTCTTCACATTTAATGTATGTTAACCTACATCAGCTTTATACTTACCATATTACACGATGGTTTGATCGTTGGGCTGTACGTTGGTTTTGTCATGTTTGGTGTCACTGTTGCTGTTACATTTGACGGTAGTATTGTTACATTTGATGACGGTTTCGTTACATTTGCGGGTAGCGTTGTTACATTTGGAAATAACGTCGTTGCATTAGATGGTACATGTGTTACATTGATGGCCAAGTTGTAACGTTGAACGGTGAAGTTGTTCTGTTTGATGCCGGTTTCGTTACATTCGCAGGAAATTTTGTTGAATTCGTAAATGACGTTGATGAATTTAATGGTACAGTCGTTAAATTCAATTTTAAAGTTGTAACATTGAATGATGGTGTTGTGATTGGTGGTGGTTGCACAGTGACACCCGGTGTGGGTTTTGATTCGTTGAAAGAATTTGGTGATACGTTCGATGACGGCATTCCCACGTTTGGCAAAACAGTTTCTGCCTTTCTATGCGACACTTGTATTTTTGGATTGTTCAGAGTGTGGTCTACTATGTCCACTGGAGGATTGTGCGAAACTACGCTGAAGACCATCCAAAGGCTTGTGGCGCTAACTGTAATTGCTACTAAACCCGACAGGATATTACTAAGAAATAAGGCAAAAGCCTGTAAGAAAGTAAAAACGTACACCTACATGTGGGATTCAAAATATGTTTAGAACAGTTATGGCGTTTCAAGCACCAATATGCCTGGTTACAGCTTTTGGTATAATACATCTCTTCATATCTAAAAGTATTTATATTCCGTGTTTGCTAACGCCGAGAAAACAAAAAATAATATTTACATACACATGAGTCGATCCTGCTCCTCACACCGCCTGCAATGATTGTGGCACCGAATAAAACCAACTGTAAAGGAAACAATTTTTGAAAAATTTAAAAAGCTGTTATTACTAGTTTAATCAATTCCACCATATCCATTACTTTCCAAACATAAGATATGTTAAACAAGCCAGTATTGCGTAGATATCAGGTTTTTTAATGAAAAAAATACCCTTTCTGCTGACCCTCTAGCCAAAAACGGTGTCATGCATAGTTTTTTGATTTGGTCTTCAAAATAATTTTAGGTATGGGTATTTTAGGTATTTTAATGCACTGGTGACTTTGTTGGATTGACATTTACTCAGACAGATTTTGTCATTGATTTTTTCCATTTTTTTTTTTTTTTTGAAAAACTGCGTCACACGTCCATGTGTGTTGCAGTTTGTTAACTCACAGTTATGTACTAACAGTAATGAACTAACATAGCGTTCAATAATTTAACATCCAAATCTAATCTATCTAATCTATCTAATCTATCTAATCTTTCTAATCTATCTAATCTATCTTATCTATCTAATCTATCTTATCTATCTAATCTATCTAATGTATGTAATCTATGTAATCTATCTAATCTATGTAATCTATCTAATCTATTTAATCTATCTAATCTATCTAATCTATGTAATCTATGTAATCTATCTAATCTATGTAATCTATGTAATCTATCTAATCTATGTAATCTATCTAATCTATTTAATCTATCTAATCTATCTAATCTATCTAATCTATCTAATCTATCAAATCTATCTAATCTATCTAATCTATCTAATCTATCTAATCTATCTAATCTATCTAATCTATCTAATCTATCTAATCTATCTAATCTATCTAATCTATCTAATCTATCTAATCTATCTAATCTATCTAATCTATCTAATCTATCTAATCTATCTAATCTATCTAATCTATCTAATCTATCTAATCTATCTAATCTATCTAATCTATCTAATCTATCTAATCTATCTAATCTATCTAATCTATCTAATCTATCTAATCTATCTAATCTATCTAATCTATCTAATCTATCTAATCTATCTAATCTATCTAATCTATCTAATCTATCTGATCTTTCTTATCTATCTTATCTATCTTATCTATCTAATCTATCTAATCTATCTAAGCTCTCTAATCTATCTAATCGATCTAATCTATCTTAGCTCTCTAATCTATATAATCTATCTAATCTATCTAATCGATCTAATCTATCTAAGCTTTCTAATCTATCTAATCTATATAATCTATCTAATCTATCTAATCTATCCAATCTATCCAATCTATCCAATCTATCCAATCTATCCAATCTATCCAATCTATCCAATCTATCTAATCTATCCAATCTATCCAATCTATTTAACCTATCTAATCTATCTAATCTATCTAATCTATCTAATCTATCTGATCTATCCAATCTATCTATTCTATCTCATATATCTAATATATCTAATGTATCTTATCTATCTAATCTATCTAATCTATCTAATCTATCTACTCTATCTAATCTATCTAATCTATCTAATCTATCTAATCTATCTAATCTATCGAATCTATCTAATCTATCTAATCTATCTAATCTATCTAGGTTGTCACAGCTTACCATGCTGCTACCTCTTCCTTTTTCGTGCTACTCCGCGTTGTGAAACATGTGTTTTGTGTGTGTTTGTGTTTATACGTATGGGTGTGGGAGTGTGAATGTATACAGGGTATCTTTATAACCCCAGTACTCTAACGCAAGAAGATTAAACACACGAGATATTAACATCTTTTTCCATTTTTCCTTCTCGACGTTTGCACAATTTTAATGTCACCTCCTATACTTGCGGTAAACCAATTTCACCAAGAATAAAATTCACCTAATGTTTCTAAGTCCATGCATTATTCACCCAAACTCGGAAATCGGGAGAATATGGATGTATAAAAAACTTTAAACTGTGTCACTTATTTGTGCCTAAATTATATTTCTCATTGTGCGGCAAATTTTGTAGACCTTTTACATAGTTTACATCTTAGTTATTCCAACAACCAGGCGGTTGAACGTACAAAGTAATTGGGCAGTTCTCTGGCTGCTTTAAGAAGTCTCCGTGTTTTATTTTGCTTTGAATTCTTCTAGAATTTAGTCCATCATGAGGTGCTTTGCCTGTGAGAAATAGAAGAAAAAGAGTTAATCAAGTAGTTCAGTAAGTAAAAAGATGGGAAATTTATCTTACTGAACAAATATTTCTTTTGGTACTTTTAGATACAACAACTGCCGTTAAACAGAAAACGATACCAAAACTGGACAATTCCCAAAGTAGCACTGCAAAACTCCAAACGTCGCTTCCTGGGAGATGCTTTTGGTAAAATATCGTTTCTGGGGGCATCCAGGGAAACGGAGGATTTATCTGGTGAAATAACAGGTTAAAATAAAAATATTTATTTTATTACGTCACACAAATTTAGCAATTCAATACCCTTTTTAAGTTTATACGTACGAAAACTTCCAAAGATTAATGGCAATAGACGTTATCAATTTATAGTTGTCCAAATAACTTAAAAGAGTATGCAGTGTGTTCGTTCAACCTGTTTCTCCATAACGACAATTTCTTAAACGACACTTCTGCAAGTTACCAACCTTTTTAAAACACGAATCGATTTTAAATCCAGCCATGCTGTTAGGGTAAATGTCATAAAGTTTACAACGTCGAAGGGATGTCAATAGAACTTTTCTCAACGACAACATTGGGTGACAAAACTGAAGGAAAATTTATACAGGAAATTTATAACTAATTCGCACGTACAAATTGAACGTAAAAATCACATTCAAAGAACGTTACTGAACGGTTAAACAACGATTTATCATGCATTTAGCAGAGGATAACGCACGAACGGAGTAATATAAGCTGCGCACGAGAGCGATAGTACCAAACCTCGTGAGTGAATTATCTTCTACTTATGAAATATTTTCAGCACTGATTAATCTTTTCTATTCATACAAAACAAGATTTTTGATAAAAAAAAACGGAAAAGAGAGAAAACGTTGTTTCTGAGGAACGCATTGCAACTAAAAGTGTGACGATTAACCCTAATATACGTTTCAAAAAATGATATGGCGCAATTAACAAAGTATACCATTGAACAAACTGACTTTTAGTAGCATTATTCATAAACTGTAGAATGTAAAGATTCCGTTACTAGATTTTGGAAGAAGATGCATTAATCTTTAAGCTGCATTTTTGATTAAGCTATTTATTTAACCTCAGCAGGGCAAACAAAGACAATTAAACAGTATCAAAAAGGGAATGATTTGTGACTACACATCCCTACCAACGATTGTGCAGGCACCGGTTTGGCCGTGGTTTATCCTATCCTCTTAAGTTAGCACGACCTACACGAACGTGTGTGCTGTTTTTATTATAATGATGCATGCACATACGCTTAGTGAGTTTAGCTAATTCCCTGCATGCACATAGGCTTCATACATACAGCTCACATGCACAAACACAGCATATTCGCTTGGCGGTATTTTTAAACTGTGATTGTAAATAATAAGTCGATCTTAGTCAACTGGCGTTGATGTGCCCGGAGTTCTGAAGGACAAGGTAGACCTACTAACGTTCAAATTAGACTTGAAATATAGCCTTATGTCGTCAATGTCCCGTCATTTTGAGACGGTTCTAGGCTGACGGTAGAAGTATGTTTGCTTCAAGTTCAATTTCAATGCCAGCGTTACTATAAAGTTTTCATGTTAGTTGGGTTACAATGACGTACATGTGCAGTGGCACTAACTTTAATTATTGATCCAGACACTGTCATTTCCGGACCTAACGATTTCCATGAACCTTTAGACCTAATCCTCCTACACGTTTTGTAGTGTCGTGTCCTTTTGGATTTAGTTTACGCAAGTTCAAAAGCTAAGTAGAGCGTATTTAGGCTGTACTGTGCCTGTAACTCAACTGTATACTCCACTGTATTAGAAGGTATATAGCAGTAGGATCACGTGTGTAAGAATGACCAAGTGGTAACTTGGCTCTGACTTCAGTCGGGAGGTCTGGAGTTCAATTGATGGTGGGATCGTATAAAAAAAGTGAAATATGAGAGCTATTGAAACGTGGGATTCGTGCTCAACAATGTAGAAGGGTTAAAATTCCGCTGGCTACACCTGGAAATATAACCTGGCCTGCCCGAGTTACATTAAATGGTTAGAAACTTGTCCGTCGATTTTTTTTTACTGAAAACCTTTCTTGACAAATTAACAAATTCAACATTACAAAGCTGAGACATGTTATTGTTAGATGATACGTAACAAAGGTCAGCATAATGTGTTGAATAATTTCAACTAAATTTGTTGCTTAAAGACCTACTTGTTTCTTTTCCAGAAAGATCATTCCATCTGCAACGTCTAGAGCAAAATTAAACATTTCTTCTACTTGAAGGCTTGTTATAAAAGGAGCCAATTCCCCTGGTTGTTGATACCATTTATTGGCGTATTCCCTCAGCGATCCATGTTCGATGTATTCATAAATTATCCCGAATGTTTTTGAGAAGAATATTATTTTATGGAAAATTTTAAATGTTGTTCGCATTGAAATACATTGAGGTAATCTACACTTCAGAGAAATTACACATTATTAACAGGACATCGTAGAGGCTTTTTTCCTGTCACAGTGTCATTTACCTGTTGAAAGTGTGATTTCTTGTCAAACTTTAAAATATGACAAGAAGAACACTCACTGTGATCGGAATGGCCCATAATCTTACATCACTTAAAAAAAAATTTAAAAAAAACTTTAAAATTCAAAGATCAAGTTTTGATTCCCTTTGGTCTTTCAGGCCCCATTGTGACGTAGCGCTATCTTGAACTGGCAACGTTGCATGCAAGACGAACATTCTGAGTTGCAGGTCGCGACCGAGACTCGTCTCTGATCACTGATCACAGTATCACATCGTTCTAGTCTTTGTAAGAGATGGTGGCAATTTAATATGTGCTTTAGCCTT
Organism: Holothuria scabra; assembly: GCA_037179385.1. NCBI lineage: Eukaryota > Metazoa > Echinodermata > Holothuroidea > Aspidochirotida > Holothuriidae > Holothuria > Holothuria scabra. Next base: position 12,268,574 of record CM074189.1, read on the forward strand.
TTAATACAGAGGTTACACTCAGCGATAACACTATAATATAAAGGATAATATGGAGTTGTCACTTGATGATTACTTTGCTAGCTGTGGTAAGACCCTCACGTTACTGCTTCGCTTTTTATACAGTTATCGGAATTCGAAACTCCAGTCCCGTCACTGTACCAGTAATTGCGATGTTTTATGGCTTCGTCTATGTCACTGCCAGTCAATATTTCGTAGAATGGTTGCCTTGAAAACAATTGAGGCTAATAAGATAAACTTGACAATGTTTCTGCCTTCTGTTCCAGTGTTACTTTTTATCTTGCAAACATGTGCTTAGCTTTTATAAGATTAAAGTATGTGTTAAGCAAACTATGGAATGAATAAATATGTTTCTGTGGCAACCTGCGATGGGCACAAAATATTGCCGTAGTTAGTATAATGATCATATTCATTTCACTATTAAGTTATTCTCTTAACTCCTTGAAAACCATTTGTTACCGGTCTCGAATAGTTTTCGGCGAATCAGAATAAAGGAAATCAATACAAGTATGTGTGAATGAAGGTTATTTATTGTAGACTTAGAGGCTTCACTCTCAAGCAACGAGTCAACAAAGACCTGTTTCTGTGTTACTTGAGGTTTGAAGGAGCAGAGCCTAGCTTACGAAAGTGCACGTTGTGCCCTAGATGAGCTGGAAGTTATTTTCAGGTTCATTTCCTTGAATATTTGGGTGTGTGACTTCCTTTCCTCATGACTTCGTCACAAGATTCTGCTTGAATAGATAGTTCATTTTGTTCGTTTTTTCATGAAACACCCCTTTTATTCTGCTGCTTGATCTTGACAAGTGTTAAAGCTCTGTTTTAAAAGGAGACATTCTTAGTAAGTAGAGGAATGCTAACGCTAGGGACAACTGTCACTAAGACATTCTGGAAGTTTTGTATTGGCAGGTATTTGCAAATTAAGGTTTTGGCAATAACTATTCTGTCTGTTATTAAACAAGTAAAAGGGGGAACGTTAAAAGAAATTTTAGAAAGCAGGGCCAACGATTGAAAGCAAACTTAAACTAAGACTAATGACTAACATATTTGCCAATATTTACTCAATACAAAGTGGAACACAAGCCATTTTAAACTTACCTTCCCTCGTATGGTAGCCAAGAATGTTTACAGTATGAAGACATTGCAACTGAATTGTTTCACTTGCAAGTGCTTTGAAAGAAGCAGCTTCTTTTAAAGTTGCTTGATCTAGTATGTAAAAAGTAAAAAATTTGATCATATTACCGCTAACGAAAACTTTTTCAAACAAATCACATCTTTCTGTCAAGTTTTAGGCCACACTTTCATGTTTTAAAATAATTGTCTCACTCAAAAATTGTTAGGCAGAAGAGATTTCTGAAGACGAAGGGCAGTCGATGATTTTCATCTGGTGCCTTGAACTCGGGGATCAAATGAACACAGTGGGGTTTTGAGTCAAAGATTTGGTTTGGTTTAGCATAGAAGATATAACCACAGGGAGACCATGCATGTAAAAGCACCTACCTAAATTATATGTAATATAAACAGTGGAGAGCTGAGATATTGCCAAAGATAATCCGCATATCGATTCGGCAGGAACCTTTGTCAATTATTACAAACCGTTCTAGCCGGCTCATAAGCCGAAATGCGCCGCATTACCGTTTCATAAAGGTCAAGAACAATGGACCCAACTTATTTTGAAAAGCATCTACATGCCGCAGATTTCTTGTTATTTCACTTTCAAGTACCTTTTGTGATATTTCACTACTTAGTTTTATTACATATTCAAGGTAAACCACTGGTTGTCTCCCCCTTTAAATTTCATATAAAGTGTGGGTAGGTGGTTCACTATCTAACATTCATCAGTCAATGATATGCTTTATTTTCCGATAGCACCCATTATTTCAATATAATGATATGCATGATTTAAGCAAAACCTCTAAGTTCCACTCCAATGGAGAAATGCAAGTCTTTCTCAAACGACATTTAAACTGTTTTTATTACCCAACTACACCTGTTTGTGTTATTAGCTCTGTGCGGAAGAAGGTCTCCCGTAGTGGCTTTTTCACAATGACGATGGGGTTTGTCCTGGTGGCTATTAATTCAACTTAGGGCACATTTAACAAATAGCGTTGTACCTTTGCTCTGTGTCGACCAACTTTCGGTATGAGGCTTTTGATTTAGAAAGCAAATCTTTCAGATTCGGTGCCCTTTTATTGGTAACAGCCGGGTAATCGAGAAAGAGTCGAGACAGTTACTGGTCACCATGCAAGTAGATCAGCGCTTTATTGAATGTAAAGTAGTGGGGTCAAACTATGAAGACAAAAGCCCTTTGTGGCTTAGGCGATCTCTTCAAACAAGTACAGTAAATATTGAAGAGTTTCTCTGTAAAAGAGTCCCCTTTCTCAAGAAAATCAAATTATGTGCTACATATAGGCCTATATAGTAACAATATAGTAATTATTAAAAAGTTTTGGCGGGTGCATGGTCTTTATTGTCTAGAAGGCCCCTTGATTGAAAGTTTTCACCTTCTAATAGATTCTCATGATCCGATAGACGACCTCAGTTTCAGAGATGCCCATCGTGAGTTCCAGAGAAGAATGACTTACGTCGATCATGACTACTAAACTGGAAAGTTCACGTGAATCTCCTTAAAAACTGAGAAGGGCTCTCGTTCTTGTTTTGAATTTTTGTTTGAAGGATGTAGCGGACTTTCATTTTGTGTATTTGGTATTTCGTTGACAGATGAGTAAATGGCTCCGTTTAGGCTTCTTTGGCTTTTTATGAAATTTAAAACCATTTCCCAATGCAGCTTGTGACAGGTGCTTGTCGGAAAGTTTGAAACGTATTAATGAAGTACATTAGCTTCATTTCGAGGAAATTGCGGTTTTATCTAGCTTCCTGTGCCCGGATACTCCCGTTAAAATGTATGTGAACTCATTGCTGTTTTTGTAGCTTTGATAGATCGGTTAAAATGATTTCTAGATTGTATCTCCCAATTCGGCAGGTTGCACTAGAACTTTTAGTTCTATACTTATATTTCCATGTAAGGATATTGCAGAATAAGTTTTCAAAGCTTTGTTTGAAATGTAATTGGCTCGATTTGGGGCCCCGAATGGATCCTTTGTGAAGAATCGCCACCCTGAAATTAGTATTTTTAAGTAAAAGTTGTTTTCGCGTTTGTTTTGAAAAGTAAAGTTCAGCCTATTTTGGTCCTATTATGGTATTAATATGAGCTATCTCTCCAAAACGTGTAAATTTTGAATGCATTTCGTAAGGTAGTAATGCATCACAAGATGTCATCTTATGTTTTGTAAGTCAATTAAATCGTCAAAGGAAGATTAACTGTTACTAATTTTGATGTTGTTCTCAATTTTGTAATTTAAGGTCATTTTAGAGGGTCATTTACGAGCCCGTTATTGTCCTCATGCTGTACCCCAAATGCTGCTCCCCAAACTTGCTGCACCAAAGAAATGAGTGCTATTTGTTAAACACCATACCGCTCATAGAATTGGATCACCACACCTTTCCCAATAACGTAAGCAAAGCGTGTCATAGTCACCTGCCTATTTTTGGATTGATTCTTTATGACGAGTTAATTGCGTGATAATGTGATTTCCCTTGACTGCATTAAAAAAGGAGGGTGACATCACTCTACAGAGTGTTCACAGTGTTCAAATACAACGTGTTACTTAAAGCCATTCAGGCTAACAGTGAGACACTAAATACCTGTAATTCATTTAGATATTTATCTGAGACATTCTCAACAATGCAGAGCTAGTAATATCCTTTAGGTTAGTATCTTTGTTTTTCAAGTTATTGCCATACATTGAAGGAAAATTACCATGAACCTTAAGTTCACACGATGAAGTGAATCTTTTACGAAGTAGTTAATAACGACCTACATGGGTGTGATCACTTGATCAAGAAAATTTAAGGAAATGCTTAAGATTTTGGTAAATTATCCTAAATCTGTTAAGTAAGACAAAAACCTTTCTAAAGAGGGAGCTGTTTCACAATACAACGCGTTACTTAAAGCCAAAAAGGCAAAGAGTGAGACACTAAATACCTGCATTTTATTTCGATATTTACCTGAGACATTCTCAACAATGAATGTTTCAAACGTTATTGTTAAACAAATTATTGACTGAAATCTCACCTGAAAGCGTTTTTATGACACATTTCGTTTCAATGGAATCCTTAGTTAAGTAAGTTCCATACCAATATTCAAATGTATTGCACACTTTCATTTTCTACAAGAACGAGGTTGAACAAACGTAGAAATTATCTAACGGTTTAAACAAAAGAAAAAATCTGAACAGTTACACTCCATTAAGGCTGTAGTCATTAACTGATGGGAATTCAAAAAGTGACAAATTATAATGGTTTGCCCTACGCATCGGTACAAATGCCACATGACAGCACAGCACAAAATTATAAAATCGACACATTTTTAACAGGAAATTCAGGACGATCATAATGCGATAGCACTATAAGTGTCAGTGAATCAATATATGGCTTCCTAGACTATTGCAAACGTCCCCAAAAGGTCCGGATAGTGAAACGTAATTGGAAAAATACACAAGCATCCCGTGTCCTTTCCGAAAAAAATGTTAGTCCATTCTTTCGTCTAACAATTTAAATATAAGTTTCTTTTAAGGACTGTTTGAGGTGCGAGGATCGCCTTTAAGAACATTACGGCTTACAAAAACTGCATTGAACTTACTGGATATTACACTGAGTTAGGTGGCAAATACAGTTCTCATTGAAAAAACGAGCCTGACGCGAAAGAGATAATGGCTTATACCCTGGGTTTTGCAAATGCGAATTCGTGTTCCTCACTGCTGGTTTCTCTAGGAGCTGCTGAGGGCAGCTTCGTCGCAAATCTCACTGTGTTATTACCAGTCTGTGCAGTACTAGCGTGCAGTGTTGTGGTTTGTACGGTAGGATTGCCACGATTTGTTCAGGGATATGTTAGAATCACCTCCCTGGTTGTAGTCCTTAATAAAGCGTAGGTTACAACATTTTTCAATTAAAACGAGCATTTGAACATGATTGATAGGAACCAACATGAAACGTCTGGATAAAACTGCATGTGTGCACTAAGTGCAAAGAAATCAGAAAGCAGAGTGTATCGAATAAATCATCAAAACTGAGACAAAGCTGAAGCTTTAAAAAGGTATCCGATGTACGTATGTCACAGTTGACCGGATGTGTTTTTTGGTCTTTTTTTAATATTTTCTAATTACTAGTAAAGGAATGATATTAAGTGCACTTTGGAGTTGCTAAGCGTAAGGTCGCAGCTTAAAAAATAGTAATCTGTTAAATTAAATTCATGGGTTCGTGAACGAAAATAACAGCAAGTACATTCCTTGTTGAGGACGTCTTAGTAAAGAGGAAATGAGAATTGTCATTTTGCTAACCATTATTTTGGTGATTAGTTTTTGCATCTGATACATGTTTTCTTCGAGACAAGATGCAAGTTTCAAGATCATTCAATCAGATTGTAAGTGATTGGCAACCCCATGGTTTGCATTCTTCGAAATTTTGTAACAGGCATATTGTGAAAATTAAATGACTTTAATAAGGCACAGTGATTTTTGAGGAGGCTTTTGCCAAATTTAAGAAGTTGCGTTAGCCCAGTGAATGATTTGCGTAGACCTATTACACAATTTTTAAATTGCCTTGACCCTTTTCCAATAAAAAAAGGCCGTAAGTCGTTGCCGCACTGAAGAAATTGAATAGGGTTTTCGTCAAGAGAGAAAGAAAACCAGAAATAGATGTCGTTTCGAACGACTGCATTTAAATGTCTGACTTTTGAAATCAAAATTGAAGCTTTCGATCACATTAGTTTTTCTCAGAATCAAGTTTCGCAGTTTTATTGTACCAAAAAACTTGCATTTGATAGCATTTTATAGTACAGAAATATTACAAACCACGGTATCAATTTAATTAACATGGAAATTAAGAGCCAAGCAGCAATTTTTAGAGCGGAGGTTTGAATTCAAGATTTGAATAAAAAAATAATTCGATTTTAAAAACAATACATAATAATACATCGTAATTTTCAACGTAAATATTATCCGACATAAAAAAGGTACATTCAGAAGTCATTTTTGTTAAGATGTTATTCAAAATATTGGAATGAAAATAACGAATTATATCAATTGCGAATTAAATAAGATATAAAGTAACGTTTGAAAGACTTTGGGTAAAAGGATTTACTTATTAAGAATTAAATGAGTGCTTTTATCACATACATTACTGTGGGAACAAATTTCACGAGGATATTCTTCAAAACCGTTAAACGCGAATCTTAATACCCCTTAAAATATTTGAGCCAAAGATAAAAATTCTATAACAACTATTGTAACATTATTAACTGTTACATTGGACTCCATTTCAGCCATTCATCTTGTGCCCTGTGCTCCAAAGCAAAGAACAAACGAACAAGTGTTTCAGTATTCGATCTTTTCAACATAAGACGGATCCTTGTTGAAGGTTTTCTGAACTTATATTTTGAAATCTTGTTACAAAACCATCAAAATGGAGTTTAAGTGAATCTGAATTTCGTACGTTTTATTCGTATTGGGCAGCTTTATGTGGCGGAGAGAGCTTGGCCAAATAAATCATTTCATATGTATAAATTTGAATAAACTGTAGTACTTTTTAAGTAACGTAGAATGAATATCACGTCACACCGTTTCAAGTGTTTTACCTTTGTTGCTTGTCCTTCTTGATGATGATCTTTTCTCAACGTGTGTAATACTGTTATACTGTGATATTCATGTGGAAATCCTACTGTGAGATCTTTCAGTTGTCGCAGGTTGAAAGATTACATGCCTTTTAACTTTCTAATCTCTCTTAAATTTAGAGGACTTACGGGGATCGAAATATGTGAAGCTAAAGGAACAGAGGTCAGAGGGTTTAAAGAACGAGTTTGAACAACAGTGGTGCATATCTTACAGCTAACAGGTCTGATCAGGGAACTGCTATTTATAAGGAGACAGAACGCTTTGAAATGAGGCTTTCGCCGTCAAGGCCACTCAGTAATCCGTCTTTTGTATCCTTCTTGGCATTTCTATTATGCTTGTACAGGATGATTAAGAAGACACAGAAAAGGCATTTGTCGTCTGGTACGGTTAGAGTAGGACAGGCACGTTTTTTGCGCTACCACAGCGTTGCCAGTCGTCAGGTAAACAAAGGTAAAATTTGGTCTTTCGAAGCTCGGAGACGAGTATAAAAAATATCAACTCGGTCATATATCGAAATCTGAACAAGAATTTACATCTGGCTATTTCTGGAAACCTGAGGAAAAGTCTGATCTTGTTGTCAAAATATTAGACGTTTTCCCCTTCATCTTACATGCATGTCATGCCTTTTAGAGGGGAGGGCCAATTGAATTCATTTGTTAAAAGTTAAACAGTCGTTTCGAGTGTGATTGCACCTGCTTTTAAATTGTTGGCGGTACTAACCTACCTATCAAAGCATTGTTCTGCATGAGCCATTTGTCTAAGGATTGGTTGCCTTGAATGAGATGGTGTCCCAGGAATGATATGGAAGCGGCGTCGCGAGTAAAGGAAGAAAATACCTTTGCGGCAATTTAACAGCGTATCTTCATTCCTTTAAGTGGGTCTTAAAGTATTAGCATAAATTAAAATCTCCTTTGCATCTCCTTCGAAATAACAGTTCCCTGGTCTGATCAAGCATTTACTTCTCCCTTTGGCAAAGTCTCATCTCAACTGAAGAGGTATGATTTTAATCGTGAATAGATCAGGATTTTGTACGAGTTACCTTTAGAAGTTGCATCTTCCACTGGTGCATACGATACGGACATCCTGTATTCGCTTTCATCCAAATTACCGGAATATGTACTTCGGACCTCTCTGTCTCTTTCAGTCTCTCTTTTATGGCATACAGTTTTTATTTTTTCAAACAAAAGAAACAACTTTAAGAACGTACTTTTAAACATGAAAGAAGTTCTATTTTCAAAATGGATTTGTTAAGTCTATCTAACACGACCAACTGTAATTGTGCTTGGTGCTCAGCATAAGCAATGGAAGAGGGAAAACAAGCCAGTGGGCTGCAACTGGAAAAAGACGTGGCCGGCCCGCCTTGAACCAATTGGTTGGTAGCTGGGCCGTTAAACTACATCTAACTCACCATGCGACTACTGACATGCTTATCCATGTTAAAAAAAAAACTAACTCGAACTGTTGGCTGAAATGAAACTGCCTCAGAGAACAGCCTCATCGTATCACGTACGACAAGTAGTTGGGATGCACGAACCAAAGCATGCCTTGCCGCACGTGTTAATTATAATCTTGCATTATATTTTGAAAATGAAACAAGTTAAATAACACTGAGGTGCATACATCTTCTAGCATCTACAAAATATTTTTTTAAAGATATTCTTCAAGGTGCTACAATTAATGTAATGATATCATTTAATGTTCTTACACCAGCGCATTCCGGCAATCTGTACTAACTGAACCAAAGGGAGTTTACAGACAGCTCATTTATAATTTGTAAAGTAAAGAGGAATATCCCTATTGCTTTTGTTCGGGGTCAAATCTGAGGACACCATAAATAAAAGTATTAAAATCTCTCAACTAGCTTGTAAACACGGTATCGCAAGGTAGCCATATTGAAGACTATTCGTAGTTGGTTTACAAATTTGTTATTTAGTATGTAAAAAGTTATCATATCTGCACAGGTTAACAATTTTTAAGTTCTGGGACTCTCTTAAATGGAATAAGGACGCGGAAGAGAGAGAAATTACTTTTGTGGAGATTGATGATAATATCAGGTCACTGGATATGAAATTTTATCCGAAGTCACAACCAGAGGTAATATCCCAAACTGTTTATCCGATATGTTAATTTAACCATGTATGAATTGTAATGCATTATGGCTGTTTATGAACAGCCGAACTTCCCTTTCGCCTAAAACAGGTTTTATTGACATTTTGTTAGAGTTGCTAAGGATTAATATGTAGAATAATTCGACAAACTAATAATTTGAGTTAGGGTTTAGAAATGCAGGAGTATGCATTGGCTATGCAAACATGATTGAGGCGAGCAATTTTGACACAAGGCAGAAAAAACGTTGTTAACTCTGTTTGCAAATATTGAATACAGCTGGAAAAGGTTATCAATTTTAGAGTAAAACTGGCTTTAACTTCCTGGGCTTTGACTAAAATCTTGGTTGGGGCAAAGAATACCTGCGCTTGTTCAAGCGTTGTCAAGAATTAGAGGCAAGAGCCACAAACGGTCTAATCAAATCTTTATTACTTCTTTAAAATATATTTAACTGTGAAAATATCATGTTAAAAATAAGTCCGCTTCAGAAATTTCTGCACCTTGAACGGTGGACATTTACATTTTCACCTTGAATTCCGAATTCAACGGTGCAGTTGCATACTTTTACCGGGCTTAATACTTCAAAAAGAGTTGTTACGATTGATTTGAAACCTACGTAGATTGTGACTATAGTCAAATTTAGTCGCTATGAACCTTACACTATGAAAATTACTTCGGATTTTGTGAAGTCATGCACGAATGTTATAAAGTTAAAAAATGTGGGAAACAGATTCAGAAGTTTCTAGACCAATCTGATAACTCATGGATGTTTAGAACGAGGAAACACAGATCAGATAGGTATTTAAGCGTCGAAATTGACGAAAAGCGTGTTTGCTATTACAAAAAGAGCACTGTTTATTGATATTTTCAGTAGAATGGTAAAATCGTAGTCTTTGTTTGGGCTGGGAACACCTGGCATAAACACCAAAGCCAGTTGTTATTTGCAGCTTCCTATTGTCAACATCGTTCAAGTCATGACGCCCGTTTTCAAGCGGCTGAAAATTTTGATTGGATGAACCTCTTGGAGACAAAACGAATTCTCTCTTAAAACGATGCAAAATCTTATTTCCCTTAGTTCAACAATACGTTATGTGATATTAGTAAGGATACCGTACCAAATTACAATTCACAAAAATATGTACATGTTATATGTACTGGCCACTAATATGAATACTTTAAAAGAAACCAGAAAACAACTTACGTTCTTCTTGTCACAGCCTTCTTGTATAATTTGAAAAGTAGAAAGGAAGTATATGATCAAAAACTAACAGTTAATTGAAAAGGTCACGACAATTTAAAATACAAAAACTTTAAATCTGAGTGTTGAGAATGTTGCACAATTATCTTATTCTATTTGTTGGGGTTATTTCTACCAACTGTTGTGCGGCAAGGCACTCACCGATAGTAACGAGAAGTGTCATGAAAACCAAAATGATGATGACTACGATCGAGAGCATTTTTACCAGAAATGGTAAATCCATGGATCCTGCTGTTGATTTCGGCAATTTGGAATAATCATCTGCAGAAATGAAATGCGTTTACAACTTTTCTTTTGAAATCATGTAAAACACTAGGGTGCCGCTACTTTATTTGGCAAATCTTTTTTATAATGGAACAGAGTTGTCCCAGTTTCCCTAACTATCTATAGAAAGAAAACTAATTTGCAAAGTAGCTGGCATAGTTCTTAGGGTTTTTTGCCTGTTGGTGATCATGTTTTGAACATAGCAGACTAGCAGACTAGTTTGCATAGGTTTTGGAGTCAATTTCTTTAACTAGCATTTTTCTTCCCTTTAACTTGATCTCGCTTGGCTTTCTTTCAATTGCAATTAACCTCATGACTACGTTTCGGTGATTGCTATCAACAAAAATTCATTTCAACAATACTCTTTTCTGTGTAGCCAGATGCTGAGATTCTGCGCTGAGATGTTTTTGCTTAGATTGAAAAATGGTACTTTGGCGAAAGACAAACATTGGGATACAGAAGGAAAGTTTTTCAATTAAATTACCGTTCATTTTTTTCTTCACTGCTCTAGGTAAAAGAAAGGTCAAAATTTCTGGCTATGAAAATAAAACAAACTAAGGAAAAATAAGCACAGTTTGGTACCTCCGAAACTGCCGTGGAAGGCTTTTAAATCGTATTTGGTTGGCACATACCATAAGAGGATCTCTAAAGCTTAAACCGTTTATGCAAAATTATTTTCAATGAGAACCTCTTTAATATAAAAATAAGGTATGAGTAAGAATGCCAATGCTAAAAGAGAGAATTCAAAATTAAAAACATTATCAACCTTTAACAGCTTTTAATGAGATTCTCAGTAAATGGTGCTGTGACAGTTTTAGACCTAGAAGATTTTTTTCTTTTTTAGTGGCTTGGGCCACAAAGCGTTAAGAAACAAACAGAGCATGCTGCAGATTAGCAGACAGTGCGACAACAATGTTTTTTCGGGCAAATCGGTCTGGAAGTGAAAATTAAGGTTGATGGCTTTACATTTGTGCAGTTACATGAATTACCGTAAACTAATAGTAGGGAATGAAAATTACCACCCCATTATTAATGTAAACTATTCTGTCATTAATCATTTCAATTTGATCTCTGTTGTAATGTCAATGAAAGTGCCATACAAAGTCATTACATAGGTTTCACGAGGTATTCGTAAACAGACAGTTGACCCCGTGAAAGCTAAGTAAAACTCAAGTACATGTTTTCTTAAACTTGTTTACTTACCTACTTCGCGCATAACAAATGTTTTAGATAAAGTATCCGAAATGTATCTTCCCTCTATTGAACAACTGACTTCATCATCTGATTTGAAGTTAAGGAACAAGGTATCCCTGTATATCGATGACGACATATTCTTTGAGTAATTAAACGGAATCCTCTTTGCCTCCATACTATTTAACGACCACATCATGGAGAAAGGTAAAATCACCTCACGCGCTTCACATGCAAATGTACCATTGCAGCTCTCATGACGGATACTTATAGTCCCATTTACTATTATTTTGCTGTCGAACGAAAGTGTTAGGTGTGCTTTTGTGGAGAAAAATTGATAAGGGTAATGATTAGTGATATTTAATGCTTACAACTGTATATATGTAAGTTTCCTAACTTGAATTGTTCAAGCTGCTACTTCAGAAAACTCTTTTTACAATCGCCTATTGAACTATTTGATTTCATTAGTTACTCTCATTCATAACGAAAACATCTATAAAAAGAAAATTCAATTTGAATTTCTTTACGTATTCGTGTTCGAATGCGATGTTCTCTTCAAACATGAATAACTACATCAGGTATAAATACTTCTAAAGGGCTATTGTGTTTTGAATTTTAGGTGAAAGATGTTGTCATTTTTGGTGAATTTTACCTACCGTTTTGCTTACGTTTTGCATTATTGTATAAATTTGTTTAGCATGTTCTTAGTTAAAAAAGTTACTCTTATTTTAAACGTTAAGTTTCTTTAAACCTTGAAAACTCTCGTTTCCAAACTGAAACAGTAAGAAGCTTACCTTTCGATTTTAAAATAAAACGGGATACGTCATCTCCTTTGTGTTGACAGTGGTATACATAATTGTAGTTTTTTATTGTAGTCATTCTAATTTTTAACGAATACCTGTTAGATTTGCAGTCGTTGACACTTACACCTCCCGGATGGTTAACAATCATTTTATTTCCGTCTCTTGCTAAAATTTCAGTGTCAGTGGACCAACCAATATCACGTGCAGACGAGCTTACATTACATACGAAACAAACTGGCTCATTAAGTCCAATGAAGCATTGTACACTTTTCACGCCTTTCAGCTGAACCACATCATCGTCGTAGCAATACCTGCTTAAACCTGCAATGAAAAATTATTCTTTTATGATATACCATTTCTTCAGTTTACGCATAAGTATTGTTCCTGTTGCAAAGATGTCATGAAAAGAACTTACCGCCATCAATAACAGACAGTAAAATTAGAGTTGACATCTGTATTATGACTGCCATATCCTGCATTTGAATAAAAGTAATTATGTTTGCTCGTATTTCACGTAGTGTCGTCTCCCAATAAAATCAATCAGATGCGCTATTAGACATGTGGTAATAAAGTGAAAGTAAATGTGTATGATTAACGTTATTTGCCCACAAAATTTTTAAGCGCTTTTCAAACTCTTCTCACTTTCCGAAAGTGCCAATACCTTTCCTGCATTACAATATGCTGCATATGTGGTAATGTGAGGGAAAGCCAAAAAACAAGATTCAATCCATGTAACATGCGTAAAGGGAAGTAAGGCAGGAAAGTTGAAGAAGGCCTTTTTGCAAGTAAAATAACATCAATAACTTCAATTTGTTAGCGTTTTACCTCTAAATAATGTTTGACCATCACACGCTAAGATGACACAGGGAGTTTGACAACCCTGCAGTTAAAGGCATGGTCCTGGTGTCAAAGTGGTTCCAATGCCACATTTTCAAAAGTCATTAATACAATTTTTCCATTATGTAACTTCATTTACTTTGATATATGTGAGCTCACATGTGAAATACTACCCATTTTTGTAAGGGTAGTACTGAAGCATAAGATATTGTGCATAGTTAACCATTGAAGACTGTCTACTTTTACCACTACAAGTATTCATATCAAACATCACCGTAACTTAGAGTGGGCACAAGGGTAGTTAGGGTCTTGTTTTCGTTCTGGTCATTTGACAAAATTATTTACATTTTACAATGGAAACGTTGTTGCGTTGGTGTGGCTGCTTAATTTAACAACTGCTACTAAACTCTTAATTCAACCAGAGACTTGAAACTTGGCGGGTATGAGTCCCGTTGCAAAGGCTCACGATTTTGTCATTTTCAAGGTCAGGAGCCAACGGTAAAAAACGTTCAGGTCAAGTGATATGCCTTTGATATTTCATCTCTTAAATTGCCAAGAAAATACATAACAACCACTACAACCGAGTATGATGACTTTCAAAAATATTGAACCACTTAAATCACTAGGTGGTAGGTCACCAGATCAGTAGGCCATTACGGAAGCCGTAATTACGTTTGTTTCCGCATAAGCAAAGGAATGGTGAGGACAACAATCCAGTATTCCAAAATGTCAAAAAAGGCCGTGAGCACCAATGATTGTAAATTAGTTGGGAGGTAATAACTTGAGGCGTAAAATACTGTCTAAAAAACTTCGTTTTGTTTCTCACATTTTGTTCGTAAGTAGGCCTATACCTGTAAAGAAGGATGAAACTAGACACAAAGACGACTCTGGAGTTAAATTGTCTCATTTTTGTGTAAATAGCACAAGTTGGAGGTTTTTTACTCAAAGGAGTGATATTACAAAACACAAACAACAAATTCAACTTCATGGTAATCATTAATGAAACCGCGGTTGTGATTACTCTGCCATTGTAGTCGATTTCGATTGTAATTTTAATCGATGACGATTACTGATTACAATTGCCCAAACCTGCATTGTCAACTGAAAAAAATGAAATTGATAGCTTTTGACTACTCAGTTGACATTGATCTCTTTTTGTTTTTTTCTTAGTTTTGGAATTTTTCATTAGAGTTTTAGTTGAACATCAATGTCAAGTATAAATAATTTCTGTACTGAGAAAAGAATGTGCATCTTTCTTTCGAGAAATTTCGTTGATTTCTCATAAATATCTTGATTTAAGTTGACCTGGAAAGACTTGGTTGGTTTCGTATCCTAAATTCCAAATCTTACTCAGGCAGATCACAAAATTGCGGCCCAACTTCCAGATCAAAAACACTTTTGTTGTTATTCTTTATTGAAGGTTCTTACCAATGTAGACTTTCATTTTCGAAAACACTGATTAAAAATCTTAATGATAGTGTGTAAAATCTCTCATTGTTACGTACTTAATATGTTGGACGTGCAAAAACAACCTATCAGCTGTTTACAGACTTGCAGTTTCTTCGATGTTGTGTCGAACCTTCTGCCTGCCGGTCAACAGTTGTTGAAGTTATTTTCTAGCTGCCATTGGAGGCAACTGAAGGAAATGACTTGAACCGTATTTCTACAGGAAGTCAATCAAACTTGGGCTTGAAAACATTCATAAAACTTCGTCTAGCTGACAATATGTAGCTCTTTTGTGTTATTGTCTTACTAGATCCCACAAAATTACGTATGCCACCAAACTGCATCGAATCTTACAACAAGAGTTATTTTAAAACACATTTTCAGGAATGATACCGATTTCAGTAAGAGAAAATATACTTGAACAGAGGCCGCGGAGCCAATTTTGAAGTGAGGGGGCTAATCATCGAAGCGGCCCAATATGTCCAATTAAATAAATGCAGTTTAAGACGGCCCAAAACATAGGCAGGATTAAGAGGGGCACGGGGGGCACTTGCCTCCCCCCCCCCCCAACTTTTTTCCAGAACTTAGATTTTTTACGCTTTAGTCTGGTTGCTTTTACTACAAAAATACAAACTGGAACTGAAAGAGCTACGCGAGTGATACTTAATCAAGTTGTATAATGTTTAAACAGGTCATGCACTGTATTGAAAACTAAATAAAACAATATTCTTCCAATAAATGTCTCAACGCTGTTTTATTTTCGACACGCTACGCGTGCACCCGTTTTGAATATGTCAGGATTCGGGGTTACTTCTTGTAGAACACCTCTTCCATTGACACTGAAACTAAGCACCATTGCCCGGGCCGTACGCAACTGAAGGTCTACCGTAACTGGTGAAAGGGGGAGGCAGGGGGGAGGCGGTCGTCTTCTTGTTCCCTTCTCTGACCAAGTGCCCACAAGCTTTCTGAAAGGACAATGATCTTATTTGTCCCTAATCTGGAGCTTCACTCTTTTTCGGCTGAAGTGAAAAGGGGCCCACCCTTCCTCTAATTTCCATTAATTTCTTTATTAAGATGTCTGACTAGTCCATTTTTCTTCGTGTTCTGAGCGTCCCATCACAGATAAGGACTCTATAAAAATCTCATGAAAAGGACTCTAAACCAACGGTACGTTTTTGCTTAGTACAAATATCCTCAAGGTCACCATAATTCAGCTGTAGTGACCACTCTTTGTCTAATTTTATTTCAATTTCACTATTGAGATGAAGTAAAAATTCATTTTTCGGACGCGCTCCGCGCGTCCTTCTACAGGTAACGGCTCTGTGAAAGTCACCTAAAAAAGACTATATAGGAAACCAGAGTATGTTTGTGCTTCAGCAAGAACGTCTTTAGGGGGCCACCGTTATTGAGCTTAAGTTAAAAGTGGCCCATCCTTTCTCTAATTTTCTTTCAGTTTCATTACTGAGATGTCTCAAACTTTAAATTTTTCGGCGCGCGATAGACAGGGGCTGAATTCACATCACATGATAAGCCCCCTAGCTTTCTGAAAAGAAGATCTGGTGCACCAAGGAGGGAGCCCCTAAAGAACATCAATTTTAAGTAATTCATTCTCGCTCCCCGCGCCCTCTGCATTATCGATTCCTACCGACTTCAATCATACGGAGTAAGGATATAGTTGAAGAAGTCAAATTGTGATATTTGTGTTCTCTTAAGTGCCCATCTTATGTAGTTTAAAGTTGACGATAAAATGCGTCATTTTAATGCTTACAATTTCATAAATACCCAGGAGCTTCCGGGGCTTCGCCCTGGACCCCACCAGGGGCCCTAGGGCGGTCCTCTGGACCCCACCCGCAGGGGGATCTCTTGCGCCCCTGTGGCGCCTTCGACGCCGCTTGGTAGTCGGCCAAAGTTTGCCCCCCCCCCCACTTTCAGAGATCAAATCCCGCCCCTGGCCCAAAATGAAGTTTAAGGCGGCCCAAAATGCCAATAGCAAAAAAGTGAGGGGGATAAAGCCCCCCCCCCCCAGCCCCTGTCCCTGCGGTCCTTGTTGAACACTGTTGAACACTTCAAAACGAATTATTGAGGAGTTCATTATTAATTTTAAATCGGTATGTCACATTAACAAGAAATTTACCTTAGAGTCACATATACGACACATACCTTGCTACCCTCCTTACTAAGTCCACTTTCAATCTTACACTTAGCATTGGGATGTTTCTATAACCGGGAAAAACAGCTCCCTGGACTTATCTTGCTTGTTTAGATCATTAAGGCCAACAGATACGAGGGTATTGCAAAAACCAATAATGATACAGAATTTATTCGTTTCCAAAGAGATATACATTGAAGTTGAAATGAAACCGTCAGAATTTCGAGATTGTTAAGGGCGAAAACAAAATATTATAAAATGGGTGCGATTTGTTAGAGGTTTACGCCTCAAAATCTAAACCATTTGTTTAATCTAGAAGTTACAATTGTAATTTGTCCACTTAACTTTTGTTCGACTATTTTTACCTGCTTTATTATGGCTACGAAGATTCACGCATGACGGTCGTAGCTTCCATTTTGCCACTCGGTATTAAAATCTAACGTCCTTGTGAGAGGCGATGCTAATGTAGGGGATATGTGTCATGATATGAAGCAGCTAAGAAGTGGGTACTTTCATGCAAGTGTAGAAAGTCAAGAGTCAAATTTAGACGCATTAATAGACTGCCTTTACAATTTTTTGTCTGCCTTTATTACAGTCGCCAAGAGAAATTTAATAAATATAGATCGCAGTGAGCTCATTTTTTTTAACAATTGGAACGACGAGATAAGGAAAATGTTGGGTAAGGAAACATGTTAATGCCGTTTGAAAGTTATTCCGCGTAGTTTAAAGAATCACCAAAACCCATCAGTCATAACAGATTTTTTCATCTATTTAAAGAGACAAGTAGAGCTCAGTTGAAAATTTATCATTCCGATCCATCACCTTGATTCTCAGTTTTGCTTGTCAGATTATAGAGACATTGATAAATCTTTCAGGTATGAAGGCTAAGTTAGGTTAGATGTAGTTTTACAGCACAGTTTCTAAGCAATTGGTTCAAGTCGAACCGGCCACAGCCTTTTCTTCAGTTGTGGCTCACTGGCTTTCAGGTATGAAGAAAAGCCAACAAGTTGCGTTTATTGCTGTTGAATTAGTGTCTCTAATTAGTGTCGGGTAATAACATTGGATGTTTAAATGAAAATCAAGACGATCTTCTTTACACGATGACCAACTATATCTTATGTAGAGGTGACTTTAAATGAATATTCATGATCGAAAGCGTATAATGTTTCCACCCATTTCGAATGATAGGAAATCAATTCTTTTCATTTTAGTTTAGCAAAAATAAAAAACAAAATTTACTAACGGTTCCTTACGTTACATATTACATAAAAATACATTATTTCTAATCCGCCACCGGCACACATATTTTTTTGTGTGTTTTTACTTTTTCATACCGTACATGTTAGTGTATTGTTAAATGGTGTAATACAGTTATACATGAATGCAACATATGCCATAGATCAGAATAAATTTATTGTTACACATTCTGGGATATTCAGATGTAAAACAGGCTAATCTGGGAAAAGCTAACAACTGTTTCTGTAACTGTAACTGTTTCTTTTTATTACAATTTATCTAGCTGTCTCGCAATTGAAAACTTTTGATATACCTGAAAACTACGCCCGGCACGGAAGGCGACACGACCCAGCAGCTGAGGGAGAGTTTGACCCGGTAGTAGCATTCTTTCTATTGATTACTGACTTTTTACTTGCTTAGCTCAACTGAGAACTGTCTACGTGTTAGTTACTCACCACTGGGTGCATAGACTGACATACTTAATGGTTGTTAGATCGTGTTAAATCTGCGTTTCATTTACTGTACAGAAACTCCGCACTAAATTCTTATCCATTAAAGGCAATAGCATTCGAATAGTTATTAACACAAAGATGAGTCAAGGAATGTTGGCACATTTCGGACTTTTCAAAACTCCTTTACTCATTTAGCTAATTTGACTGGCGTATGGGTTCGTTTCACGTATTTATTTTCAATTTTGATAATCTGAGTTGGTTGCTAATCACTGTTAGATTGTTGTGCGGAATAATTTCGCAAACGACTATTGAAAGAAGCTCTGATTGTGGCTTTGATGTTGCTAAAAGTAAGTAATATTTTTCAAAAAGAAATAATAATCATGTTTAGGCAAACCAAAGTGGTCTCGCGACAAATCGTTGCTTTCATTGGTGTGTCTACTATAAAAATTTTGTGAACTTTTTCATCTAATTTCACCAAATGTTGACTGACAATGTGCAGAGTCAATTTGTCATAAGGCTAATAAAAGAGTCTTTTTTCTAAAGGTACCACCGATTTGGAAGATTATGAATCCCAAATGAGGTGGTTGGCTTAGTGAAATAGCTTATATCAGAAAAAATGAGACCATTCAAGTAGATAAAAAACTAAACAATCCGAACTGGAAATATTATCGATCTATGATTAAACTAAAATATATATATGTACTGCTTCGTAGCATTTTAACCAATATATCTGTAGCTACTTTAAACGTCATTTTTACTTACAGTTAAGAATGTACCAAATTTGCTTTAGATATAAGTGATTTTCACCAAATGCACTTTTGGTTTACATTCAATGTCGTTAAACTTTATATTCGAGTTATAGC
Source organism: Holothuria scabra (assembly GCA_037179385.1). Taxonomy (NCBI): domain Eukaryota; kingdom Metazoa; phylum Echinodermata; class Holothuroidea; order Aspidochirotida; family Holothuriidae; genus Holothuria; species Holothuria scabra. The sequence continues at coordinate 12,287,925 of CM074189.1, forward strand.
TACAGATGCGGTGTATCCAAATGAAGCTAAACCAAAATCCCCGCATGAGCTAAAGTATTGAAACAAGTAACTGTAAGCACCGTGGCGTAAAATTTGTTGTGCAGTGGAATAAAGAAGCATTTAAAAATATAAACATTCTAGACAAGTGTTCGACTAAAGGAACCGTAATGAAAAGGCGGAAATCCCGAAAGAAGAATCAAGCACAACTGATATTTGAGTCGTATGCCTCGAAAGAAAGAAACATGATTACTGTAAATACATATTAGTCAAAGTGGTGTCAAAATGGACGAACTACGTACGTTAGTTACTCATAACTGACTATTTTCTGATGATATCAAAACTAATCTTGTAGTAACAGACTAATGAATATAAGTCAAAATTTTGTAGAGGAGGCTTTATTTTAACATTTAATTAACTGGGTCAAATAGTAGTCACATATTAGTCGGTATTTTTACTTATGTGATTAGTAAGTTCAGGTACTGTTTTAAGTAATTTCCGTTTACAGTGCGCAAAACTCTCAAGCACACGTAAGCAATTATCTGCCCAAATCTGCCCAAAATTCTCCAGCTGTGCATCAGTCGTTTAGTAGAAGGAAAAAGAGAAAGGTTGCAGTGAATCCCAGTCATTAAAGTCATTAAAGGTGCCACTTTGCAATCATTGAAAGGTCGGATGTAAAGCATTAACTTGGATAATTAATAATTCACATTGAACAGTCTTTTTTTTCATGAATCAGGATTGGATAGCTTTTACATTTAATATTTTTCTAGTTCATGAATAGAGATGTGAGTACCCACAAACCACAATGGAAACTAGAATTGGTTTCATACAGGAACTAAAAGTAAGTTGTATCAGCTACATTTATAACTCTACAATGAGTTTGAATAGAGAATACAAGTTTATTAAGGACGAAACCTTTTATAATTTCAAACAAACTCTCATGAGGTGATTATCTATGAAGAATTAGTATCGACATTTTTCAAATGCTTATAAATGCCTCAACCAGAGTACTCGAAACATATTGTTGAGCGTTATAAAAACATTAAGCAGACTGCTCACACAGGTTATTCCTCGCTACTGAGAGCTTTATGGATAGATAAACTACTCGTCAGACGAATTTCACTTCTACTGACAATAAGCTTTGAACATTTAAATGACAAATAAATGGAAATAGGGGCCAACTTACAGAGGGAGAACATTAGGTGCTAAACTTACTCAGATGGGTTTGTGTTAGAATGTCTGCAGTTGGTGAAAAGTTAGGGTCGAGAATTGGCCCTGTAGCTCAGTGAAGATTATAAATTATAAAACACTTCCTCCTCCAACACAGACGTACGGGAGCATATCGGGGAGGGGGAAGGCCAGTAAAATTTATTTCTGTTCGAAAATCTATCAAAGTGTACAGAACAACTTGAAAATTACGAAAATGGCATTTTCTACGTTTGTGTGTGTATAAAATTTATTCACTCGATTGTTTGAACTTTCGAAGAAAGCAAAATTTATAACAGCTAGTACCGCAAAGTGCCACTCTTTAAAGGGTACAGTATATTTCTTTACTACTTTTTAAGGAAAGATACATTATTCGCTATTCCAGGAACAAACAGGAATTGTTTGAAATATCATTTTCTAAATTTAGACTCCCCTTGGTTTACAAACAGGTTCATTCCTTTTTAATAAAAATCAGAATAACTGTGGAATTGTTCAACTTAAAAGTGACTAACAGTCGTTTTAATCAAGAACTGTGAAAACGTTTCAGATGTGTAGGCTGAGCAGATATCTTTAACGCAACATCTTGACAATGTTTTTTTTTTACAGGTTTACTCCACTTGAAAAGAGGGAGGACATCATAAAGTTGGAAAGACAACAAAAGTTAACAATAGAAACAAAGTAATCTGTCGATCAAATTTGAAGAGCTTGAGGAGGATTTAAATATTTCTTAGTATACATTTTGTCTGACAGATTCATAGGCGGTGGAAGAATTTTTTTATTGTGTGTGTGTGTGGGGAGGGGGGTGACGCCGTAAGTCGTCCGTTTTTGCGCGAAACACAAAACCCCAACGACGTGGGGTCCAAAGGTCCGCTTAAGGGCCCCTGGTGCGATTCAGGGGCAAAGACCTGGTAGCGGTCCAGTGCAGTGGCGTAGCTGTGATTTTTTGTGGTGAGGCTATGGGGTTGGGGCTGGGTACTTTTGGTGGGGGGCTGAAGTTTAATGTCTTAGAGTAGCGCCAAAATATTGGATTTTAAAACCTCCCAGATTGCTGAAAATGGCATTTGTCAGGTTTAATTATCTTTAATTTTAATTCAGGTTAAAAATTGTGATTATTCTCAGATCCAAAGACACTTTTGAGATACTAATTAGCTCAGTTCATTATACTCCAATGGACTATATATCTAGCTAAATTCGCAAATCCGGAATGCTGTCGAATGTTGCAAGCAGCTGTTTCAGTGCACGCCTGAGTAAGGCATTTCCATAGGCCCAGGGGAGCATTTCAGTTTGGAGGCAGAAGATTTTGCCCGAAAAATGTAATTCTGCCCTTATGACAGTCAAAGAAGAGCGTCACCACTGGTTGGGGCGGAATGTCCAGAAAATTTGGAAATTCGTACCTCATAGACAGTCGAAAATTTCCAGGCTTGTAAAGGGGATCCAAGCAGTCGCTTTTTTAAGTTTTAATTGCCGATTAATGTTTATTCCAAACTAAAATTCAGCCAGAAAGACTAAGCGGAACGCCACTATTGGTTGGCGGGAAGCGTGCAAACTTTTTTGAAATATCCGACCCCTCAGACAGTTGAAAATGGCATTTCCCGGGCTTGCATGAGAATCTAAACAGCCACTTTTTTGAGTTCCCTTTTTTAAAAGATGTTCCCTTGAAACTTAAATTCTGCTATGAAGTGGTCTAAATGGAGCACCATCATAAGTTGGGCGAAACGTACAGGAAATTTTGAAAAATCTAACCCTTCAGACAGTCACAAATGTCATTTTCTATGCTAATACGGGGTCTTAGAAGTCGCTAATTCGAGGTTCTAACTGCAAAAAAAAAAAAAAAATGTTCACTTTAAACTAAAATTCTGTTAGTAAGACTATCTACTCGGAACTCCATCACTGGTTGGTGCGGAGCGAACAAAAAATTGTGAAAAATCGACAGTCGAAAATAACATTTCCCGGGGTTAAAGTGGAATCTAAGCAATTGCTATTTGAGCAGAAAATTACCAGATAAAATGTATCAATACCAATCGATGAAATGGTCTCGCATATTTTCGGGGGAAAACTACAAAACGGAATTGAAAACATGTTAATGAATTTTACTCTATTGCGACTCTTGGCTAAATTCAATATATGTTGAAAAATTGTGTGCCCGAACTTGCGATTTTATATGATTTTCATTTTGAAAAAAGTAGGCCTATGGGGATCTTGGCAGTCGCTTTTTTGGTCAGAAGAATCAGATAAAATGTACAACTACCATTGGGTGAAATTAAGTAAATAATTGCTCTTCTATTAGTAACACTTTTTAACAGTTGTCACGTTGCAAGGTGTGCCTAAATGAATTTCCAAGCAGACTTATGGGAAGACATTCTCACACTACACCATTAAAGTATCGGAAAGCAAATTACCCGATTTTCATAACAATTGCCCGTATTTGGCTCTGTAACAGGATAGATGGAAAACTTTTGGGCACCCGAACACCCTCCTGTCTATCCGTTGAATCAATTTTGCAATTGAAAACGTCCCAGCATTTTTTTAACCTTTGCCCGAATGTTTGACCATTTCTGGCAATTTTTGCAAGACTACAGTATGAAGCTGGGATGATGATGAAAACCTTTTTTTCACATTCCACCCAAGTGTGTTGCAGATCTTCTTTCTTTACCATGAAAATTGTACTTTATTTAGCGTCTTCTGTTTTTCGGCAAAGATTTGAACCTATTAAAATAATCGGCCATTTCGGGTATTGTGTTACACAAGGTTTAAAAACCGTCTCAAAATAATTGGTTCTTTTAAGCCTCAGGTTTCTAAAAGTGTCGTGATTTTTTATTTGTTTATTTTTTCGTAACTATGTTACCCTTTACTTTGATACTTTCCCTTTACGGGCAAATGCTTGAAAGAATTAAGATATTCTACAATTTCGCGCATTGTGTTAAAACTGTCTGTGAAGTATCGGTCACGAAAAATAGCTTTTTGAGCTGCCCGAAGAAGTGGTGACTTTATGGAATCTTGACTTGGTTTTTCATGAGAATTTTATTGCGACTTAATGACGATTTTTCCCGTTATATCTTTTTCAGATTTCGACCAAATTTAGGATTTTTTGTAAAGCCATCCCATTTTCAAAATTTAAGGGCTGTCCGAGTTATTTCCAACTCCCTGTCCAAAATTTTTCCAAATTCCTGTGGGAGTTTTTTCCAAATTACTGCCCGAATTTAGGTTTTGCGGAAATTTGGGGCAGTCTTCCCCCTGCCCGTCTCGTACGCCACCGGATATGTCCACTTCAGCCAAGAGTTAAGTGAGGTCCTGTTCTGTAATAGTGGTAAGACCCTTGAGACTCTTTTGACCCAACATGGGTTTGGTGGTTGCACTGTCCAATGACTGGCAGCAATAAGTGCGGATTCCTTCCAACCATAGTAGACCCAAATATTCTACCCACCACACCAAGTAATCGGCGGGTTTTGTTCACACGCTCCCTACAGCTCATCAAACAAGTCGTAGAGCCGTGTTTGTACACTGCTCTCAATGTATTTACAATCAGGCCGACCATCCACCAATTCACCCATCACAAGTTCGTACCGCCCCATTCATTCCTTTTACTTTGGGACATTGTGTTGTAACTCATCATGTGGATGCTTAGAAGAGTACTGGCTGTAGTTAGCTTTTCATCAAACCATGAGACTATAAGCTTGGGCGCTATAGCAAATGGCTATGGCAGATGTAGGGTACAATAATGTCATTATGTTGGAATGGGATAAGGG